>JAQMYJ010000013.1:2972799-3009343 GCA_030014305.1 Clarias laeviceps | reverse complement strand
AAGACAATCCGCATGACAAATTCCGCAACTTCACGAACATGACACACAAAAAATAAACGCAGTCTCACACACACACACACACACACACACACACACACACAGACACCCACACACACACACACACACACACACACACAGACACCCACTGTCTCACGTCCAGCTCTGTCCTCCAGTGCATCGTGGGTAACATTTTAGACGATCGTATGGACTCTCACACGCTGCAGTGCATCATGGGAAAACATAATCGACAGTTCTGATCCTTTATTGTATTTTACATGATGTTCGCAAACATGTACAGGTATGCAAATGAGAGAAGCGTGCGTGTGTGTGTATATATATATATATGTGTGTGTGTGTGTGTGTGTGTGCGCGGTACAGTCGTGCAGCTGTGGATCAGTGTGCTAACTGTCTCTCTTTCAAATCTGTCTCTAGAGGATTATATAAATACGAACAAATCAGGGGAGTTGGCCTTCCTGAAAACACACACACACACTAATCACTATATTACAGTATACAGTGTCATCATGTGTTTCCTGTTCCCTCTTGTTTTTCTGCAGAGTTTTTGAGCGTGGCGGGTGACGAGCAGGGCTGGGCCGTCTCAGACAAAGACAAGGAGGTACCGGATCAAGCTCATCACACACACACACACACACACACACACACACACTTCTATCAAAACATCTATATGGTACAACTATCAGCACTGCATCATGGGTAAATCAAAAAGCTCATTTAGAATTTTAGGTATAAAACGTTTTGTGTGTGTGTGTGTGTGTGTGTGTGTGTGTTTAGGCCCAGATCTGCAACAAAAGAGGCTTGGTGGCGGCGAGGCGCGTCTCGAATCGCTACTACACCGAGAAGACGGTCACCTGCCGCAACTGCAACAAGCTCGGCCACCTGTCCAAAAACTGCCCCACTCCCAAGGTACTAGCGCACTGACCTTACCCACAATCCCACACTGTCGATGATGATGACCACATCTGGGCTCCATTCTGTAACAAACTAGCAAAGCCTGCGAGAAAACTTTGTAATAGCTTCCTTTGTCCAAAAGCCACCTCATGAAAAGACATCAATCAGCGGTCATGACTTGTCTACCAGCGATCGCGTTCAGGAAACAGTAGGAATGTCGCCGTTATTGTCGCTAAACTGGACAAGTAGAATTACTTACCACCTCAAATTCACTTCCTGGGTCGGCGAAGTTCTGCCCATGTTTAAAACAGCACTTGATACATAACGAAAGGTGTTTAATTCAAGTCGAACGTGACTCCGATGCCTAGACCTCAAAAAACTTTAAGCCACATGACCTTAACGTGTCCTTGTTTACTCTTGTGACCTTCCTTGCATGCTTGCGTATTTCTCATCCTAAACCGGTTCGTCCACAGGTTGTGATGCGAGGTCCGTTTAAA
Organism: Clarias laeviceps; assembly: GCA_030014305.1. NCBI lineage: Eukaryota > Metazoa > Chordata > Actinopteri > Siluriformes > Clariidae > Clarias > Clarias laeviceps. Next base: position 3,007,937 of record JAQMYJ010000013.1, on the reverse strand, counting down.
TTCTCAGGACAATTTATTATTTTCCCTTGGGATTTTACATTTTTTTATTGAATTTTGTTGTAGCCGATTCCCACCTGTCACTTCCACGTCAAAGCTAAAACCACCAATCAAGTAAAGGCCAAAGACTATCACGTGTTTCCTCGGAAACAGGTGACGCCAGAATTTTTTTTATCCACTCCTTCCGCTTGCTTGAGCTCACAGATGCCCGTGAGCGCCCGTAGAGCTGCGATTGATGTGAGAGCGCAATGTGCGACAGGCTACAGCATCACCCAGGTTTTGAACTTACGATCTCTGGATGATGGGACAAGCTCTTTTTTTTTTTACCGCGCCACTCAGGGGCTCCCAGGACTCTCTGGCGGGTTTTTTTTCTGAGTTCCTGAGAACAATTGACCACAGAGTCTGGTTCATTTTGTCCAATGAGAACACAATCGTTCCGCAATTAGGAACCATTCCCTTGTGTTTAATGGTGGCTCACCAACCAAGTAGGTGCATACTGCCACCTGCTGTATCGGAGGGTGTAAATACGCGAGTGTGGCCAAGAACGATCCACAAAAAAAACGATTTGAGCGCAGGTCAGTGGGTGAGTGGGGACCGATCGTTCCTGAGCACGGTATGAATCAGTCGTGCCTAATGTGAAAACACCCCTTAATCGGCTAAAGTTATGAACCATTACTTAAGACAGAAACTTTATTATTTTTTTGGGGGGGGGGATTTTGTGTGTTTCGAATTAGGGCCTCAGGGGTCGGCGGACTCGAGCAACACAAGCTGTGCGATATTAAAATTGCGCTTGATCCAGCACACATACTTTTGAAATAAAAAAACGAAATAAAAAAAAAACCCATGATGGCATCGTTATTAGAAAAAAATGCAGTCCTTTTTTTTGTCTTTTTTTAAACAATAAACAATGTTCCATACAAAATAGCATAATTTTAGTGTTTGTCATTAACTTCAGCTGCGTTTTTCTGTTACATGACTCGCACGTAGCTTGTGAATAGCGATTAAAATTGTGGTCACGTCACAAGGTCACAAGGATCACAAGGTCTTAGCTCAACTCTGAATACGAGCCAAATAAATAAAAAAACGAGTTGCGCGTGTTTAATGGACATCAGTTTTAAACCTGGTTTCCAGGGACCTGGCACTGATGTGGCATTTGAGATTTTTTGATTTATTGAATAATATGATTTTCTACTGTAACTCTGACTCTTTTTCCCTGTGTGTGTGTGTGTGTGTGTGTGTGTGTGTGTGTGTGTAGAAGGCACCATGTTGTTCGCTGTGTGGTCTCCAGGGCCATTTTGTAAAAAGCTGTCCAAACCGTCACTGCTCGAACTGCGCTCTTCCAGGTCACACGTACGACGACTGCCTGGAGAGGGCGTACTGGCACAAACGCTGCCACCGCTGCGACATGACCGGCCACTTCGCCGACGTGAGTGACGCCCACGTTACAGGATTTCACGGACACCAGATTACACACATTTCAAATGGAAGAGCAAAGGGTTGTGTGATTCAGAGTGGGAGATAGTGATAGAGAGTTCTTTGCCTATGTGTGTGTGTGTGTGTGTGTGTGTGTGTGTGTGTGGATGGGGTCTTCCCCTGGGCTGTTCCTTTCCTCATTAAGAGAGACGCTTCACAGGCAGTGAGTGTAACTCGCGCACACACAAACACAGCTCGTCACCTCCTGACAACATGCCCGCTGAGAGAGACTTGAGGTAGAAGAAAGACGAGTTAATGAGGAATTAAAGGAAGAACAAGTGCGTGATGAAGTAAACTGTTGTTTTGAAGTCTACAGTGCAGTCACCTGTAAGGGCGCAGCGATATATCGAGATAAAGAAATGAGAAATATTTTCAACCTGGCTTTTAGAAATGGCGCTCGTTTTAATAGCTAATATCGTTTGCTTTCGTGAACAATTTATATATAATTATTAAACTGAATATTTATACATATATAAACAGAAAATATATCATGAGGTTTGTTTGTGTGTAAATTCATCACTCAGTGATTCGATACCAAAAACCTTTTGGGATATTTCGAACGAATCGCCAAAAGTTTAGGGGAAAACTTGAAACCCAAAATGCAACTTCTAGGGGAAAAATTAATACATACAATTTTTAGAATTTGTTTATCTGGAAGTTGAGTCGTGTCAACTGGACTTAGAATTTCGATAAGTTCTAGGGGAAAACTCAGTTTTTCCTAAATTTTAGAGGGAAAATAAATACACAGAATTTTAGAAGCTCAGTTCAATTCTGCTGACTTTTTGGGAAAAATTTACAAGTAAAATTTTAAAGGCTCAATATATTTTTTCAGACTTTTAGGGTGAAAATTTATTTCGTAAAATTTTTAGAAGTTTAGTACAATTTTGCTTATCTGAAAGCTGTGTCGTGTCAACTGGAATTACAAAAGAGTGAAAATTAAATCAAAGTAAAATTCTAGGGGTTCACTACAATTTTTCTATGTTTTATGGTAAAATGGCAGAACTGCATTTTAAGATCACATTTATTTTCATTTGTTCAGTTAGTTTCTTGCAAAAGTTGTCCTTTACATTGGCTTTTGTTCATACCCCTTCTCTCCACACAGGCCTGTCCTGACATCTGGAGGCAGTACCACCTCACGGTAAGAAATCTCTCACACACACACACACACAGAGTGAAGCAGCAGACCTGTCCCATTCTCGCTCTTTGCATTTAGACAAATTGTTTCTCCGAGCTCATTAAAAACAAGAATTTTAAGTAGATTAAGACTTAACGAGAACTTAACGATTTGGTGATATTGTCTAAACAAGCTCTGTAAAGGTGCTGCTTCACATGAGAGATAGTCATTCGTTAATTGATTGCAGCATTAATGTGTTTTAATGCGTTATTGTATTCTTGTTGTCAAGACATTTGTGTATCTGTCGTTATGGGGACACAAGGTCCTCACAAAGGGCTGAAAACCTGCTCACATACACACACACAGTTATGGTGACCAGGCAACTGCACTCACACCATCAACACTTTTTCTTACTCCCATACTCTCTCTTTGACACACACACACACACACACACACACACAGATTTATGGGGCCAGTCAACTGTACGCACACCATGAAAACTCTGTCTCTCTCACACACACACACACACACACACACACACAGTTTTCTGTGGACAAAGCAAAGGTGCTCACAGTGTCTAAAGTGGCGCACACAGACTTTTCTTGTGTGTGTGTGTGTGTGTGTGTGTGTGTGCACGTTTTGTGAGTAAAGTGGGTAATTGGCAAACTCGGGAAGCGTTTGCTCCCCATAGATTCACGGGGCTGAGAAGGCATGTGACAGTCACACACACACTCTGCCAAACGTCAAGGGGCAAGCTGGAACATCTGCACACCAGCACACACACACACACACACAGAAGAGTGTTTCAATATAGACCTCAGCGTAAGAGAAAAGAGCAGGTTGTTTGTCAATTAAAAGACGTGATAAGGCATGAAATGGGCTGCCAGGATCGCACTGCACCGAGCAGTCACTCGACCCATCACACACACACACACACACACACACACAGGCTAATTAGGAAGCATGTATAATGAAAAGGCCATACGGTTAGCACGAGTAACACTGAGAGACAAAGCACAAGGTGAAGGAGATTCACACTCATCCGATCATGATATTAAGATGATAAGAATTTTCACTGGAGTTTTTCATTTATACAGAGGGCGAGAATAAGGAAGGATAAATATTTAACACAGTTATATTAAAAAAAAAAAAAAAATTCCGAGAGAGCTTAGAATGAAGCGAAGTGAAGGAAACGACGTAAAAAAATCGTAAAAAATAAAAACAAAAATTTCCTCCTTTATTTATACAATTTTTTGGGGGAAGAATCGAAATAGAAACCTTGTTATACAGCAGGTCCTTGGTTTTAAAAACAAGTAATTGTGCATTTCCACTACTGATTAAGATATTCATTTGAAATGTATGTTTTAATATATTTTTAAATTAATTTAAATATTCAAACTAAGCAACGTTTTATTTTTTTCCTTATGTTCAGAAAACATACTGTATAAGGTAAAGACATTTTAAGACATTTGTTTGTATTTTTTTATGTTAAAGTACATTGGGGTTTTTGTTTCTTTGTTTGTTTATTTGTTTGTTGTTTGTTGCATATTTAAATTTTCTGTTTTTATTTCCTGACATCTGTTTCTCAGAAATACAGAACTTTTCATTTATATATTTATCTGTTTTCTACCTTGACCTTCAGGTGTCTTGTTAATTCTTGACTCGTTACACTAAAGTGTGTGTGTGTGTGTGTGTGTGTGTGTGTGTGTGCGTGTGCGCGTGTGTGTTTGTGATTCCACTTGCTCCTCGGCTGTAATGATATATAATGGGCTCGGAGTCGCTTTATAATAGAGTGTAATAGTGGATGATGGTTTCATATGGACCTGTTCGGTTCTGCTGGGCTGCACCCATCTGCTGGGATCCTCTGGGTCCTGCCCTGCGTACGGCTGCGTGTGTACGTGTGTGTGTGTGTGTGTGTGTGTGTACACGCAGTTAAATGGACCAACCCTCAACATACGGCATTTAAGGCCTTTAAACTATCTGATACTCGAGGGCTCCGAGTTAAATACAGTGCAGGTACGTGTGTGTGTGTGTGTGTGTGTGTGTGTGTGAGTGACTGTGAATGTGTGTGTGACACTTCGGGGAGCTGTGGCCTGTCGCCCTGCGCTCAGCCCACTCAGGTGTGAAAAGGCATTCTGTCAGAGCAGTCCTTGCTACTGGGTCTATTTATCGTGTGTGTGTGTGTGTGTGTGTGTGTGTGTGTGGTCTGCACCTGTGTTCGCTAACAAACAACCTCCAAACTCGACTGGCTCTGCCACAAAACCCCAGAGAGAGAAAGAGAGAGAAAGCTGGTTGTTTAATGCCAGAGATGCGATAGCTGCCGATTATTTGTTTTTATCGCGATTAACGATAACATCGATGTGTTTTAAAAAATTAAACAGAGATGAGATTTAATAAATGTAAAATTCATGGTTAAAATACCGTCTGGCATCGTGGTATCGGAAGCAGAGATAAATTGTCAGTTTGAAAGTACTGTTGTTGTTGTTTTTCACGCAATGTAATAAATACACGAATTTCAGTAAATTAGTTTAAAAATAAATGATTAAGTAAAATACATGTGAATTTTTTTTTTAAGTGTACAATTAACTCTAAAAAAGAAATGTAAAGATTGTTTTTTTTTTATTATTGAGACTAGAATTTCACTGCGCATCATTAGTTGAATGTTTGAAATCTGCTGTACATTATTGTTAGTATTTTATTTTATTGACATTATTAAATAAAATGTTTTCCTCCTGATTTTTAAAAGTCACATGAAAAAACAGCATTAAACAACAACAAATTTCACAAGTTGAAAAACATTTTGTTTGGTTTGTACAATATGGCAACATCTTGAAGTTTTAACATATAAAGTGAAGCCTTGAAAAACGTACAATTAAATAAATTATACAATTTTGATTTGTCTATTTTACGTCATTCAGAACTTGAAATGTTTCTCCTGGTGCGAATGGAAAGTTTAGCATTAATTGTAGTTTTGTTAAAATGTTTCACTTTTTCAGTAGATTTAACAACAGAAATTAAATTGTTTCCATCTTCGAATTTCATTATTAAAAATACCCTTATCGTTAACATTTAACAAGGTTTCAAATATACAGTATAATGAGCAATTTATAGAAAATTGTTCACAATATTCTGTATAAAACGTACACCTAGGGTTTTTGTATGCATTAAACTGTTCATTTATGTAACTAGCTAACGTTTGTGTTCAAAGCTTTAAACATGACGAGAAGAGAAGTCAGGGTTCTCGGAAAAGGATACTAAGGATACGATGAGGACAGAAAGCACAGGGAGACCTCTTTATGAGGGAACATGGTACTGGAATAAAGAAGTGCTAAACTCACAGCGCCATCTGTTGCTTGAAAAGAGGAATTACAGCTTTCTTGCATCAGTGGAGCAAAACCTACTGATCGTGTTTTTGTTTATTTATAATAAGAGAGATTTGGGACCTGAAGTTGAAGTTTTACAATTTGCACAACAATATGAGGAAGAAATAATAATAATAATATTGATATCCTGATTGATAATACAGAACGGTAAAAGTGTGTGGCATTCATATAAGGACATGACGCGAACGAACTAAATAATAAAATTATTTTTGAAAAATTGACATGCAGAAATTTGATAAATTACTGCCGTTTATTTAATAGACAAGATTAAATAGTAAATTGGTCGTAAAAATTTTTATTGCAAATGAACACTGTCGGTTGTCGGTCACATATTGACCGGAGACTAAATTAAAACATTTAAATGATATTATAAAACAATGTAGCAGATCCTGTGTGATGATGTGAGATAACTATAAGCTAACTGAGCTAACTATTGAAATCGGATTGTATCTTTAACTGTATGTTTACACCACCCCTGATTTTTCCTTATTTCGTTTTGGATTTTTTACGTCACAAAACCTTAACAGTTTTACCTTTTTATTTTACCTTAATTTATTAAATGAAATTAATGATGTTACCAGTTTTATCCTGGTACGTTTTTAAGGCAGTCCTGTACTTCTGTCTTCTATCTTCTATGTTTTTTTTCCCCCGTTAACTTATGTTAAAAATGTAAAAAATAAATTTGTAAAAATTATAGTTTTAGTTTAGTCTAAATGTTCATGGTCCGTTGACACACAGCTGTCAAAGTGGTGCTTAAATTTTAAACAGTTTTTAAAAACTTTACTTAGAAAAAACTGACAATAAACCATATAATTTGGCGCCGTCAGCACTTTTCATATAAAAGGAAAAATTTCATATATAAACTATATATAAACTAATAACTAACTAACTTAATTTCATATATAAACTAATGTTTGTAACTTTATGATTATATTAGAAAAACAATGAGCAACAAGATTGTGTAGAAGCGTCATGACGACTAACACAACACAAGCCTCGTAGACGAGTTGATACGTCCGATGTTGTAGTGCAGTATGTACTGGAAACTGTGTAAACACAACGTAGTTTAAAAAGCCCTTAAAGGCGACAATGATTGAAAAATGGATGTTAAATCCAAATGAACTAATTAAATCCCGCAAACTTAAAATGGAGACGCCTAAAACACACCTGTATTGATGGATGATACGTGTCAGATATTACTTTCTCACTGAGCTACAAAGCTGTAATCATCTGAGTGTGTATGTGCACGTGTGTGTGCCACGTTTTGGTATCATAGTGGGGACCAGCCAAGTGTCCTCACAAAGATCGGAGAGTTTTGGCAGCTTTGTGGGGACATTTGGCTTGTCCCCATGACGAGAGGGTTTCTCCAGGTTCTCTATGGAGAGCAGGAGTTATATTTAGGTGAAGCGTCGCGTTGGTGAGTCATTCTCAGAGACATGTCCCCTGAAGGTCCTCACTCGGATAGTAAGACTGTGTGTAAGTGTGTGTATCGATTGTTGGCCCAGGGCAGGATCTCAGCTGGATGTCTTGTCAGAGTGCTGAGCACCACTCATAGATAAAGCTGTTCAGTACATTCGCGCTCTCTGTCTCTGTCTCTCTGTCTGTCTTCATTGTTAAAGTTCCTCGTCTAATCTGATGAATTTTCTAGAATTGTACTTCGGCTGCGTTCTCATTCTGTCCGTTTTTCGCTATCGTTTCTATGGTAACAGCTCACAATTTAACCTGATGATGTGTTTATCAACGGTGTTGCTCCAGACACATATATGTCACACAGTACTATGCAAAATTTTTACCCCCCCCCCCCCCCTTCATTCATTCATATTAAATGAAAGAAACAGAAACAAATGTTTAATGCGACAGGCTGCAAAACACCTAAAGATACAGTTTTTAACAGTTTTGAACTGGTTGTTTATGTAAGAACCTCAGCAGCGACCTCGTTTCCCCTCTCGTCTGTTCCAACCACTCAGCATTCAGCGTCAGCAGTATACTGGACTAATCACCGGCCTGATCATCTGTCATGCCTTATGTTTTTTTTATGCTTGAATGATTCGTAACAAGCAAAAAACCCTTCCTCTGAAGCGTCTCAGGTAGAAGAACTGGACTGAACCTGATGAGAGATAAAACGTCCCTCATGAAACCCAGAGAACTGTTCCTCAAGACTACATTACAACATACGTGAACATCTGGATTCTTGGAAGCGAATTCTGAGGAGATGTTTAGGGGCTCAAGACTTTTGCACAGCACTGTACACTGCTTTATTTCTTACAGAACTCTAAACCGCGCGTCTCTGCTGCAGCGTTAGAGCGCCTCCTGGAGGACGCGGCGACAACATTCCTCCAAACGGCCATTTCAGATTCCACATCGGTGCCGAATTAATCCTTTGACTTTCACCCATGCGTGGCTGACGATAAGTGTGTGTGTGTGTGTGTGTGTGTGTGTGTGTGTGTGTGTGACATTGTGCGGCACGTGGCAGTCGGTGTGTTTACATGCAAATGATGTTTGTAATTAAGTGCAGCTCACTAATTGTAGCCGAGTGGAATCCTGAACACTTCCTCGTCTCAGGCCTTCACCTCCCTCTCTCTCTTTTCCCTTCACCTCCCTCTCTCTCTTTTCCCTTCACCTCCCTCTCTCTCTTTTCCCTTCACCTCCCTCTTTTCCCTTCACTCACTTCTCTTTTTTTCTGTCCATCTCTCTTCCTTCTATCTCTTCCTTTTATCTTCATTTTCCTTTCTGTCTTTTCTCCTTTTACTCACTTCCCTTTTTTCTTCTCATTATTTGTTCAAAATTTCTCCTGCTTTTCTCCTCCCTCTATTTTCCTCCCTTTTCTTTTATTCCTCTCCTCTTTTTCCCTTCACTCGCTCCCTTTTCCCTCCATTTCTATTTTCCTGCTGTCTATTTATTTGTCCTTTCCCTTTTCTCGTTTTTCTCTCTCTCATCCTTTTACTTTCTCTTTCTTCCACATTTTTCTTTTCCTTTCCTCTTCCCTCTCTCTGTATTCTCTCCTCCTTTTACCTTCACTTGCTCCCTTTTTCCTTCCATGTCATCTTTATTCATCTTTCCTTTCCCTTTCTCTTGTTTTTCTCTTCTCTCTATCTCCTCCTCATCCCTTTTTTTTTCTCCCTGTTTTTTCATTTCTCTCCTTTTTTGCCTTCACTCTTTTTCCCTCCATTTCTTCCCACTGTCTATTTATTTTTCCTTCCCCATTCTCCTGTTTCTCACTTTCCTCTATCTCTTCATCATCTCCTCTTTCTTTCTTCTCATTTTCCTTTCCCCCCCCCTCTCTCTCTCTTCCTTTCCCTTTATTCGCTTTTTCCATCTATCTTTTTCCGCTTTCCTATTTCTCTAATTTTTCTTCCCCTTCCTACTGTTCTTTTCCTTCTCTTCTCACTCATTCTTCCCTTCTCTTTTTATCCTCATTTCTCTTCTCTCTGTTGCTTCCTGTTCCCTCTCTTCTCTCTCTCTCTCATTTTTCTCATCTATATTCTCTTTTCTTTCTCTCTCTTCCTTCATCTTTCTCTCTCAGTTATCAGGTCAGGTGGAATTTCTTAACCTGGCTAATTTTTTTTAATGATCCACATAACACACACACACACACACACACACACACACGCACACACGCACAGAGCATCTTTCAGTAAGGTATGCAGCGTTGTCCCTGTGACCTCCCTCTAATCCACCAAACACACAAAGACTGTTTATTTTGAGTGTCCAGGTACGAGTCTCTCTCTCTCGCTCGCTCTCCAAGTGTGTGTGTGTGTGTGTTCTGAATTCATACTGGTAACAGTACAAATTGTTATGTGTCTAATGGATTAACAATAGAGCCAAGGTGAAGAGCCAGGGCCTGTGTGTGTGTGTGTGTGTGTGTGTGTTAAATGTGTCTGTAATGTAAATAAATAAATAAGAGGAGGTTTAAAGATCTCCGGCGCTCTTCGTTCCTTCAAGTGTCGCGACGTATTAATTACAGCAGCGTATCACACACACACGTTTATGAGTCTCATCACTGCATACAAATGGGCTTTGTGTGTGTGTGTGTGTCCTGTGACCCACTGACTCTCGGCCGCCGAGCACAAGCGTATCAGAGACCACCCTCTGGCCCGCTAATCCGTTTAGATCGGACCGATAGAGGAGCACAATAGTGAGGTAATTAATAGGGCTACAGAGCTTTATGCATGGAGTGCCGGACGATGTGTGTGTGTGTGTATGTGTGTGAGAGAGAGAGAGAGAGAGAGAGAGAGGGAGAGAAGAGACGGGCAGGGGGGCTTTTTTTTTTGTTCCCTCGCTCTCTTCTTTCACCTTTGAGGCCATGCGCGGTAAAAGGAGCTCAAGGTCAAGGCAAGGGGGGGAGGTGTGTGTGTGTGTGTGTGTGTGTGTGTGTGTGTGTGTCAGTCTAATTTGCATGAGAGATGAGCGCGAAAAATGCATCCATGAATTTAAAACATTTATAACAGTATGTTAGTATAATATATATATATATATATATATATATAGAGAGAGAGAGAGAGACAGAGAGAGAGATGTGTGTGTGTGTGTGTGTGTGTGTGTGTGCTACACCCGAGCATACAGCCAGGGGGCGCTCAGCAGTTTCCTTAAGAGGAGAATAAACCTGTGGTAAAGAAAATGTTTACTTTGTTTTTTTTTTCCTTCAAAGAAAGAAAACGTGATTGAAAGAACGCCTGAATAATTAAAGGCGCCTTTAGCAGTTTAGCATAGTTAGCATAGTTAGCATGTTAGCAAAGCTTAAAGTGAATTAAAGCGTCGGACTGTATAAAAACTAGCCCAGACTCATAGCTAAAGCCGTATTGGTATGGAATTGAACACACACACAGTGTGCAGCTTTAAGTTTGATTACAGTGTTGTTTGTTTGTTTGTTGTTGTTTGCTTTAATCAGATTCTCATTTTATTTGTCATTTACACGACCACACACAGTGTGATATACAGTGAAAAGATTGTACGACTGTTTATATAAAAAAATAAAAATAAAGCTAAAGTGTAGAGTGGAAATACAGAAGGATTTTACTGAAGTAACTGTCGTAAACTTTAACATTTATAAATACACAACGTTACCTCAGGATGTGAGTTTAATCCGTTCACTTGGTTTGGGTTCCCGCTGACGCAGATGAGTTTTGAACGTCTCCTGGACATACACACGTTCTTGTGAAATTCTCATTCTTAAGGTGAAAATTCTTAAAGGCTGTATAAGTTTCTATGCTACGGAGCCGTTAAAGGGACAAGGATGAGGGGAAAAAATCTGTTGAAGGAAAAAAAAAAAACGTGAAATGGGAGGAAATAAAAACGAAAACACGTAACTCATACTTCTGGATCTTCCAGCGCCAAAATACGGAAAGGACTGTTTTAATATTTTAGGCCGAGCTGAAAGTAAAACTCAGCTACTCAGTAATTCTCGCCATGTCTGTTTTACAGCCCACATGTGACTATGATTCCCCCCCCCACCACCACCACCCTTTGTTTCTTCTTCTTCCTCCATTTTTCTGGATCGGTAATGCGCCCCTTCCCGATCATGGATCAAGTTTCTCATTACTGCCACCTGCTGAACTAAATTGGTAACACAGTTAAATTTTGCGAGATCTCGCAAAACTCAACTCAGTTCCCGAGGACTCAACTCAATCCTTTTTCCCCCAAAACATTTTTCCCACCAATGTCCCATTTTTTCCCATCCATTTCCCTTTAGGGACTCCGTAGTACGCTGAGGTACCAGTGTATATTACAATTTATAAAGTTGCAACCAGAAATAAAATTAATAGAAAAATATAAAGTCTATAAATGTAACTGAAGTTAAACAGGATGTGCAGTATATAGTAATACAGTGAGGTTCTGTGTGTAATTGTTAAAAGTGCCCCAAGGGGACAAACACCTGGTTTCAAGGCTAATGTTGGACAAACCTTTTGAGATTGATGATTATGATGATGATGAATGTACATAACTGGTTTAATTAATCAACCTGAACTGAAAAGTCACCGATCAATGCTTTAAATTCAACTCAGTTCAGCATAAGTCCTGTAATAGCAGGGCTACCGTAAATACCCTGATACAGGGGCACATAAAAAAAAACGATACTGTACAGCAGCGAGACAATGTCTCCTTCCTCCTCTGTCTCTGTCTCTCTGTCTGTCCTGACGCGGGTGTTTGGACGCGTCTCTGATCCGTCTGGTTTCTGTGAAGCTGATTAAAGCGCGGAGCCGATAATGACCAGCGTCGGCATTCATCCCTCGCTCCATCTCTTCACCCTCTTGTATAAAGAAAAAGGGAGCGAGAGAATGCCGGGGATGAGACAGAGAGCGTTTAAGAATTTGATGGAATCGCACTTGCAGACGCTTTTACCTCAACACACACACACACACGAGGCAGTCGGCTTACTCTCTTTATCGGAGCGTATTTACGGAGGGCGATGGAGCGTGAAACGCCTTTGGGCTTCCTGGGACCAGATGGGACACACACACACACACACACAACTTTCTCTGAAGGAAGGAAGGAAGGAAGGCGGTGTTATCAGGAGCGTATTACCGAGCTTCATTGATAGGCCGAGTAATCACTCGCTGCAATCTGCTTAATGGAAAAGAAGAAATGGGAACGTGTGTGTGTGTGTGTGTGTGAGAGAGAGAGAGAGAGAGAGACGCAATCTCGCTCTTATTCACCACGCGCGTCGGGGAAGTGAATAAACGGAGGCGTGTGTGTTTGGGTAATAGAATGAGCGTGGGATGAAGGTGCGACTAAACGCACACAAAGAGGATCGCGCGACCCGAACGACTCCGCTTGTTGTATATTGCGGAAGAGTTCGCGCGTCCACCGCGACATTTATTAATTTATTTATGTATTTTACTTCCTATGTCCATATATGGGGCTTATGCAAATATGTATTTTTAATATTCATGCATTTTTGTTACATCACAGTGTGTGTGTGTTTCTTCTCCAGACGAGGGCGGGGCCTCCGGAAAAATCCCTGAATCCGGACGCGCAGAAATCTCCTGCGTACTGCTACAACTGCGCGGGAAGGGGACACTTCGGACATGTGAGACACACACACACACACACACACACAAAACAATCATGCTTACTTTAAACTCAGGGTTAATGTGTGTGTGTGTGTGTGTGTGTAGGAGTGCACAGAGAGGAGGATGTTTAACGGGACGTATCCCACACTTCCATTCGCCTCCGCGTACGACAACCAGCACGACATCAAACGGCGAGAGTACCGCGCCCAGCTCCGAGCACAAGGTCAGGGTCAGTCTGACGGACAGGTTAAAGGTCACGTGCTCGTATACAGAGTCGAGTGTATATAACTCTTCGCGTGTGTGTGTTGCAGAGCTCCAACATGCCGGCCTTCTCGAGCACACCGGAGACGCCCCGACTCCTCAACCTCCGCGAAAGAGAGCCAGGAATTCACATTTCCGATCCGCGCCGCTCCCTCAGACGCCTCAGACGCACGCCCCGAAGAGACGCATCGCCCACACGCCTAAACACCCTCCTCAGGCCACGCCCAAACACAAGTCCACACCCAACACGCACCTGCAATGGAACGACGGCACGCCCGTCCCCAAGAGAAGAAAGAATAAAAAGAACGGAGCGAAGACGCGCACCCCCGACAATGACACGCCGCGCTTCGAAGGCAGGAAGAAACCGAAGAACAGGAAGCAGAACCCGAACCAGGACGAGGATTTCCCACGGAGCTGCCAGAAAAGCCCCGGTAACAAACGGGCGCTCGTTCACACGCCGCCGTACGGAGGCAGGAGGAGCCCGGGGGCGGCGTTCGGCTCGGAAAAGAGCAAGAAGAAGATGAAGAAGGAGGAGAAAAGAGCGAGGAAGGCGGCCAGGGACCCCGAGAACCTGTTTCTGATCAAACAAAGGAAGCGCACTAGATAGTGTGTGAGTGTGTGTGAGAGAGAGAAAGATGGGACTAGTAAGAAAAAAAGATTTTTTTTTTTTGCTTTGTCTCCCTCTAGTGTCCATCATCAGTATTACACACTGAGAGACTCTTGGAGAAAACAGACCATGATTTATTTAACACACACACACCTTATAACATACATGACAAGTTGCTGTACCATGTTTGTTTTCTTACATGTAATAGAATACACACACACACACACACTACAGTGAAAACACACAGACGTCTCAGAGCTGTAAAGCCTTATTTTTACATCCCCTTTTACCTCTTAACCGCTACGAAAAAAGCTGCTCCTGAACACACCGGGCATTTTTACATACAGTTTTCACCCCCGAAGGATTTTGTAATAATTTTTTTTTCAGGAACCTGAGCCGAAAAAACACTCGGCGTGTACAAACGTTTGTTAGAGAGCTTTATTATTTAAAGCTTCTATTTAAATGTGTGCGCATCACTGCGGGAAATAAAAGCAGGAGAAGGGTTTTATGGGTGTTCTGGTTTTATTGACTGCCCAAAGTTCACACCAAAGTCGTCATGAGGACCTGGAGCCGAGTGGGCGGAGCATATCATCCCTCCTCCTCCGCTGTCCAGAAGGTTCCCACCTGTCGTATATGTAGTTCACATACTCGCCTCTTACGTTCATCAGATTCCATCATCATGGCCATGAAAGTGTCTCAGAGCGTCTCCGTCTCATCCAGATGTCCCCAAGATCTGTCCGTTTGTACTATTTTGTATCAATTGCTATTTTATATTTCAAATTCTGAGCTGAGGACAAGCTGAGGAAGTGGACGGTCGAGTCGTGGGAAATATTATTGTTCTTAAATAATCTCTCTCACTAACACACACACACACACACACAGCGCTACATCTGTGAATTCCCTGAAAGAAACGATTCGTCACAGCCTACCCGAGCACTCCGATGTTATCACCCGAGATGGTTCCTTTGTTTATTTTCGATTAGCGCTGGGCTGATAAGAAAAAGCCGGTGGTGATTTATTTACCTGCAAAATCATAATCACGCGAGCCATCAGCAAAACACCAAACAAACAAACACAAAAAGTGCAGAAGTGCCCATGTGTGTGTGGCGGGAGAGGGAGGGGGGGTGAAGATAAACCAGCTGTCTGGAAGTGGACAAAATTCACTTCCAGCAAATTCAATCTTTCCTGAACAATAATAAAGTTTAAAATTAAATAAATACATAATCAACGTTGTCGCCGTTGCTCACTTTTATCAGCTCGACTTTGATTGAAAGGGTGCCAATAGTTTTGCACACACACACACAGGAAAAGTGTGCACTTGACATATGTGAAATAAGGTAACATTGAAGTAAAATACTGTTGATACTCATTATTTTTGGCCTCGGTTTTAACGAGGGGTGCCACTACTTTTGAACTTGACCGCATGTTGAAATCCACGAGCGGATAAAAATCGCTAATGCATCATGGGATAAAGCCCAGCTTGCACTGGCTTGGTATTCCGTTATCTATCCATGGTCGAGTCCAAAAGTCTTGGCACCCCTTATGAGGTTTCTGGGTGCCAATATTTCTGAACTCAACCTCATCTTGAAACTCGTAAGCGTATCTATCTGTAAAAATCCCTAACGCATCATGGTATAAGCCCAGCTTCAACTGGTTCAGCATTTTATTATCCATCCATGGTTGAATCCAAAAGTATTGGCACCTGTCATGGCGGGGGGTTCTGGGGGCCAATAATTCTGAGCTCTATCGTATGTTGAAACCCGTAAGCGTATCTGTCTGCAAAAAAAAAAGCTGATGCTTCATAAGGGTAAATCCAGCTTGAACTGGTTCGGCATTTTATCCATCATAGAACCACGGTCGAGTCCAAAAGTATTGGCACCCAGAAAGTTCCTGGGTGCCAATATTTCCTAACTCATTCGTATGTTGAAACTATCTGTCTGTATATATATAAAAAATAAATAAAAAACAATTTTTTAATCGCTAATGCATCATGGGATAAGCATGGTCGAGTCCAAAAGTATTGGCGTCCCTCATGGGGTTTAGGATCATTAGGGATATGATTTTATTAATATCCTGCTTTATTTATTTATTTATTGTTACAATGTGTGAAGAGAGAGCACCACCTGCAGGATCATAGAGGAACAGCAACATTTGACAACCTTAAATGCAAACATATAGAAATTTAATTATGTAAAAAATACATATTTTTTGGAACCTGTGTGGTGATGCATTATCTTTAGTTGTTGCTGCTTTACTATAATGTTAAATACCCACAATCAATTCCAGAAATATTGGTACCTCTTGTGAAAGAGTGAAAAAAACCCCCACCACATTTAAGTCTTTTAACGCATTAAATTCTAGTGGAGATCTCTACAAATAATATGAGGGATGAAATAAAAACAGGACGACGTATTCCCGTGTATGTTTATTCAAATATTAATAACTCAGCCTTCCTTCAGACTCTCCCAATACAGTTATCTTAAATTTTCTTTACAGATTTGAGCACCACTAAAAAATAAAGATGAAATTCCAAATAAATAAGTTCAAACTCAGAAGTTAAGCGTGGGCTAAATGTGCTCTCGAAGCGATCAGTAGCAGGGTTTTGCTGAAAAGAATATAATCAGCGCTTTCAGAAGCTCGAGACAACAGGAGTAGAGTTAGTAGTACAGGGAGGGGGAGGGGCTTAAAGGCGATCTGTACAGGAGCGGCGTGCAGGAGCCAAGCAAACCATCGGGAACATGAAGCGTTTAAATGTGCAGGGAACACTGGACAGAGGTGGGAGGAGGGGTGTATCATAAACAGGAGAAAACAGCGCCGCTTCCGTATGGTAACGATTCACTGTTAGAAAGAAATAAAGTCTTTTCCTCCGTCTCTTTTCTTCTTCACCTTTTTATCAAACTCTCACTAAAAGTGTGTTGCGTATATGATTTGAAAAAAGAAAAAAAAAATCATCACAGTTTGTCAGTTAATATTTCACCCCTTCACCTCTCTCTCCTCTCCGTTTCGTGCCCCTGCGGTCTCAGTTTTTGCAGCAGCTGGAGGTCCGAGGGTTCGGGTCGGCCACGTAGTCGTTCTGGAAGCGAGAGTTCGGCGTGCGCTGCCTCTTGCGCTCGCCCTGCGTGGTGAAGAACGCGTCCTCGAAACGCATGCTGGAGGCTGTAGACTGTGTGCACACAACGAAAATGAAAAATCTAATTTAAACAAAATGAATTAAATGTCAATTGCAAAAACAACTTCACAGACAGATGGATAAACAGATAAATGAATATACAGATTATAGACAGAAAGATTGATGAATAGATAAACAGGAAAATAAACAGATATGTAAACAAAAAGGTAGATAGATTCGATAATTGGACTGATGGATGAATAGATAGACAGCTAATTATATAGACACAGAAACAGATAGTCTCCAATTTACAAACGGTTCCGTTCAGGGAGCATGTTCATAAGTCGGATTTGTCAGACAAAGTGAGTCTTATACGCCTTTGACACTGATACTACCGGATATACTGGATTTTAGACATTTTATATGTTCACTTACACACTGAGAATATTGTATATAATTGTAAATATTGGTGTTTGATGTACTGCAGTGTCTATTTTATGTACAATACACAAGAGCTTCCATTATTTAACCAGTAGTAGAACCCAGGTCCGTTCGTATCTGTGGAAACTCGTAACTCAGATGTTCGTAAGTTGGGGACTACCTGTATAAAGACAGGTTGATGGACGAATTAGCGTTAGCCGCACTGAAAAGTAAATCTAGTTTTCCAATACTGCCGCCTCCTTCCACCCTTGCACAGTGGAAGTTCTTTGCGTGACTTACGAGACGACCCTTGACCTTTTTGGGCAGGTCCTCCTCCAGGGTGTAAATGTCCTCTCTCTTAGCCAGCACCTGAGAGCCGTCCTCAAACTCCACCTTAATGAGACAAACATGAAGTCCGCTCGATCGAGTCTGTATAACAACACTGTGTGTGTGTGTGTGTGTGTGTGTGTGTGTGTGTGTGTGTGTACCTGGTACATGTACGTAGTGTTTGATCCCAGGTATTTAGCTCCGTAGAAAAGCCCGTCCGGCCACTTGACCTGCACGACCTCGCCGACCTCCGGGGGCCCGAGCTGCACGCAGTCTCTGCTCTGTGTGAAAACAGGAGAGGCGTTAACATGATGAAACCCAACACTAAATCCTACACACACACACACACACACACACACACACACACACACACAGGTACACTCACCACGATGTCCACAGGAAAGGTGTCGTTGCTGAACGATCCGTCGTCGAACATGACCTCGTAGAAGGTCTGCGCGGTCACGCTGGCGATCCGGCAGCTGTAGTAGCGCAGGTTCTTGTGCTTTGCGATCACGGTTTGTCCGAGAGCCAGCTCTGTGCGGCTTGCCTTCGATTTCTGTGTGGGGAAAAAAATTAAAACATGAGTGCTGTGATGTGGGCGGGGTTTATTTTATTACATTTTTTAACATGCAGTGGCCGGGGCTAAGGTTCTCACGGTGCTGGAGCCGCGTGACTGGTGCCTGTGGCAAATGATGAAGACAACGTAGGGCCAGTCATCAGGCTCCATGGTGACGCCGGCGGCGTGAGCGCACGTGACGTGGAATGAGGTGGGACAGCGGCCGCACGAGCACTGGATACACGCACCTGCTAGCTTCTTCATCCGCTTGTGGCAATATATACACTTCTACACAGAGAGAGAGAGAGAGACAAAGACACGGAAGGACAAGAGCATTAAACTTTTATATTTATCATTATTAGTATTATTATTTATATATATCTGTACATATAATAAAACTGCAAGTCTGTACGTTTTCGTAAAAATAATTTGCGGGACGTAAGATCATTATGGTTTTTGGAACTTTTGTCTGTCTGTTTGTTTGTTTGTGCACGCATCACGTAAACACTACTGAACGAATTTTAATGGGGTTCTCACAGGTGTATTTGGCCAAGCATGAGGTAATATATAGGCTTTGTTTCAAGATAAGATCATTTGAAATTTAAACGCCCTTATATCATGAAAAAAATAAAATAAAATCGTCCATGAAAAAGATCATTAGTTAATTCCAAAATTCAACAGATGGCGCTGTAAATTTTTTTAAAACATGCTCCTGGGCGTGCCATTAAATTTCACGCGAACCAATTCGCGGGCACGTCTAGTATAAAATAAAGTGCTCCTGATTGTGTGTGTGTGTGTGTGTGTGTGTGTGTGAGAACCCGCTCATAAAAAGGCTGACACTAATGTAAACTTCAACCTCAAATCTGCTTCAAAGTGTCTGTTCTACTGTATATCATATGAAGGGGCGTTCGAGTCAAAGCGGGACATTTTATAACAGTGCAGGATAACAGAACACAGTTCTGAGAGTAAAAACTCTATTTACTTCTCTATATAATCTCCTGATACACTAATGCACTTATCCCAGTGTCTCACTAGTGCTTGGACACCATCAAGGTAGAAAGTTTCCTGAGCCCCAGGAACTCCATGATACAATGTAACTGATTTAAAAAGGAATTGTACAAAGTTTTTCTGGTTTCATCTTATTTCAAGTTCTTTAACATTTTTTTCTGGTTGAAATCGTTGTCTCATGGCATTAAAACTTGGGCAGATCAAAGGTTTATGCTTTATAGTCAACTTACTGTTGACATTTTGGAGCTTCCTCGCCCTTCAGTAAATACGCATGGGTCTAACCGGTACGGCACCTTGTATATCACAACTTCTTCCCACCACTGGGCTTACTTCAAATAATTTATTGTTTTGGCATTTTTCCTCTTCTGTCTTTCTTTCAGCCTTTACACTTTTTCGCTCTGTGCATTTCGGGCTCCGCGGCTGTCTGTGCACTTTACCTTTTATGGAGTTTTGTGGGCGCGTCGCTTTATGCAAAAGAGCTGAGACAGATACTCAGCGTGAGACGTAGGAAAGGGTATTTCTTAAACAACTGAATGTGTTGAAACATGTTGAGAACAGGATATAAATGTAACCAATAGGTTAGAGAAAACAGCAATGGGCCTAAAACAGAACCCTGAGGAATACCCAACGTCACCAGAGGTCATTGATATATTGACCTCTGGTTCTGATCATATATTACAAACTATAAAGGGGGGTGCAAACTTTTGCACCCAGGTGAATCCTGAAATTAAAAAATGACAAACTGTGAAGGAAGTTTCTTAGCGAAATAAATGACTACTTTGTGTGTGTGTGTGTGTGTGTGTGTGTGTGTGTGTGTGTGTGTACCAGTTTGTATCTCTGTGCGGGGACAGCACTGATGTCAATGGGACTCCTCTTCACGATGTCGGCAAATTTGACCTCAGGCAGACCCACAGCACACATCACATGCGCCCACCTGGAACACACACACACACACACCGTACGTGTCAGACCCTGGTGAACCTTTACACATGTGTAAAGTGTTTGTGTGTGTGTGAGCTGAGTAACAAAGAGAAAGCCCTCGCCTGTCGTCCGTCGTTCTTTTCAACGCGCCGCCTCGCAAGTTACATAAACAGCACTCCTGTTACACCAAAACACACCATCATTATTATTATTGTTATTATTATTATTATGGCTTGTTTACATTTTAATAAATGCGCACAAAGTGTCTGTGTGAGCGAGCACATACGGCGGACAGATCTCCACACAAGCAGCGGTCACATGTCCACTCCAGGGTGACATCGTGGACAGCGACGCCATAGCAACCTGGACAACGAGGAAAGCAAAAGACATAAATAAATACATAAGTAAATAAATAAAACACTAACCTAAGTGTCAGTGTGTGTGTGTGTGTGTGTGTGTGTGTATATGTGTGTCGCGTACTGGCATGAACTTGAACGCAGCAGTGTGTACAGGCCACGAGAGGACTGGACCCGTCCTCCTCCACAAGCGTGTTAGAGGGACATGACCCCTCGCGGTAGGCGAAGCAGATCTCTGGAATCAGGGGTCGTGACCTTGCTGCCATCTCTCCGCCGTCTCCTGTTGGGAACTCTGGTCGTCTTTCGTCTTTCGTCTCTTCAGGCTGGCGAAGAAACGTTCGTTGCGGTAAAAAAAATCTGTATATGGCCAGTAGTGTTGCCATGACGACAGCTTTGCTCGCTCGCTTTCTGACTGACCGATTTCCGGCTCAGCCTCGAGCAAATACAATAAAATCTGTGTAATTTAAGAGGAAGAGATCACCTCGGGACAAGCGTTACCTGATAGTAAGGCATGAACAGCGTGCACACGGCGCAGTGCGGCGCCGTTTTCGCGGTGATGCTGTTGTACTCCCGCTCAGACTGGAAGTGAGACTTCCTGCTGTGCCAGAGGTGGACCAGGGGTCTCGCCCAGACGTCAGCCTCCTGCAGTTCCTCCTCCGCGGTACCCTCCTCCATGGGTTCTGACGCACAAACACAAGACAAAAAATTATACACGTATTTGACGAGTGACACTGCGAATTTCATTAAACAACGATTTAAAATTATTTTTTTTTAATTATTTTAAATTGATCACTGTGCAATGTTAGAGTAGCCAGCTAAGTGACACGATGGTGCATTTATTGTTTTATTTTTCAATCAGAGCGCCCTTTTGCATTCTCCGATTCTGACCGGCGCCGGTTAAAGTGCTAAATGACCTCCTACTGTGATCTTTGCTTTTGACACCACTGATGTCAAGAAAATATTGTAGGAATTAAGGGATTGGCCCTCTCATGCGTCAGGTATCATTTGACTGATCAGACTGTAGATATAAACAGTGATTATTCCACATGTAAAGTGCTAAAATGACGTTGGGTATTCTTCAGGGTTCTGTTTTAGGCCCATTGCTATTTTCTCTAACCTATTGGTTACATTTATAGCCTGTTCTCGTGGTTATGCCGACATCTCATATTATAACACATATATGTGTAATCATCGACAGGGTGAACACGCTAACTCCGCTGTGCATCAGATCACGTGATGGCCCACCATCGTCGCTGTTGGCTTGCTGCTTGACGGCGCTGGGAACCGCCCTGGCTGTCGGTTTCCTCAAAGGGTGGCGCCAACTTTTGGACGTCTTCCTCTTCCCCACCGGCAAGGAGTACTAAAAAGGAAGTCAGTCAGGACAGAAAATCATTCCCCTGATCAAAACACCGTCGCACGCTGGGTTGTATATCACAGTCCTAACACTTACGATTCTAATTTCTCCCGGCTCGATGCCCGAATCTCCGTACTCCGCCTCGCTCATCGAGTTCTCCTCACCAGACTCCTCGCTGCTACTCTCAGACCTCTGCGGCCTGTCCGGAGAACCGAGAAGCTCCGCAGCAGAATGATGAACCACGCTTGGTTCCAGATCTGTAAATGTCAGGCTCTTTTCAGGAAACTCTGAAGGATCTGGGCACTTCACCTGGTGGCACCGAGGCTCCGCCCACATGACGTAATCAGGATTTTGGTAGCTTATGTTCTTCCACATAGTAGAAGGTTCTTCGAAAAGGTTTGGTGAGGATGGAGACGTGAAGTCGGGTTGGTGCAGAGGAGACGAGGGTTTCTGGTAGTAAGACGTGGAAGGAGACTCGCTGGAAAGTGTGTTAGTGTTAGCAGATATCGGAGAGTCCTGCACAGGGCTATGAATGAAGTGTTCAGGACTGACTTGAGGGTGACGGGAGATACCGGAGACCGTCTTCGGAGCTTGACCCGAGCGGGAACGCTCATCACCGGTTTTCTTTTCGAGGGGCTCCTTGTTAGTGTCTTGACCAGAGCCGAGGCATTCTCTGACGTCCTCTTGGAACGAATCTGAGCACCAATCAGAATGTAGTGTGTTAGCGCAAACGCTGGTTTCACCCATGCCGCTCTGAGGCAAGGTGGATTTTCCCAGTTTGTTAGGATTCAAAAGTGTGTTGTGATCACTAGACTGGACCGCCAGGGTCAGGAAGGGCATTTCAGACGACAGATTTGGAGATTTCCTTCCCTCAGGATCCTCTGTGATTTCCGGCGTAAGGAAAGGCATGTCGGACGCAGGAGTTCCTGAATGTTCCGCAGGTTCAGTAGTGACTGTTGTACTTGAGGAATTTACAGCAGGAGGAGTTTCTTCATGACGAACAGACTGATTTTTGCGGAGTGATTTGCCCCTCGAGGATTTGGCTCTACACGGACTCTCTGAGGTCTGTTCCGAGTCCAGTGGGTCAGCCGTGGAGGTTAGAGGCTCATTGGTTCCTAAGGCTTCTCTCGGCGTGTCTTGTGTCTCGTGTCTTTTAGACGACTGAACCAATAAATTGCTCTTAACTCGTGTGACCTTGACGAAGCAAATCTGTTGACACAGACTAGAGGGCCCTGCAAGACCGACACAAAGAAAAGGGTTCTTATTATACTACTTTTTCCAACATTTATATCAAGCAATCAACAGTTTTTTTAAATTTTTGGTTTATTTAATTGCATTTTTACTTTTTTTGACATTTGAAAACAAATTAAATCCATCCATACTGGATTTGTCTGGAGTACCTACTAGCAACACAACTCTGATTAAGGTAACCACATATTATGGCCGACATTAAGCTCGTTCAGTGCGCCTACTGCACTTTGTCTAGTCATTCTTCCTCTTTAGTCACAACCTGACGGAGAAGATTGTAGCATTAGAGGCGCGTGTCCAGACACTACAGAGGGTTTCTGTAAGGTAAACGCTGGCTGCCTTAGTCTGAGTTCGCTACCGCCCAACTTCGGGAAGTGTTTGTCCCCTTACTGATTTCGTATTTTTTTGCATGTTTGTCACACTTTAATGTTTCAGATCATCAAACAAATTTAACTATTAGTTAAAGATAACACGTAATAAACAAAGTGTTTGCCCCCCTGTTAAAACATAACTTAACTCTGGTTAATCACCGGAGTTTAATTTCTCTAGCCACACCCAGGCCTGATTACTGCCACACCTGTTTCACAATCAAGAAATCACTTAAATAGGACCTGCCTGACAAAGTGAAGTAGACCAAAAACATCCTCGAAAGCTAGACATCATGCAGAGATCCAAAGAAATTCAAAAACAAATCAGAAAGAAAATTATTGAAATCTATCAGTCTGGAAAAGGTTATAAAGACATTTCTAAAGCTTTGGGACTGCAGCGAGATACAGTGAGAGCCATTATCTACAAATGGCAAAAACATGGGACAATGGAGAACCTTACCAGGAATGACCAGCCGACCAAAATTACCCCAAGAGCGCAGAGATAACTCATCCAAGAGGTCACAAAAGACCTCACAACAACATCCAAAGGACTGCAGGCCTCACTTGCCTAAGTTAAGGTGAGTGTTTATGACTCCACCATAAGAAAGTGACTGGGGCCAAAAAAGGTTCGCATGGCAGAGTTGCAAGATGAAAACCACTGCTGAGCAAAAAGAACATGAAGGTTCGACTCAGTTTTTCCAGAAAACATCTTGATGATCCACAAGACTTTTGGGAAAACACTCTGTGGACTGACGAGACAAATGTTGAACTTTTTGAAAGGTGTGTTCCATTGTGTATGGCGTGAAAGTAACGCCGCATTTCAGAAAAAGAACATCATACAAACAGTAAAATATGTTTGGTGGTGGTAGTGTGATGGTCTGGGGCTGTTTTGCTGCTTCAGGACCTGGAAGACTTGATGTGATAAATGGAACTATGAATTCTGCTGTGACCCAAAATATCCTGAAGTAGAATGTCCGTCCTGTTTCTGTTTGTGACCTCAAGCTGAAGCGAACTTGGGTTCTGCAGCAGGACAATGATCCAAAGCACACCAGCAAGTCCACTTCTGAATGGCTGAAGAAAAACAAAATGAAGACTTTGGAGTGGCCTAGTCAAAGTCCTGACCTGAATCCAATTGAGATGCTGTGGCATGACTTTAAAAAGGCTGTTCATGCTCGAAAACCCTCCAATAATTCTGCAAAGATGAGCGGGTCAAAATTCCTCCACAGCGCTGTAACAGACTCGTTGCAAGTTATCGAAAACGCTTGATTGCAGTTGTTGCTGCTGAGGGTGGCCCAACCAGTTATTAGGTTTAGGGGCAAACACTTTTTCACACAGGGCTTTGTACTTTTGGACTTTGTATTCACTTTATAATAAAAACCTTAATTTTAAAACGGCAGGATGTGTTTACTTTTGTTCTCTTTGGCTAATATTTAAATTTGTTTGATGATCTGAAACATTAAAGTGTGACAACAACAAAAAGAAATCAGTAAGGGGGCAACCACTTTTTCACACCACTGTGCAGGCCAATATTAAACCTACCCTTTATCTCCAAGATCCTAGAAAGAATTGTAGCACGTGCATGCAGCTATGTTCAAATCTACACAGGATTAACATTCATGAGTCAGGATTTAGGTCTCGTCAGAGCACAGCCCCGGCGTTGGTTAAAGTGGTAAATGACCTACTACTGGCCTCAGATCAGGGATTCGTCTCCTTGCTTTTCTGCAACGAGGTTTTGTACTTGAGCCTCCACCAACGAAACTGGACTCTGTATTATCTTCCCTGTTATGTTGAACTTCCGGCCGCCTAACGTTATGACCACAGATCAACCACTGCAATCTGATATCACCTAAATGAGGGTGGGTTCCCTGCTGAGTCAGGTTTCTCTTCTTCTCACAAGAGATTTCCTTGCCTCTGTCGCCCTCGGGAGTGGCATGAAATAAACTATTGTGTGTATAACCTGAGAGGCGCGATGCATTGTGGTCTTCCTCCTCTTTCGCTTCCTCTTCCTGGTCACTTATCCGTGCAGGCGCCGTTTCCACGGCGACCGGCTGCCGCACAGTTTTCAGTCGCTTGGAGCGTGTGCAAGGGTAGCTTTCTCTACCAAAAGACGGACAAAACTTTTTAAAAAACAAAACACATACTTTTTTTGCTAAATAAATATATATAACAAAATGGGATTCATACCGCTTGTTGACTTTGGACCTGCGGCGTCTCTGGATCCATGTCTGGAGCTCAGGCGTGGTGCTGGGCGTGGCCAGGGTGTGGTCTATCGAGCAGGTGTCTTTGCCCTGCGTCCATGCCTGATAGCGGTCCGGTTGGAAACGTTTGACGAACGGGTCCATGGAGATCTTCACCATGTCTTTGCTGCACGTGCACTGTGGAAACGAGTTCAAATGAACCGGATTACGGAAGGACAATCGTAATGAAGCGATACTAAGCGATTCTAACTCAGACCGTAGCATACCTGAGTGGCGTGTTTGCCGTACTCGATCCAGCGCAAGCTGGCGAAGTTGGTGGACTCTGCGCAGTTGAAGCCATGGTTGAAGCCAGCGTGGTAGCCGTACGGAAACGTGATCATGAACTCGCCGGCCTCTTGTGTTATCTGGCAATACATGTAGATACAAACCAGTTAAAGCCAAAAGTACAGGTTGTCCCCGACTTACGAACGAGTTCAGTTCCAGGACCACGTTCATAAGTCTGATTTCTTCGTAAGTCTGACAAAGTGAGTCTTATACGCATTTGACACGAATATACAATATAAAGCATATATTTACTTACACACGGAAATATCGTATATAAATGTAAATATTGGTATCTGCTGCACTGCAGTGTCTAATTTTTCTACAATACACGGGGGCTACTTCTGTAATTGAACCGGTAGTAGAATCGCGGTCCATCCGTATCTTGAATGTTCGTAAGTCAGGGAATACCTGTATATAAAAGCCATTGTATGTCTACTACCATTATATTATTATTTTTTTTACCTTATCGAACGGGATGCTGTATTTCTTCAGCACAGAAGGTGAGATCAGGGTCATCTTGTGTCTGAGAAAAGCTTCACAACTCTTAAAGCTGTTTGGGAAAAAGCCTGAAAGAAAGAAACAAATTCTAGACATTGTTATATTCTGAGTCCAGTTTATGTTTGCAATCCCAGACTTCACCATTAGAGGTCACCACCATATCAATAACAAACCGTTCCCATTCACATCATGGGATGGGATTGTATTTAGTTAACCAGTACTAGAGCTAGGAGTCTTTCTATGAGAGGGGACGTGGCGTACCTGTGGCTAATCGCTCCAGTCTCTTCCCGTGTTCTGGAGGAATGGTGTACCTGTAAGATTTAAAAGAAGCAGCGTGCGTGACCCCACACGAGAACCATAAACAACAACAAGTAAGCGAATCTATCAAATCAGATCTGTCTCTCACCAGGACTTGGGTTCCCCGAAGTGCAAGTAGTTGATGCTGTACAGGTCCATGTCCTCCGTGTGCCAGGAGAAGCTGGTCTTCCACATGCCGAAGTACAGGTAGGGGGTGTTCACGCCTTGGATGGAGACACCGCAGTCCTCCTCGATCACGTCCAGGATGGAGTTCAAATGCCCGATGTTCCACTCCTCCACGCCCTGATGACATCACACACACAAAACCTTTATTTAAAAAAAAAACACATCACCGTGACCTCAGAATGTCAGATCCCGTCACCGCATGCCTGACCTCGTCATACAATGTCCCGTTCACGTCTGCGCCGTATATGGGAGGCACGAACGTCAGGTTCTTCCAGTACTTTCTCTCGAGGTCCTCGTAGTTCAGGTACCGAGGAGTGCAGTACCTGAGAGAGACGGGGAAAAAAAAAATACAACAATCTAAAGCTGGTTCTCAAAAAACAGAAACATCAGAATGAGGACAAAGTGTGATTTAAGTGAGTTTGGACATGACATGGTTGTCGGTGCCAGATTTGTGATTTGAGTGAACGATATAATAAGTATTAATTATAACTCACTTGTCGCTGTTGGCCAGCCTGCGGAACTCCTGCACGTTGAGCGGCTTCTTCTGGATGTTGTACTGAGTGAAGAGCCCCGATTGGCCGGCCACAATCTGCTGAATCGGCGCCTGGATGACCAGCTCGTCGATGTCGTCGTAGGTCCGTCTCGGCTTCCAGCCCCGCGGAGGGATCACCTGTGACCAGACAACATGACAGGATGATTCCATTTCAGGAAAACAGAAACCGTTTGGAATTTACACTCCGTGTTGTGTTAACCGTAATGTTTGTAGTAGCAGGATTATAAAAAAACAAACATGTTTATTTTTAAAGCACAGTTAGCCAGATTTTCAGACCTTAGCCAGACCGGCACGGTGCGCTCCCTGAGACTCCATATACACCAGGTACTTGTTAAAATCCCGAAATTCCTCCATGGTGGGGCGAAAAGTCATAATCTTACAGCTGGGGTTCGCAGAGGCGTTCGCCCCGACACCCGCCATGATCGCCTGCGTTTCCTTCCTGCAACCACAAAAAAAAAAAAAAAAAGAGAGGACAGGTAAAGAACTCAGCCCTAAAGTCTTTGATGAACTTCTGGAACTTCCTTCAGGATCAATAAAGTATTTATCTATGTATCTAAAGTGATTACA
The DNA here is from genome assembly GCA_030014305.1 of Clarias laeviceps. NCBI lineage: Eukaryota > Metazoa > Chordata > Actinopteri > Siluriformes > Clariidae > Clarias > Clarias laeviceps. The sequence goes on along the minus strand of JAQMYJ010000013.1, from coordinate 2,979,802 downwards.
TGACCCTCTCTAAACAGGTGTTAACCGCTACTGTTCTATATCTATATAATAAAGCAAGTAAATGAAAGTTTTTTTCTGGACGTTCGTCAGAACTTGTTCTTTCAGTAACATCTTTACCTTTTATACATTGGAGGATCAGAAACCAGTCTCAGAAAAAATTCTCTGTCCAGCCAGATTTTGTCACAGCATCACACAAAACTGTCTGGACAGAATTTAATGAAACTTCTGCAGTCCTTAGATCTCTGCCTGTGGTTTAACCTGCACCATAAGTGAAATTTAAATGTTGGGAAAAAGTGATGTTATGAACAGTTATGTGTCGGATTTAATAATCTCCTTTAAAATAAGTTCATTTTAACACGCTGGAGTCATTTTAAGACAAAACTTCATCTTTATCTGATCTACTTTTTCCATTTCTCATCTGTGATTCTCTCTCCGATTAGGGAGTGTATTTGTCTGACCACCAAAGGAGGACAACTTGGTGTAAACTAGGCGTAAGAGACTCAACCTTACAGAATGTGATTTCTTTGTATTAATAAGTTAGAGTTCTGCAGTACAGAAAGACAGACGTACATGGGCTTCAGCCTGAAATAATAATATCACTGATTACATTAAAGATCAGCAGATTATTTTTAGCTATTTAGACAAACTCACTCCCTATTTATCTAAAAATCAGTTGCATTACACAAATATCCAGTTCATTTATAATAATAAACTTGCTTTTTATTATTTTACATATTAAACAACGCCAGAAAGTTCTTCTTAAACTCCTTTAAAATCATAAAAAGAAAAAACAGACAATAATACTTTTCTTCACATTTTATTCCCTTCTTTATTTATTTGTTAAAACCCAGGCCTGTTGTTTTGTTTGTTTGTTTGTTCCTTCACAGTGACCCAGCAGGTGCTAAAACACCAAACATCCCCCCAAAAAAACAGCACAGTTGAACACAATTACGTCATTTAATGTTATATACCACGCATAACGTTTTAAAACCTAAGCTCGCGCTGAGAGCTCGTGCTGAGAGCTCGCGCTAGCTGCCTTGTTGTTGATATACAGGCGGAAATTCTTGGTAGCTAGCAGAGTTAGCCACCTAGCTGACATTGTACGAGTAGCACTGACCCAGGATCGGTTTATCCACCAAACACGCACACATCCAGACGCGCACAAACAACCACTTCATAGCACGTTTTTCGACGCGTTTATTAAAAAAGTTGCGTAAAATTGTTTTTTTACCTCAGAGTTTGAGGAAACGGCACGCGCTGTGTTGACAGTACTACTCACAGCCCTTTAAATAGCCTCAGCTGAGCGTCTGCTGCCTCAGCGGCCGCGTCCCAAATCAAATCCCGGACCCTACATCCGGGCACTACACTAGACAAAATATGAGCACCGGAAGTAGTGCACTTTGTATGGGACACAGTCATATTTAGAATTCCGTCCAAGGAGTATCGCGTTAGTTCGCTTCTTCTTCTGTGCATGTTGTGTTACAATGAGCCGTTAAATCACACTGCCACCTAGCGATAAGTTACAAATTGTTCGTAGGAAGAGTTGAAAGTTTAAAGCTAAAAATAATCTGATCAGCTTTAATATAATCAGTGATATAATTATTTCAGGTTGAAGCCCACGTACATGTCTGTCTGTCTTTCCGTACAGCAGAACTCTCTGGCTAACTTATTAATTTTTTTTAAAAATCACATTTTTGTATAGTTGAGTATTTTACGCCTGGTTTACGCTGTTTAAGTTATACTCCGTTCGTTGTCGTCAACCAAATATACTCCCTGATCGGTAATCGGAAAGTGAATCACAGATGAGAAATCAAAAAAGTAGATCGGATAAAGATGAAGTTTTGTCTTAAAATTAATACAGGGCGTTAAAAATTCACTTATACCACTTCAGCGCTGTTATTGCAGGTGTTTGTTTACATTGAGCACGTTGGCTTAGTGGTTAGAACTCTCGCCTTGCACCTCCAGGTGCTGGGTTCAATTCCCGTGTTGGGTCTGGGAGATTGCATGTTCTCCTCGTTCTTTGTGGGTTTCCTCTGGGTTCTCCGGTTTCCTCCCAGAGTACAAAAACATGCAGATTAGGTTAATTAGTGTTTCCAAATTGCCCGTAGTGTGTGAGTGTTGACTGGAGGTCCTACCACAGTTGGACGAATGGCACACAAACTGGTTTTAAACTTCCCACAGGAACAATACACAGATATATATTTTTTTCATAGTCTATTTCTTTTTCTTTTTTTTATAAGCCGTGTTGTGTTGTGCTTTCGTTTTTGTTTCTTGAGGAATTCGGCAACGTGTAGATGCATTGCCATCGTTTCCGTGTTTTCCTCAAACTCTGTTAATACACGATAAACTATAGCGTTGATTGGCTCTTTTGAGAGTATACCCTCGCCTACCTCAAGGGAGTAGGCGTCTATATTAGAACAAAAAGCACTAGATGCTGTAACATAATCTGGCTCATAACCTGCTCATAACTTCACTTCGGGTCCGTTTTGAGTTCATTTATGGCGCGGGTCAAACTTCAGGCCGATATCTAAGTACTGTACTGCAAAAGTATCATTAGATTCTGTCCAGCCAGTTCTGCATGAGGCTGTCCATCCAGCCAGACATACAGAAAATTTGAGACTGGTTTCTGGTCCTCCTATGTATGAAACTTAAAGATATGATTGAAAGACCGAGCTCTGAGCAATTTACTGACAAAACCTTTCTTTTATTTATATAGAAGCCACGCAGTAAAGTGCTGCTTCAGAGACATTAACAGCAACAGGCATTTACAAATGTCTTAACCAAAAAGATACAGGATAGCGCCACCACCTGGCACAGACCGGTAAATAAAGACTTACTGATGGACGTATAATTATCTCTCTCTCTCTCTATATATATATATATATATATATAGAAAGAATTGATCACTAACCCACATCAGTGCATTATAACGTATAATTATCTCTCTCTCTCTCTCTCTCTATATATATATATATATATATATATATATATAGAAAGAATTGATCACTAACCCACATCAGTGCAATAGTTCAACACGTCACAGGTGTTTCAAATCATGTTTTTCAACACTTCAAGCACTTTTATAAACGTTTTTGTCACACTAAATCATCTCATGGATCATCTCTTATCTTATCAGAAGCATGAGAGTAATTTTGTGTGGCATAATACCAAAGCTGTTTTTCTTCACTCGTATCCATTTGTTTTCCCTAGTTCGGCCGCAGGGGGCGCTCGAACACACGACGTGAAAGAGAGCGTGCGTTGGAGTCAAGTGACGTCATCACGTCTCGATGCGTAGTGCACTGACTCTTCAGTCCATTTCCGCTTCCGCTACAGGATAATCGCTGTAAAAGCACGTGCGGTGGTGTTTATCGGTGTTACTGTAGCCATGGGGAAGAAAGCGAGCAAACGGAACACGTTTAATTACAATGTGGACCGCAAGAAACTCCGCCTGAAAATGATTAAAAAAAACAAACCGAGGATTGAGTGGTAAGAGCAAAAAAAAATAAAACATATATACGCGTGTGTCTGTGTCGCACTCGTTAAAGCTAACACGCTGAAAGTAGTCTTATTAATTAAATAATCTAATTTCATGGTTTTCGAAAATGTGCTCTTTTTGAAAACAACTGCACCACTTTATATACAGGTCCGGGCGATATGATCACGCTGCTATCGATATCACGTGATCAATGACGTCACGGTATTATTATACTCCGATATGTCGTAAATGACAATAGATTTTTCTCCTTATAAAAATCACCTGAGAATTGTGTGAAAACCGTAAATTTTGGATGTGGTCCATTTATAAAAAATAAAAAAAAAACCGGTCTGCTTTTATAGTTTAAACTCTAAATCTGCCCCCGAAACACTTTAATTTCATAAACTCAGCTTAATACATTACCCTTAAAAACAAGAATGTTACACCTATATTTACTGTAATTCATGTTTTCTCTGGTATCAGTACTGTAGGGTAAATACGGTAATAATTCACCATCACACGCTGTGTTTTCCCCTCTACGATTACTTTATGTTCTCTTTGCAGTACTAAAAAGTCTATACAGTATAATATCATATGGAAATTTAGCTAAATTTATGTTAATATTTGTTACAAAACTAGTAAATTATATTGTTTTTAAAAGTTTAACTTTAATATGCATGAAAATGCCATAAAGAATTCCGAGGATATTTGCAGTTTCCATGAAATTGTGTGGGTTTCTGTGAACAATTATATGTTAGACACTAAAGAAAACTGTGCTATGTGCTGCTACCTAATAAATAACAATACTACACAATACTACACAATATATAGACCATTTTAAATGACAGTTGCCAATAACCCCCAGTAAACCAGTATAGAATGAGGTTTCTTCACATAACAGGTCTAATGTTGTTTTATGTTTGTTAAATTATTTTTTCTTCCCCAGCCTCAACAATTTTTCTGACCGCTCTGAACTTGGTGCCATTAATATATATATATATATATATATATATCATTATTATTGTTTTACAATAACCAAATAACTAAAAAAAAAAAGCTTGGGAGATATTAATGTTTTGGTTTTATATCTTGTAGCCAAAAAAAAAAAAAAGAGTTTCTCCACCTGTGTTCATCCAATTAAATGCTCTCTAGAAAACGTATGCCCCGCCGATTCGTCCAGGGGTGTGTCCTCCTCTACAGTAACGCCTAGGGTTCTCCCACTACTCTCTGCTTTTTTCCTTCTTGTTTTCAAATAGACAGAGGCAGAAGTTAAGCGAGTAAACATCACATGGTGCAGAAAGATGGGATGAAGAAGAAACAGATGGAAGTTTGCATGAAGTTAATAAGCAGAGAGAAGAGAGAAACTTTGGTGCAGAAACAAATAAGTGATTATAGCACGGTTGGGGCACACAGGTTTAAACCTGAGTCTTAGGATAATATTCAAACACCTGACTGGAGAAGGTGAATGGAGACAAGGATATGAATATGACAAGGAAAGACAGGATCTCAGAGAAACCACACAAGAAGGTGGTATAGAAATGTAAAAAAAAAAAAAGTATGACCTGGAAATTATATAATAACTTGATTGAGTTTCCAAACGCAACTGGTTTAGTAAATAGAATCTAATACATTTAGATAGATTTTTATTTTTCATTTTTTTACCTGTGAATCTGCCGTTCCACATTCCGGTCCAGCAGGTGGCGGTAACGCACATATAATATACTGGGTGCCAGCCAACAAAAAAAAAAAGCCATTAAAGTAGTAGTATTAACTTTTGTTCACCACTGATTTTTATTTTACATGAATGTTTTTCCTTCTGAAGCAGGAAGTCAGGATGTTGTTTTATATCGTCAGTATATCGTTAAAAGCAGTAAAATAATGTAACTTTTATCCTTATACAGATCCCAACCTGTGTTGTCTCGTAATAAGTGTGTGAAAATGGCGTTATTGCTTTATAAGTGCAGAATGGTGAATATTCTATGAATACAAGTGCTTTTTTTTTTTTTTTTTTTTTTTTCCTCTCCAGTCCACAGATCCGGAAAGCGTGGGATATGCGGAAATCAGCCAAGCAGAACATGCAGGACATGGGCCTCGTGTTCGGCACCAAAGGAGTGCTTCCTATCACGAGCAAGGTAAAGACATAATTTAGATAATTGTACTTGTTTTATTGTTTAACATTGTTCTAACTCCGTTTTTTTTAAAAATTATTATTATTACAGGCCAACAATGAACCTGTGGATCAAATCATAAAACCTTACGTGCTCAAAGGTGCGAATTAATACATAGCTTCATAAATTGACTTATTATCCTAAAACGGATTGTTAACGTTTTATTTCCCCCAAAATAAAACATTAAGATTATCCGCACTGCTTCGTTCTTCTTTCAGAGATGGAAAAAGAGGCCAGTCTTCCAAGAAAGGACAACACGACGTGCTCAACTGACCTCATCGAATTTGTCCAGCATATGATCAGGGAATACGGAGAAGACTACAAGGTGAGACCCTTACGGTTACAGTTAAGTAGTAACCCGGTCGAGCTCTGACTTCATGCGTGTGTGGCGATCTCGTTTCAGGCCATGGCGCGAGACGAGAAGAACTACTACCAAGACACGCCGAAACAAATCAAGAGGAAAGTGGAACTGTACAAGCGGTGTCACCTCGAGGAGTACACCGCGTTCGTCGCGTCTTTGCAGGCGCAGACGTCATCCTGAACATTGTGTCATCAGGGACGACGTGAATGGACTGCTGGGACTACGTCTTTTTACATGTGTATATACATGTATAATATGTTTTATAGATTCTTTTTGAGTGAGTGAGCCTGTTCTACTCTAAAATTATAATTATATATATTCAATTGTATAATGTCATAAGTTTTACTACATACAAAAATATATATAAACCATTAGGGAGATCAACTTTTTTTTCTTTTTCTTTCCATTCAAAGACCTGTTTCAAGGTTGCTCTTGTGTGTTCCGAGATGCTTTCCTGAACAGCACAGTTGGAAGGACTGTGGTGTCTGAAGTTTTAAACTGGACTGGAAAATAAAATCCAGTAAGAGACGATTCAAATGCATACTGTATAACTCAAGGTAGATATTTTAACTTAGTGCGAATAAAGCTTAATGGGAATTGTTGTTCTGCTTGGTACTTTTGTTAAAAAAAATATTTAGAGGTCTACTTGTGGCTCTGCCCATGTGCAGATCCTGACGCCAGTGTGTTACCAGTACCTGCGAATGGAGTATGCAGTCAACTCACTGCCGAGATTACTTTTGCGTTCCGTCTTAATGCTCCAGCATACCAAGACATCTTGGTCAATGCTATGATTCACTAAACTTTGTGGCAACAAAGCAGTAAAGACACGGGGTCCGTTCTTCGAACGTCGCTAACTCAGTTAGCTGGATTTGATTGTTGTGGATTTGTCCTGATCTTGGATTGTTTCGTTCTTTGATGCGTTTCTCGCATTTGCTGTCATAGCAACATATCCGTAAGCTTAAACCTGCTCGGGAGCAGGTTTATTTCATGTAAACAGGA
>JAQMYJ010000013.1:2958964-2972699 GCA_030014305.1 Clarias laeviceps | reverse complement strand
CAGTGTTTCTACTGTCGATGCATATCGCCTTTTAAACCAACGCACGAACACGCAATAATCCTAGACAACTCAATCCACCTATACTAATCATCAACAACAGGTGAGCTCGAAGAACCAACTTAGCCAGATCTTAGTTAGCACGATGATCTCATCTTAGATGTGTCAGTTCATCTCGGATGTGTCAAGCGACGTACGAAGAACGGACCCATGGATTGATGAGTTCGGTGTAGAAAAACGTGACCGGCCCCAACACAGAGCCCTGACCTCAATCCCATCGAGCATCTTTAGGATGAACTGGAACAGAGAATGTGAGCCACGCCTTCTTATCCAATATCAGTGCCTGACCTCATAAACACTCTACAGAATGAATGGACATGATTTTCCACAGAAATACTCAAAGATCTTGTGGACGGCCTTCCAAGAAGAGTGGAAACTTCTACAACTGCAAAATGGGAACCGACTCCAAAAGTGTATTGGTTAATAACTCTTAATGTATCTGGAAGCACAACCTAAGTGTAGTCATTACTCTGCCATGACACCGAACAAATAGAAAACTAAAATTCAATCTAATACACTACATTCTGTCCCTACAGTGCACTGATGAGTAATCATAAACGAGTCGACTCATTGATTCGACTCGTTTTGTGTCGGCTCGCATATATAAGCTGCAAAGTCATGTTGTTCTGATGATTTATAAGGTGAAATACGATTACACGAAACATTGACGCTTTAAGAAGAACTCTCATAGTTGAAAAACACGCTTATATACGCGAGTCGGTTCTTGAATCGCAGGAGTCGACTCGACTCGCGTATCATGCATTTATACGAGCTGCCATTTTTTTGTTTGTTTATTAACACAAATTAAAGCAAAATATTTTTGTAAACATTTGTTATATATATATATATATATATATATATATATATATATAATTTATTTAATTTTTTTTTATTTTATTTATTTATTTATTTTAAGAGAAAAATATTAGCAAAACCACAAGTTTTGGAACCGAAAATTGACTCTATTTGACGAACCGAGTTAAATTATTTGATTCACTGAAACGAGTCATCGCTGAGGTAAAATGTCCTGTGGGTGTATCTGTGATGAGGTAACTACTGCCACCTGGTGGTCATGTTGAGTTTGGCTCGTAATCGCACACACACACACACACACAGAGCGCGCGCGAGAGAGAAAGAGAGCGTGTGTGTGAAGCGCGCGCGCTGTGGGCAGATTTTTATACCCATCTTCCCTCTCGTGCGCCGTGCGCACGACTCTCTCCCTCAAAATTTAAAAATTCAAAATTTGTAACGGCTTTTTTTTTTTAACGTATTTTAACGGATTTATTTTTCCCTTTACACTCGATATACACCTGTGTGCTTATGGATAATTCTCTTACCTGAGATGTCAACATAGATATCTACATAGATTTACACATTAGAGGTGAGTATTATTTAATATTTTATATTTCTTGATCTAATAGTTAATATGAATATGTAAAAGAGAGAATTTAGTGTTGAATTAACACTAACAATGTGTAAAGTTGACACTTTACAGAAATATAGCTGAGTTAATTAAACAGAAGTGGTATTAGTCTAATTAGGAGTACATGTAGGTGTTCATTCAGATGTGTGTGTGTTGTATGAATATGATTATTCATTGATTTTCATTCATTAATGTTGATCTAAACAATGAGTGTAACAGTGTTAAGTAAGCATTAGATACATTAGATACAGTATGTGAAGGTTTCGTTGAGTGAAAACAGATTAACGCAGGCTGGAATAAACAACACGCTCCCACTTGTACACACTGATGAGTGTGTAAGGATTGGCCTTGACAAAGAGACAAAGACCTGGGTGACGTCTTTAAGCCGTGCAAATCCACTTACTTGATCATGTTGCCAGAAGTGGAGAAAAACAGTTTAAGGAATTTAAGCTTGAAACTAAGTGGTAAAAAATTTCAGAAGGAAAACATATTGCAAGAGAAGAAAAGAACGTAATGTGTTTTTTAAGATGTGCTAAAATGCTGATATGGAGTTACAAATGCATTCTTCGACAGCTTAGCATTTTGATAGAATAGCTCCGTCCCATGTACAACCTTGATTTAGTATTTAGTTTAAATAAGCTGTGGATCAAGTGCTATTTTACAAACCAGCTCAAACAATATAATTGCAATAAACCGGATTACTTTTAGATGATGGTTTCTCTCCTTATTCCAAGCAACTGTGTCTTATACTCATTTCTTTGTGAGTGAAATATAAGTGTGTAACTTTTGAGGAGTAGCTATATTTGAAAGCATTAGGTTTTTATAATAATTTAGAAGAATAAGTGGAAACTCCAACAAATCACGCAAATGCAACTGTCAAAATTTGCGACAAAGTTGAGTCATACTCAAAGAACAATATTCACAAGAACACGTAGCAGCTGCACTCTAAAATGAAGAGCTAAAAAAAATTTATTGCCTTAGCATGTTGTGCTAATTGGTGATTACTGAAATCGGTTAAAGATATTTAAATGATGCTTTAAACATCGCTTTGCAATTTAGGTGCAACAATTTCACATACATTTAATGTCAAGTTAACATAACTTTAACAATTGTATGTAAATTGAACAATATCATTTAAAATTAATGTTATAAATTTAAAATGTAACATTCATTTTGTAGTTTAATATTAAGTCAACATAAATCTAATAATTTAAAATAAAAAAATTGTTTTTATTAATTTAATGTCATCATAATGATTTAATGTTAAAATTGTATACAAATTTAAAGTAAATCAGGTAAATTGAAATTTGAGTAATATTAACATTTATCAATTGAAACTATTCAGTCAGGTAATAACAATTCATATCATATAACTATCTTTCAGCATGACTTGGTTTTTGCCATTATTAGCTAGTTAGCTAATCTATTAACATGTTCTTTTCTGATTAGCCAGAAAGTGTTGACTAATTTTCAGCTCTGACAAGATTTTCAGCTACAGATTTATATTAATACGCGTTTTCGTATTGTTTCAACATATTCAGAATTCAAATCGTGAATAATTCTTTTTGTTAAAAGTTTTAAGGAAGAAGTTTCCAGTGTTTCAAGTTTCTTCATAACAGTCAAAGTTAACTTTGCAATGTTACAATTGCCCAAACATGGATTTATTGCTTGTTATTTATTTATAAATTCTTTATTAAAACGATCACAGCGTTTATCATTATCAAATACTTTTCCATGTGTACGGCAAACACTGGCTGTGTTACACATTTTTTTCTTGTTAACATTCGCATTTGTATCCGTAAAAGGAGAGCCAATCAGGAATACGAGTGCCATTTCGGATATGAATGACTGAATTTAATCCGTCTTCGAAGAAGGAAAGAAAGCATGAGTCAGCGCTTTAGGTCTGAGAGTATAATTCATTTATGCGGTTATTTTTAGGAGGGACTCCTGCAGGAAAACTCTGCAGCGTAATCCAGATACATGCTGATTTCTACACACAACACCTTCATACCAGTTCTATTCTACTGCACACACACACGCACACACACACTATATACTTTATATATATATATATATATATAAAACCCTCACACACCCCATCACAGCAGGTTTCCGGGCATCTGATGACTAAAGGCAGCTGTTTATTGTGTTTTAAAGTATACTGACTGTAAGGTCTGGGGGAAGATCTGATTATCCACAGAACATACCAGGCTCTTAATGGGAATGTGCTAATGTCGCTTAGGGACTCGTGGATGCTCACGTACACACACTTTGCTTTTCAAGCGCACTCATACACACACACACACACTCGCATGTCTTAATGCACTGTCTGGCTAATTTGTTCGATCGTTTTTTTTCATTGTTTTTTTTTTTTGTTTTTTTTAGGTTGTTCAGACATTCTCGCTAAACGTCGGTCAGGCTTATGGTTAGCTCGGTTACTGATTTATTTTGTCTGATGATATGCATATTAAAGCACTTGTTCTTTTTAAGTATACAATTTTATCTCGTTCATTGTTTACGTAGTATTGTTTTTAACATAAACCTAAGGAGTCTCCAGTGTCAGTGCGTGATTTTCCACAACATGAAAGTCTTCAAAAGAAAACAAGTTTCTGTTATATAACATATTTAACTCTAAAAGGATGAAAAAGTGTTCTTATTCTTTAAATTAAATCTTCTTTACTCTCTCTCAACTCCATCACTGATTATTTTCCTATAAACGCGCAAGAGATTTATTTCTTATCCGTTTGACCTGGCAGTCTTGGACGCTTGTTGTGGGCGGAGCTTACCATCGACCACGGAGGAACGGAAGGTTAAAAGATTCGCTCAGGAGTCCAAGCGTGTCAGCAGCCCTGGGATTTGAACTCTTAACTTTTCGATTAATAGCGAGCCGACATAAATAAACGCACCCTGCTTTTCAGTATTAGAAAGAGCGAGATTTATTGGTATGCGATAGTTTTATCAGTATTCTGTCAGTACACTTCATGGCCTTTCTTTCTTTATTGTTGTGCATTTCTTCAGTTACACACAAACAAACATAGAGAGAGAGTTTTCTGCTATTCTGTTTGCACAGTTTTTTACATTACCATGTGTTTATGTGTGTGTGAGAGAGAGAAAGAGCGAGACAGAGCATTTTCTAAATCAATTATTAATGCCATGCACTCTAGAGGTCAATCTCTTTCTCTTTCTCTCTCTCTCTCTCTACCCCGGTACTTTCCCAACTTACAGTTTAAAAAATAATAAATCATGCTAAATATGCAGCCATGTTTAAGACCAATAAACCATGGTGTCAAAGGGAAAGGTTTAAACATTAAAGTGTAAACATTACTCATATAGATACTTTCCCACCTCTTCTGTTTCAGTTTGTCCAACCACTGAACACTCTGTACAGCTTCTGTAAATCACTTGTCAGTCATAACGTTAAACATTAAATATTTAAAACACCCTGGGTACTATTGTGTAGGTCACAGTTGGCACTGATTCTGTAGGATGTGAGGTGGATTTTGGAGACGATCAATAGCCATCAGATCACAGTTACTCAGAACTTTACCTTCTCACATTTTTCCTGCTTCCGACACTTCAGTTTCCTATTACGCAAGTACAGCTAGTTCTGACCACATCACACACAAGTTATAATGATCTAATGTGATGATACAGTAGATTATGACAGCCGTGATGATATCCAGCACAACAGCACAGCCTCGAGTGTGATATTGCTTTTATATAACGGCATTCATTATCAACAGATTATGATTTGTTTCTTTATTCAGCCAGTTATTTTCCTCCGCCCACTCATATCCTTCTGGCGGAACGAACTAACCACTAGGGTTAGACGTTAGACGTGTAACTATACAGTATGTATCACGTATCATAGCTGCCTGCCAAAACCCACATTCACACCCAGCCACAGAAGCACTTTCAGCATGAACACACATCTGATAACGTCATGTCGTCTTAAACAACACGCCGCCTCTGCAGTAATCTAAACTTCTAAGACGTTCGGAATCGTTTCCATGTTGTTTTATTTATTCCTAAGTCGAGCCTCAATGCAGACCAGCTTCAAACACAAGGCTGAATCCCAAATCCCTCTCTAACCCCTGATCAAGGAACCAAGGGATCGTACACCCTACATAGTGCACTAGTTTTCCATTTACCGCTAATTGGTATTCAACCCCAGAACCCGGAAGTTAAACGGAGCTCATATTCTAAAGTGTAAATATAAAGTAAATCTGGTGAGTTTCTCAGGACCGTCCACCACCTCCATGGTTTATTCTCCTCACCTTTTGGCTACAGAGTACCAGTAAGAGTTTAAAGTACCTCTAAGAGTTTAAAGTACCGCTAAGAGATGAAATACTTTCATCCAGTTGTGGTTGTTTAGTTCCACCAGTTGCAAGAAGGATATCTGTGGGCGGAGCAAAACAACTGATTAAATAAAGAAACAAATCATAATCTGTTTATAATCTGTTCCCACCTCCTAACAGGTGATGAAGTAAGGATATAATCATCGAATCATATTCACCGGACCCATCAGTGTCTTATTGTTGTTGTTTTTATGTGTACAGTATATATATGTGTATATATATATATATATATATATATATGTATATATTATGTCTGTTAAATGTGCGCACACCCAGAATGAGAATTAGCTTCTCACAACCAGGTTGCTGAGTCTTACAGAAGAAAAGTAGATGCCGTCCCAGGCTACAGGGAGGAAAAGAGCGACAGATGGATAGTAGAAACCAGAGGAAGGAGAACACAGGAGGTGGACTCGCCCCGTCTCTGTACAGGACGCATTAATAATTCAGCACTCAGGAGCGGAAATGGGCCGGAGGGGCAACACTAAGCCTGCCTGTGTTCTCTCTGTCTCTCTTCCTGTCTTTCTTTCTTTTTTTCTTTCCCCTGTCCTTCTCACTCTCTTTCTATCCTTCAACCTGAACAAGGGAAACAAAAATCCTCACACAGAGAGAGAACGAGAGTGAGAGAATGAATTATGATGCTAATTTCTGTGTTCTGGCTCAAGTGGCTAGTTATCAAAGCATCGCCATTATCACAGTATTAGCATCTAACGATCTCGGGTTGAGAAGCGCAGCGCTCGAGTGTGAGGCCCGAAGCAAGTATCTTCTCTCTTTTCTCTTCCTGTCACTCTGATAAATGATCCCTTCCATTTGGAAATGCTTTCACGGTTATCTGTGTGAGTGGAGAGTAAACAAAAGCACAATGTCTGCATCAATTAGGCGTCGCCCGTTTCATAACGAGCGTTTCAGTGCCCCTGATGGAGAGAAGCACCGCCGTCCACTTCGCTTTAATCATTGTGATTAGATCACATTATCATTATTATTATTATTATTTTATTATAGAAGACGTCTCTAATGTATTGACGAGACGATAATTTTGATGTTTGTTTTTGTTTCTGTTTGTTTGTCTGCACCTTATTCCACAGATTTGCGAGAGCCTGCGAATTCAACTCCGTGATGGACGTGAGGCCGAAATAAATGCTGACGGAGCGCTGAAATGAGAGCGGACCACTCTACCCAACACTAATGGATAAAGAACTGCGCAGTGCACGGTGCAGCGTGAGCGACGCTTTCTCTCAGATGGAGCCCTGACACGGAAAGACGGTAAGTGTTCGCGCACGTGTGCGGGCGCGTAAGTATCCGTGTTTCGGTCTCATGCGACGATTTCACTCCGGATTACAAACCGATTCTTTATTCAGAGCCAAATTAGACACTTTAATAATGTTTGGTTTTTTATTTTTTTTCACTTCAGACCACACCTTTGACCCGCGAAGCTCCGCCTCCAGAATCTACAGCGCATTCTAATTGAAAAACAAACATTCCAAACATTTCCTCATCACTCGCTCCAAGACTACAGCTTGAATCTTTGTATTTGAGTTAGTTTTAGAAAATATTTTAGTATTGGTGTAGCAATTGCGGATACAGTTGCTGAAAGCTCAATTATGAATGTTCTCTCCTCCATCCTCAGAGGGTGTGTGCAAGCGTCCGTGATCGGCTCAGGTCGTGTGAGGTCACACTCACTCCAATCCAACTACCCTAAGGGTACTGTAAGTGCACCTTCTGTCGTTATAGTCCCCCGAGAGGTTCACGTATCCTTTCATTCATACGCAGCGGTTACAAAACGTAGCAGTTTAAACCCTGAGTTAAACCCCAGACAGGGGAAGACATCGTTTCTGTCAGAAACTGGGATCGCTCTCCCTCTGTCTCTCTCTCACTCTCCCTCTCTCTCTCTCTCTCGTAGAGCATTTTAAAACTGACAGGGTGGGCATAAAACGGAATTACGCCTCACTTCAGTGCCCTCTAATCTAATAGAGAGCGGGAGGGAAAAAGAGGGAAGCGAAAGAGCGAAGTTTAGACGGCCGTGAAAAGAGATGGGGGGAGAAAGGGAGGAGGAGGAGGAAGAGATTGAGACAGCCAGAGATAAAGAGAGAGAGAGAGATAAGGGCTGGCGCAAGCGAATTACCCGGCGAAGTGAAGTACTGAGAACCCGCGTCTCTGCTGTTGCATCACGAGGCAAACTTTAAAAGTCCATCCTATTGATCTGGTGATTTACAGATCAAGAGAGAGAGACAATTTAATCCCAGTCTGCACTTAATGTTAGCCCCGTACAGGCCATGTACTGCGTGCATCTCTTTACAAGCACTAATGAAAGCCCTTAAGTGGGCAGGATGTGAAAGGAAAGTGATTATCTGCTTTTAAAAAAGACGGAGTGGTTTCAGTGTCGGGGTCATGCCCTGGATAGTGTTCTTCTCGACACGCTTCAGGGGGGACGACCCGCGAGACGGGGTCCCTACGCAGCAAAGATTTTCCAGGTATCCATGCTTCCGGTCTGTCCCTCGATGAAATCATACAGATGTTCCCGATGACTGATCATTGAATACGGGAGTCGACTGATTTTACTATTAACTCTGAAAATGATGCAGACGTTCGCCTCCATCCTAATCGCTGCCAGAGAGATGGATTACGCTGCTGACCAGATTTAGTGAAACCCGAGATCACAAAATGTCCTCGACACCCAGCACGGATTCCTCCTCCTCTTGTTCTCTCTCTCTCGTTCTCTCGGCACCGAGCTGTCTGGCATGTCTGCGATAACACATGATGTGCTTTTAACGGGCGTGTAGGATGTGGGATGCGATCCCTCCGGGAGTGAAAGTGATCCCAGTTGTGCTTTACGTCCATCGGAAACCACTTAGGCGTAGCGGACATGTTGTATTCGGCAGACACAACATAAAGTCACGTGCGCTACGGTAAAAAACCCCCCAAAAAAACCCCGATTCTCTGCAAGTGGAAGAGGGCGCCAAAGATCACTTAGCAGGAATGCGTTCCACACGCCATACATGTTCACGTAACAAGCTACTCACTTATGGGATAAAATTATAATTGTCCCAATTTTGGTTGTAGTCACGACAACCATGTCGAGTCCTAGACCAGGATTAGCCTATAGAGACTTAAAGCGATTAAATCAGTTGTACAGTAACGTTTTGTGAGATGATTTGATTCATTAACTCAATGAGTCATTTTTCGATTCAGAATCGATTTGCATTTTTTTATTATTTTTGGTAATATTTTAAATGTGAAGGCAAAATACTCTCATTTCACGAGATTAGCACCTTCTTCTTTTAATTTTACAGCCGGTTGATGCAATATCGCCATCTGCTGGACTGGAGTGTGGAGCATTATGGTTTCGCATGAGACATGACCTTTAAACAATCAACAACAAATATAACAAGGTTTATTAAATACTTTCAGTAGTTTTCATTGTTGGAAAACCTGTAACGATTTTTACTGCCCTGAGACAAACCAGGTGATAAACGTTAGTTCTGTCGTATTAAATCGGATCTAAAATTGAAGCACATTAAATAGACAGTCTAGCTGTTATTCACAGCTCTAGTAGCCGGACATGATTCAAAAGTTCAGACGAAAGCAAGGCCGAGACTCGAAAACCCTCCTGGAAAATCCTTATTAGCTTCAGCTTCTTGGTGTTAGTCGCGCATTGCGCCGGTAATTAAAAACTCTTGCATATTTGCGAGTCGTGTCCAAGATGTCTAAGTCATCATCAAGGTGGAATTATTCCACGGTATTTAATCCAAGAAAATCTTATCCTTAAAATCTGTAGTGTTGGTCAACAAAACAAGCATCAAACAGTATACAGCGGTACCTCGGCATACGAGCTGCTAATCTCAGGAATTTTTTACCTCAAGAACTGAACTTTTCAAGAAATTTACCTCAGCATACGACTGATGAAGGCATATTTTATATCATTTACTTTGCTTACATGTCTTTTCTAAATGATTAGATTGTTTTTATATGCAGAAATATGATTATAGTCTTGGAAATTGGTAATATTGGTAATATCTTCGCGTGGCTGGAGCGGATTATCTGCATTTACATTATTTCCTAAGGGAAAAGGCGTTCCACAATACAACATTTCACCCTAAGAACTCGCCTCGGGAACGGATTAAACCCGTATGCCAAATTTGCGCTGTATTTAAAATATGTAGCGTACAAAAACAAGGGAAAGATAACAAGAGTCAACTCCAGGAACATGGATTATGGCAAAGATGAAAAAGCAGTCTCTGATTATATTATTCGAGACAGTGCACCTAGTCGTCCATGACGTCCTGTAAGGTAATAAAACTCACTAATGCACTCCAGTTCAAGTGGATGTGCTTACATGGACATTTCCAATGTCTGATTAATAACGAGGACCAGGAGTGATATGTGATATCAGCTTTAACCTGAGTCTACGTGTGTGTGTGTGGTGTGTGTGTGTGTGTGTGTGTGTGTGTGTGTGTAGCTCAATGGAGGACCGGGACCGCAGCCGCTCTCCGTCACGCAGGACCAGCAAAGTGGAGCAGGTGGTGGGACGCTGGCTTCGACGTTCCCGAGAGTCCACCAGCAGGTACGTACACACGTTTGTGCGTGAATGTGTGTGTATGTGTGTGTGAGTGATTAAGTCCTGATTAACTCCCCGTAGAGAGCGCGTGTTGGACGATGACGGACGAGGAGCCGACGCCAGTCCTCAGGACCAGAGAAGTTGTCCGCTTAGAGTGACAGTTCAGATCCCGCTGGACCTCGAGCTCAAGTCCCACGGCTTCACCGTGTCCTCACACACTCCAGCACTGGTGGACGGGGTCGTCCCGGGTAATCCGCTCCACACACGCACACACACACACACACACACACACACACCGATTCCGTGCTCTGAAAACGAATGGATTTTTACTTTATGTATCTAACAAGTGTGTGTGTGTGTGTGTGTGTGTGTGTGTGTGTATGTGTGTGGTTTAGTTGGCTGGAAGATACGAAAATCGACAGGAAGTAGTGTGTGTGTGTGTTTGTGTGTGTGTGTGAGACCATCTGTTACTCAGTCATGTCACGGGGTTTTACCCAATTTCCTCCAGTGTAGTCAAGATGATGATGTAATCGGGTTGGTATAACTGAATCATGTGTGTGTGTGTTGTAGGTGGTCCTGCAGACGGCAAACTTTTCCCCGGCGATCAGCTGATGAAAATCAACAACGTCGCCGTCGATGATCTGACTGCGCGGCAAGCGTCTGACGTCATCAAGTACGTCTAGACGTGCACGTGTGTTTATATGCGTAGTATAATCCTTCATTATGACGTCACATGGTAACGAATTGGAATTGCGAATTGCGATTGTTCCCTCTCTCTCTGTGTGTGTGTGTCTGTGTGTGTGTGTGTGTGTGTGTGTGTGTGTGTGCGTCTTTGTCACGTTCTTTTTCTTATCCATAGAGAGTCCCAGGACACCATCACAATGACGGTCCTCAGAGTAGCAGTGGTGAGTGTATAAACACACACACACACACACACACACACACACATTTTTGTCCATTTCTTCCCTACCTTTCTGCTGAGCGTTCATTATTATTTATTTAAAAAAATTTTTTTAATGTGGTTTATCATGTGGAAATAAAAGTAAAGAACCCTTAAGAAAGATTTCCTGGCACGTCCTAGCCGACTCTGTAGCCGTCTGTTTCAGTGTCCTGTATTCGCAACATTCTCTCTCTCTCTCTCTGTGCGTGTGTGTGTTTTTGTGTCTCTGTCTGTGTCAGGGGCCGAAGTCGTCCTTCATAACCCCAGAGAAGAGGGCTAAGCTAAAATCCAACCCGGTTAAGGTGCGCTTCGCCGAGGAAGTGGTCGTTAACGGCCACTCGCAGGTTCGCTGCACGCTTCACTTAGCCGTGGTGTCTGAGTCTTTGTGTGTGTCATTCACACCCGTGTAAGTGTCTGTGCTCGTCAGGTAACCGGTGTCGGCGTGTTCATGTTCGCACACCAGTGGCTCATCAGGTTATCATTCTAAAATCAAACACATTTATTTCAGTGTTTTAAGTAGCTTGTTTTGAAGCTCACTGGAATTCTGGAGTAAATCAAACAGCCATTCTTTACACCCGAAAAGTGTCTCAGAACGCACTTTACCCCTGAATTAATTACACAGATAGCACTGTGAACGATTCATGTTGTAAAATAGATTTTTGTTTATGCCAGCAGTTTCGAAACAACCCACATCACATCACACAGTGTGAATCATGTCTTTTGACATCTTCCTGTACTATAGACTAAACACAGTGCTGAGGAAAAAAAAAATCCTTTTTTTTTTTTACATCATTGTGGAAGAATTTTGACCCACTCTTCTTTGCAGAATTTTTTAATTCAGCCACACTGGAGAGTTTTTCGAGCACGTTTAAGGATCTCAGTGGGATTTAAGTCCGGACTCTGACTAGGCCACTCTAAAACCTTTAAAAAATTTTTTTTTAAAACATTCAGAAGTGGACTTGACCCACTTAACCCAAGTGCGCTTGAGCTTGAGGTCAAGAACTGACAGCCGGACATTCTCCTTCAGGATTTTCTGGTAGAGATCAGAATTCATGGTTCCATCAGCTATCGTCCAGGTCCTGAAGGTGCAAATCAGTCCCAGACCATCACACTACCACCACCTTGTCTGACTGTTGGTGTGATGTCTTTATGAAACGCTGTGTTAGTTTTAAGCCAGATGTAACGGCACATACATCTTCGGGACACAAAAGTTCAACTTTTGTCTCATCAGTCAACAGAATACGTTTTTGGTGATAATCAAGGCGAATGTGAGACGAGTCTGTGTTCTTTTTGGTCAGCAAAAAACGTCACGTTCACCTTGGAACTTTGACATGTACACCATTTTTGCCCCCCAGTCTCTTTCTTATTGTTGAATCATGAACCTTAATTGAGGCGAGTGAGGCCTGCAGGTCTTTAGATGATGTTCTGGGCTCTTTAATGAGCTCCTGCATGAGGTGTCGTCATGCTCTTGAAGTAAGTCAAAGTGGGAAGGTTCACCACTGTTCCAAGTTTTCGCCATTTGTGGATAATGTCTCTCACCATGGTTCACTGGAGTCCCAAAGCCTTAGAAAAATTTCTCTGTAACCCTTTCCAGACTGATACATGTGTTTGATGTGTTTGATCTTTCTTAGATCTTTTAGTGTTCTTCACTTTGTCAGACAGGTTCTAGGTTCTGTTTAAGTGATTTCTTGATTCAGCAGGTCTGGCAGTACCAGTCAAGCCTGGGTGTGGCAAGTAAAATTTAACTCAGCTTTCCAAAAAAAATTGTGGCTAATCACAGTTCATTCATGATTTAGCAGAGGGGGCTATTACTTTTTTACACGTTTGGACAGCTTTTTTTCACTTAATAAATTAAATCATCATTTTAAAACTGTATTTTTTATTCACTCGGGTTGTCTTTGTGTAATATTACAATTTGTTTGATATAAATATTTTAAGTCTGACAAAATATGCAACAAAATAAACCAAGGTGTCAAATACTTTTTCACAGCGCTGTACAGTATATTATGGTATAATGACATAATGACACCGAGGATGCAACATGCATATCGCCACATAACGATAATGTCTGGAATAGGGCTGCAACAACGAATCGATTAAATCAATAAAAAATCGATTACTAAAAGCGTTGGCAACGAATTTCATAATCGATACGTTGTGTCGCGCGACGCGGAGACATTTGATTATTTAAAAAAAAACTTTAGTTGAGCGCGGAGGGGAGTGAACGGTCTCGCGCACTGATGCTAGCAGAGTTCGGCGCCTCACAGACAGGGCGGAGAATTTTTTTTTTTAAACGAGCAGAGGTAGAGGAAAGATACATGGCGAAGGCTGCTGGGTCTTAGTGCTCGTCTCTTACTGGTAGAATCAACATCCGTGCACGTGTGTACTGTTTACTATAACACTGT
>JAQMYJ010000013.1:2945525-2958864 GCA_030014305.1 Clarias laeviceps | reverse complement strand
TCGTGATTCTTTTCAAAGGTAAAGTTCAGGTTAATTTGTTTTATTTGTACTTTACAGCAGTGATTCCGTTAGTGTGTTTTTAAAAATTAAATTTGGTTTACGAGTGTTTTGGAATACGAGTCGCTTCCGGAACGAATTATGCTCGTAATTCAAGGTTCCACTCTATATATTTGGACCTTGAATTACGAGCATACATGTCTATGTTTTTTGTGTTAGTCCATTTTTATGTTATTTTATTATTATTATTATTATTATTATAACAGCTCAAGTAACAACATGTTTGTTCTGTTTTTAAATAAAGGGTTGGAAATGAATGCTTTTCTCGGTTTTTGTTTTTTTATCCGATTCATCAATTAATCGAAAAAAATAATCAACAGATTAATCGATTATTGAAATAGTCGTTAGTTGCAGCCGTAATCTGGAATTAATCTTCATCATGTCGTAAGAATCTATGAATTTCGCCCTCAGAATGTCAGAGCGCAGTGAGTCACGAGTGCAGGTAAGTGGGAAAAATAGAAGCCTGCAGCATTTTCGACAGGCCTCCTCAATAATTCAGATGTAATCAATTAATTATTCAATTAATCGTTTATTTAAGGCGGGAGTTTAGCGTGTGCGTCAGAACCGAGCACAACCTTAACTAAGCAGATCTCTTTATAGGAAGTATTATGTTCTTATTAAGGGATACATCGACGTTTAGGCACTGCAGAGTGATTATTGATTAGATATATCGGGTGATCCGGCTGTCCGTGTCAGAAGCGGATCGTAGAGTAACATTCTGAGGAGTTCACAAACCGAGCAGAACGCAGTCCGTTAGGATTCCTGCTCAAGGTGGAACTCACAACCTTCACCTCACTCAACATAAACCGTATAATCTCCCAAAGTCATGAGGATCTAAGGATAGATATCCGTGTCTTTTTGTCACTTCTGTCTAATAAGGGATTTTCCGAATATTGTATATTTATTTATTCTTGTTTCTTGTTTTTATTCCCAGGGCAATTCCCTGCTCTTCCTGCCCAACGTCCTGAAGGTCTATTTAGAGAACGGTCAGACCAAAGCCTTCAAATTCGAGCCTAAGACCACCGTGAAGGTACGGACAGATTCTTCCAGCCCTTCGTTTGTTTGTTTGTTTTGTTTTGTATTAATTTATTAATCGACCACAAACTTTATAATTTGATGATTAACAAGAGGAAGCGGAGATCGGCTCAAGCCATAAAGCTTAAGCTTTATTCCATCAACAGGACGAAGCAATCGAATTAACGTTACTTGATACTTCACATCATCGAACAGCAATAATTACAGCATCAAGAACAACATCTTTAGGAAATTGTGATTGTTTAACCGTTGAATCAAATTGTCAGAAGTACCATAAGCCTCCTTCTCCCTTCTTCTCCTCTTAATGTCTTTTTTTTTCTTCTTTGAACCGTGTGTATTAAGCGTCTTTCTCCTTCACCAGGACATTGTGATGACTCTGAAACAGAAGCTGTCCATATCCCGCATCGAGCACTTCTCACTGGTGCTCGAGCAGCAGTACAGCATCTCTAAACTCTTCCTGCTGCACGAGGATGAGCTGATTCAAGACGTAAAACGCACACACACACACACACACACACACACACACACAATCACACACATATACATCACAATTTATAAATACACAAGGGTTTGGAGGCAATAAGATATAGAATGTGGATAAACAGAATATAAACACAATGAGACAATAAGCTGAGAATATTTGTTTGTGCACGCATCACGTAAAAACTGCTGAATGAATTTTAATGGGGTTTTTACAGGTGTATATGGCCGAGGTTGAGGAAACATACAGGCTTTGTTTCATCGCAATCAGCCTGTGGGAAGAGAAGATATGATACTTTGAAATTTAAATAGAAACCGCCATTATATCATAAAAAATCAACATTGAAAAAAATCATTAGTTCATCTCTAAATTCAACAGATGGCGCTGTACATTTTTTAAAACGCGCTCATGAGTGTGCGATTAAATTCCACGTGAACAAAGTCGCGGCCACACGTATAGTATGTTGTATGTTGTTCATCTGAGGTTGTATTTGTCTAATACTGAGACCCGCTACAATCAGATGATTTTTATTATGTTTTAATGTTTAAAAAAAATCCATGGAATTAAAAGAAGGGGCACTAACTTTTACACATGACCATAGTTAGCTGGTTAGCTAGGTCAATCTTTAGTATGTAAAAAGCACAATCATGTCAGGAATGTTAACCTTTTCATCAGATGTGTCAATAAATTTAAAAGAAAAACAAAAACAACAACAAAAGATGAGTAAAAATACACTGTAATCACACTTAGCATCAATCAGCCGCTAAGTTCACCTTTCATGGGTTTTCTTTTGAAGGTGTTTTTCATGATGGGGAATGAATGTACAGTATATATGTATGTATGTGCGTGTGTGTGTGTGTGTGTGTGTGTAGGTGGTCCAGAAGAGAGAGACTCACGACTACCGGTGTCTGTTTCGCATCTGCTTCATGCCCAAATATTCACAGGAGCTGTTGGAGGGCGACCCCGTAGCCTTTGAGTATCTCTACCAACAGGTGCGTTTAATGGGAATTTGGATGGCGCGGATATACTCAAAAGATACTGCATCAGGGTTTGATTTTGGATCATTTTATCCCAGCACCATCTCGGTTAAGCTAACTCCTCATCCTCCTCATCTTTTCTGAGGAAACGTGTTTGATTTTGACATTTCATTAAACAAATTAAAAAAAAAAGAGGTGGGGGGGCATCCATTTTTGCTCGCACCGCAGTTACAAATGAACTGATATAACACACGTACATTCTGGAGAGACTGTAGCCTAGGACGGGAAGCGCCGATAAGAGAGTGAGAGAAGCTTTAATATACCCAGAGTGCAGATAATTTTTTACTCACCCACGTACTTAATGTTTAAAAGTTGTAATTTAACTGACAGGACTGTAGAGGTCATGACACAAGTTAAGAAAAAGCTAAATAATTAACACATTAATCTCCACATGTCCCTTCTGTTTGGAAAAAGATCACTGTGTGTGTGTGTGTGTGTGTGTGTGTGTGTGTGTGTACAGAGTGTAAGCGATGTCCTGCAGGAGAGGTTCGCTGTGGAGATGAAATGCAACACGGCGCTCCGACTGGCAGCTCTGCACATACAGGAGAGACTCGCCAGCACTGGCCAGTCTCATAGAACCCCTCTAAAGACCATCATGTGAGTCTCACACGGTCCCCGTGGTACATGTTTATCAAGAACGTTGAAGGTTAAGGGCCTTGTTTCAGGGCCCGACAGGGGCAACTAGGTGGTGCTGGGGTTTAAACCTGTGACCTTCCCATCAGTAGTCCAGAGCCATTTTGAATCACTATATCGTATTGAGAAATGTTTTGAACATAAAAAGTAAAATTCCATTATTTTTTAGTTAAAGCGTTAAATATTTACTGTATAATGCTGTACAGTGTCATCTTTTTAAGAACAAATTATTCTCTAGTATATTAATAATCATAATCTGTCTTGTGTGTGTGTGTTGTGGTGTCCACAGTAAGGACTGGGGACTGGAAAGCTTTGTCTCCAGCACCCTGCTGAGGAACATGAGAGAGAAAGACTTGAGAAAAGCCGTCAATTTACACTTGAAGAAGATTGTCTTACAGGAATATAAGCATAAGGTGTGTGTGTGTGTGTGTGTGTGTGTTAGTTAGAGT
Source organism: Clarias laeviceps (assembly GCA_030014305.1). Taxonomy (NCBI): domain Eukaryota; kingdom Metazoa; phylum Chordata; class Actinopteri; order Siluriformes; family Clariidae; genus Clarias; species Clarias laeviceps. The sequence goes on along the minus strand of JAQMYJ010000013.1, from coordinate 2,955,172 downwards.
ACAGTATTTCATGAGAGTTTCTGTTTGTCTTTTTTCTCAGTGCGTATTATACGTGTGTGTGCGTTTGTGTTGGTGTGTCTTTTAGCCAATGACGGTAAACCAGGCGAGGCTTAACTACCTGAGCGAGATGACTGAACTCAAATCTTTCGGAGGAAGGTCCTTCAACGCCACCCTGATGGTAAGAAATGAAGATCCGACTGCTCTCCTCACCCGTTCACCTCTTGCGTGACCCTCTTCAGCGTCGCTCACGCTCCTCTCTCCATCTCCGCAGCTGCAAGACAGGGAGTCTACGGTGAGCTTGTTGGTGGGGGCGCAGTATGGGGTGAGTCAGGTGATCAACCACAAGCTGAGCATCATGAACACGCTGACAGACTTCGGGAGCATCACCAGGGTGGAGCTCGTACCGGAGTCAGAGCGTGTTAGCCTGGTCAAGATCTACATGCAGGATATAAAGGTATACACAATATGGCAGGGGAACGCAGAGAGGTACTCTATAAGACAAGACTAATACTCATATTGCATATTTTTGTTACTCTTTCTCTCACCCACCAGTCCTTAACTTTGCTATTGGAGGTGGTGCCTGCTAAGGATTTATCATGTCTGGTAGCTGGTTATTGCAAAGTATTCATAGATCCTCAAATCTCCGTGTTCCCCTGGACAGTCGAATCAAAGAGCCACCGTATATCTGCAGAAGAAGGTACGAAGCCATACTTGTTCAATAATATGTACGACAAAAGCAAAGAAGAAAAAAATATATATATTTTATTATTTGAGTGTCAAAAGTCCAAGTTATAACTATTATGTTGATGTCCTGTACTTGGCTTGTAGTTCAGTCTCCTTGCCTGGTCCTGATCAGTTTTGTTAACATGTTCTTGTCTCATATCGAAGACTTGGACTGAAAGACACAACAAGACGACAAAATAACTCGTCCCAGCTTTTTGGCAGACGCATTTATCCAAAGTGACTGACATTTTTTTTATTTTATTTTTTATCAATGTACATCCGAGCAGTTGAGGGTTAAGGGACTTGGTCAAGGGTCCAGCAGGGACAACTTGATGGTGCTGGGGTTTAAACCTTGAACCTTCCTATCAATAATCCAGTGACATTTTTAGTTACTATATAGTATTGAAAAAATATGTTGAACCTAACCTGATTGAGCCATCTCTACCACTTGGTTGACCTTTGCTTTGTTAAAAAATTTTCAAAATTCTGCTGTGTCTATTAGTAGTGTTTGTTTTTAACTGTTTTATAGCATTAATAAAGTGGATTTAATGAACAAAATATTTGTGCACCACCAATTACCGATCTAATTTGTAAATGCATTGATATTTTTACCATGAAGTGACATCTCAACCGTTTGGAAGATGTCTATTCTGGTGAAGCTGTTAAAAAAAAAACAACAACAATAAATTTGTTATTCTTAATACAGAATGCACGAACACAATCCCACTAATGAGAGGACAGCACGGAAGCAGGACTAGAATAGACGCACATGACAGGAATATAAAATGAGACATTAAAGAACCTGGAAAGCTTGTATATTCTTATTCTTATTAAGTCTTCTATACTGGTGATAATTCCCACTCCTGAAGTTCAGTAATGGTAAAATAATAATTGTAAAAGTGTGTTTGCGTGTGTGTACTGTGTAGGTTATGTATCAAGATGCTGCAGCGACTCCGAAGACTCAGAGGTGGATGCTCTGCTTGCTCGTGCCACAAGTCCTACCCAGACTGATTCAGACATCCACTCAGTTAATGGTCAAGCTGCCGGACAAGAGGAAGAAAAAGCCAACGCAGAAGAAGAGGAAGATGTGGGAGACAAGAGCGAAAAAGAAAGCGTGGAGAACGGGGCTGGAGAAACAAAGAAAGTAAGACAAGAAGAGCAGGCTGAATCTGTGCCTGCAGACGAAGAAGACACAGTAACACCTGCTGAAGAAAACAACACGGTGGAAACCAATAAGCGTGAAGAAGAGGCCAAGGAGGAGGAGCCACCGTGTGTGATCATTGTGGAGGACCCTCCTTCAGAGACGTCGGATTCGGTTCAGACCGACTCGCGCTTCGTAACCAGCATGTCCAGCGACTCCATGGACGCTTTAGAAGAGGATGACTTTTTGACCTACTTCACCACCAACTCTGTCAGCCAGCTGAACGGTAGAGACCATTACCTCCGTGTTGACACTCTGTCACCATGTCCGAATCAACCAGATCTCCAAGATGGCGATTTCGATGATGAACTGTGCTGCGTTGATTTCCCTGGCAGCGAGGAAGAATTAATTATTCACGCTGCCCTGTCTAGCATAGCAGACTGTCTACCGAGTCCCACCGAGGCCAGTGAGGAAGAATATTCAGAACACGATGAAGATGAACAAGAGGCACCAGAGGATGTTTTCGAAAGCATCGAAGCTCCACACGGAGAGTGTGTTTTTACATTCAACCAAGGCGATCCACAACGTTACTACAACATCTGCACAAATGTGACGCCCGACAGCGGTCACGTCCATGCGAGAACGGCTTCTCTTCATCACACTCAGGACAAAATCAGAGAAGAGACGGAGAGAGGGATCGAACCTGTACCTATCCTTCTGCCTCCTCCAGGTTTTGGTGACAGTAGCACTGATGATGAGTGCTTTGACGCACAGGAGGGATTAATTCCTGAGGAACCGTTGTCAGCGCCAATGATTAAAGGTTTGTTACAATTCATTTACATGTATTTATGTTTTAAGTGATGGATAATCTCTTATAAGTCTTATTTCTTTATTCATTTTACTTTCCAGAACGTTCTAGAGGTTCGAGTGTCACGAAGCGTACTCTGAGCCTAAGCAACAGCGGAATCGGCGCCGGCGAACGAAAGAAGCGAGAAGGAGAAGGCAAAAAGAGAGAGAGAAAAGATAAAGGCAAACTAAAGACGGAGACGAAAAATGAAGCTCCAAGGTTTCGCAAGAGAATCAGAAAGCGCCGTTCCTTTATGGAAACGGAGTACACGTCGTTAGTGTCGTTTCCTGAAAAAGACAGAACAAGAAATAACAACCATTGGTCGGGGCCCTGCCATCCTGGTGAGGGGTCAAATCAAAGCTCCTGCCCCACGGTCTCATCGCTAACAAATGCTGAAGGTGAACCAGCACAGATGGAATCTGGAACTCTGGAATTCCTGCAGGGTAACAAAATGAATAAGGCAAGTCAGCGGAAACAGCAGGTTATACTAATGGAACCAGACACCATGGAGTTTAAGTCCGTCACCGAAAGCATGTCTACTTCCTCACCTGGTATTGTGGCAGTCCGCACGTCGACGGAGCCCAAAGTAAGAAGCTGTGCCATAAGCATTACCGATGGACTCGAGGAAGCAGGAGCAGTAGGAGGTTTGGATGAAAGGTTGCTTGACGGGCACTTGTTTTTTGCCACTCCTGTCAGGGATTGCGTTGATGGTGATGCTTTACCTGTAAAAATAACTGACAAAAAATACCTGATAGAACAGCCACCTGAAGAACCTTTGCACAGGAAAAAAAGCTGCTCGCTTCCACGACTTGACCAAACAAGCTTGTTTTCTTCAAACGTCCCAACCACTTCCTTGAACCAAAACGCATGCACCGACAGCCTTGATGTTGAAAGTCTGGAAAAGAACATTAAAAAATGTTCAATCGAGAGAAGAAGGAGTCGTAGCATGTCTGCTACATGTCGTAGCAGTTTCAAAGCAAGTGGTTTAACAAGGCAACTCTATCCTCAGATGGAGCTTACCGTCTTTACAAAAGAACCACGATCTGATGACGGTTCTGGCAATCTATCCATCACTGTATCTCCTGAGCGGCTTACACAGGGATGTGTTTTCCCTCAGTGTTCTTCTGGTCCCCACTCTGCTTCAGCACTGCGTGGAAAGGTCCAGAACTTGCCCCTGTACCTGTCTCGTTCCCAGGAAGTGCTAACTAGTTACGGTAGTCTTGTAGGGAATGACAAAACAGATCGAAGATTTTCTGAAAATATGCCCACAGATGAGGGAAAGTCTAAAGAGGCCATGAAGGCGGTTGAAAAGTTTAGGGAAATTGTTTGCAATAATTACACGGAAAAAGCACGGAAAGCCGAACCTGAAAAATCTTCAAGCCCGAAATCTCTTGTGGTTACTACGCAAATTGTTAATGGACCATGGGGTGTGGTGGCATCACAAGAGATCAGCAGATTACAAGCAGGAAGCAGTCCTCTTCTTCAGTCCAAGCCCACCGACACCCAGCCGCAGGCCCTGTCTAGCCCAGATCTCCAAGCAAAGCCTGACCTCACGTGCAGCTCAGTGTTTTCCTCAGTGTGTGAGACAGTCATCGAAAGTGCTGAAACACCCATGGAGGTTTGCGGCTGCCAATCAGCCTACACCAACTGCTTCAGCTCTGTCTTGGGCAATGGGAGTTTTGACGACGAGCTGACCGTCTATGAATTCTCCTGCAGGACACAGCAAACCATGCATGACCGGGTTCCCTTGGTGACATCATCTATCCCTCCTTCATCCCTCTCTGGTTCTTCTTCTTCTTTTTCACCATCCTCACCCCTGCCGACTTTCTCTCGTGTAATCCTGCCACTTTCTTCGTCCTCAGAACTCGGCCCCCTCCTTTCTCCCCTGGACACCCCCGACTGCTTCCTCTCTGACCCGCATGTAGACGCTATCACCGCCTTACTGGCCCAGCATTACCCCTTACCCCCAACAGGCTTCCTGGCTCTGCAGAGGGATGTTGACACGCTTTTAACCGTCCTTGAAGGTGCTATGAAGGACCAAGATTGCACCCAAAGGCATCCCAGAGACACATGCGCAGACCACTTTTCCGAAAACAAGCGCAGGCTACACGTGGAGTCGCGAGGCTTCCTGGCTGGCTGTCAGCGGGTCGTGAAAGCCGGGCAGACCCCAGCAGAGACGCTGCAAGCTCTGGCCGACAGTTTCCACTCGCTGGTTCAGCTGACAGCCGTATGCCTAAGTTTCTCGAGCTGCCAGAGGTGCCAGGAGCGCTACTCTCAGACCTTGTCAGGACTCGTAGACGTCACGCAGACGTATCAGGAGTTTGCACGGGCCGCAGAGCGCTTGGGCATGGCTACGGAAAGGAGGACTTGCCACGAGCTCAGCATTAAACTCCTGGCCCGCCAGTGTACCGCGCTCACAACCTCAGTCTTCTGCCTAACGCAGCTATTCCGGACCCTCACCGCCCTTTGACCCTGCAGACGTCTGACTCTAGTGTAATTCTGCCAAATATGAGCTATGTAAAGCATTTAAAAGAGAGACTACAGCAAAGTAACCATGGTGTCCAAAGAGGCTGACCTTTTACTGATAAGCACACACACACAAACAAAATCAGGGTCACACTGCTTATAAATGCACTCACACACACACACACACACACACTGACAATCACTTGACTACAGTCAGCATGTGTTTTTTATTTCAAAACATTAAATTATTTTCTTATCTCAGAATGATGGACTTTAGTAAGTTTCTTGAATTCATTAGTGGCTATTTAAAGGGCAGTTTTTATTTATTTTTGGCATATGAACAACGTATCCGTAATGTACAAGAACAGGACCTTTACTTCTTTCCTCATCATTTTATCTTTTCATCTTTCTGTTTGATCCATACTCACAGTAAAAATGCACTACCTTACTTGTTCCCACACCTGTCCCCACATTCACCAGAACAGAATTCATTTTGAATGTTAAGTACGAGGGTGAGTGAGTGAAAAATTATCTGCACTTGCATTCAAGGCTCCTGTTTCCCCAGTCATTCAGTTCATTTGTAAATGTGATGCGAAAAAAATTTTGCACAAAAGAAGAGATTGCAGTGAATTAAATTTATTTATTTATTTGTGGTCTGAGGGTCTACCTGGTGCTGAAACGACTCACATAAGAGCATAAACAGAAGCCTTTGGATATCTGCAAAAAAACTTTTGCAATTTCGATACTCTAAGGAAGGTGAAAGTTTCTTAAAGAGAATCATTACTGGTGACGGGACACGGATTCATCACTACGAGCCTGAGACTAAACGGTAGAGTATGGAACGGAAATATCCTCAATATCCTCACTGACCGAGAAAAAATTCAAAAGTTCACAAGTCAACCATCAGCTGGAAAATTCATCAATGTTTATAGTTTTCTGGGATTCTCAAGGGCCAAAAGTATTGGAACATCGTCAGGAAAAAGGTTCAACAATCGACAGTGAGACGCTTATTGAAGAGCTGAAGCCTGAACTTTGTATTAGACACAGAGGACTGATATCCGAGGGTGTCGTGATCTCGTTTGACGATGCACGTCCGCACACTTCTGTTCACACTGTCGACACTCTACAAAATCTTGGTTTTGAGGTGTTAAAGCGTCCTCCCTATAGTCCTGATCTCGCTCCATCAGACTTTCACCCATTTGGTCCCCTGACAGCAGCCCTACCAGGACAAAGATACACTTCTGATGAAAAAGTTAGAACAGCGGTGCATTCGTGGCTCGCAGCTCAGCCTAAAACATTTTTTAATGAGGGAATACGAAAGCTTGTCGACAGACGGACAAAAAGTACTGAAAAACATGGATATTATACAAAAATATTATGTAATTGACTTTTCTAAAAGTTGATTAAAATAAATCCTATGGAGTGCGGATTATTTTTGACTCACCTTTGTAGAAACTGATGAGGATCTCTTGACTAGGAGCTGTACTTTATATATTTCGTGCAGGTGTACCAAAGGTTATGAATAATAAGATTGTACTTTATTTATTTATTTATTTATTTATTTTTGGCGATAGAGACTTTGAATCATGTAACTAGACTTCTTTTCATTATTTGAATTTCCACATGCTGTATTATGTAGCATTTACAGTACATGTATATATTTTTTACTACTGTATATGTTCTTGCTATATGTCTGGCTCCTTGCATCTGAAATGAACTTCCATTTCTTTGTGCTTGTTTTTAGTAACCTTAGCACTGTAACAGGGGCTGTGATTGGGTTGTCTGGAATCGTGGCCTGTCACATTTGTTTATTGACTGACGTCACTGATTTCATCAAATTCTTTGTTTCATAAAACTCTCTGGCATTAGTTTTTTTTTTTCTTCTAATGACCTGAATCATAGGACCACCCCTAACAGGAGCAGGCGATTAAGCTTTGACAGTCATACGACATAAGGATTGTAATATTGCTTTTTTCAGTCAGGTGTGTGGACTAACCTGGAAGCTGCTGTGCACTGTTCTTATTAGGCATGCTTCGTACCGTATACATACTGTACTTTAACCCTTATGACACGGACCGGGGAATGCATGCAGATAACCAAAGCATGACCTGATCGAGCATTGGCGGCTCAATCCAAATGGGGGAATGAATGAGCAAACGAATGAATGAATGTATAGATAATGAAATGCAATCTCTTTTCATTTGTAATGCAGTATTCACTATTAAAAAGAGACTCGAAATGCCTGAAGCGTCTTGCATCTAGTAGTGTTTATTTTCGTTACTAACCAAGCTTTGTTTATCCTTTAGTCCTTTAGTCTCACCAACCAGTGAACCTTTCCTATGGATGATACTAGAGATGAAGGGGGAAAAAATAATTTGGTTACGTGTTGTGATCCTTTTGAATTGCTGTTCCTGTATCATCCCACTGAACCCAAAATATTTTTTTTAATTATCTTTTAATTTCTAAAGGCAGCACTTTGCCATAGTGGTTAGCACTGTAGCCTCGCAATTCCAGGGTCAGGGGTTTGATTCCCACCTCAGGTCTGTGTGTGTGTCCTCCCGATGTTTGGTGGGTTTCCTGCTATGGATTGGCACCCCGTCCAGGACGAATCCCGCCTTATAACCTGAGTCCCCTTGGATAGGCTCCAGGGCCCGTATTGACAAAGCTTCTTAGAATTCTCTCAGAGAGCTCCTATCCTAGCGCAAAAATTCCTAGCTGGGAGTCCTAGACTAAAAGTGATTTAGGAAACTTCTCAGAGCAAGTCTGAGTAAGGAAAATACAAAAAACCTTTATCTTAGTCAGGAGGTGTGGTTGACCCCGTTACTAGGAATGATGCAGCAATTCAAGGATTGTGATTGGTTGATAAAAACAAAATCTGTAAAGGTCTTAAGATGGACTCTTTGTGAGAATATATAATATAATTAAATAGAATATATAATAATAGAACAGACAGTGAAATCATAATGGTTGTATATAAAAAATTGACTACAGGCTACTTTATGCAAAGTTTCTGTTATAGGCTAAATATCTTAAAGTTACTTAAAACAGCCAAATGTTGAAAATGTGTCTACTTTCGAAGCAACCAAATTTCCACGCAGTAGTTACTATATTTAAGTTCTTACATTTATTTACCAAACTGATTTTATTACTTGTGATCCATTTCAGATTGATGGAAGCAAATGCGACCCTGTACATGAATCCTGTGTGGTGAAAAATAATATAAAATCTCACAACAGGCAAATCCGCAAGCAATCACACTGCGGGTAAACATGTGCAAGTCGCTCCGGTATAGGGGAAAACTGAAAAGAAAAGAGAAACTGAAAAGAACAGATATCATTATACTAAAAGAATCGCAACCTAGATATCATGATGATGTCTTATCGAGTAGCCCCTTGTGATTTCTGTCCCTATTTACCGTCGTTGTCCTTGCAAATACAGTTGGATGGAATTCTAGATGACCAGCTCAGATTTATTGACTGCATTATAATAACCCAAAGGTCCTACACACTTCTCTGTCTCCTTCATAACATCATATGAAAATGACTCTGTGGTTCTGAATTACACACTGGCTCAGATCGGCAACCTTGTCTAATGTAAGAGTTCACTGGCTCTAGTTTGAATGAACCGTTTCTCGATTGCACACCTTGAACTTTTTCAATCATTGCATAACATTATAGTTTCTTAGGTTGGTCTGGTGGGGAATTTCCACATTACACTGCAGTAACTTAGAACTCAAAGTGCTGATTAATGTTCACTTCCTCTGAAGTCAGAACTTTCTTTTTTGAACTTGGTTGAGCAAAACCTTCTGCAACATGATGTTATCATCCTCCCTACAGTTAATGAATCATCCTTGAAACCAGCAATAATGTCTAAAAACCGCTTCAGAAAGCCTGAAGCAATCGTACAGGAAGTCAGAGATGTCACAGCCTCGGTGTCAGGTGACCGCGGATGGAGTGACTGATATCTTTTGGACACTTTTTGTGACCGCAACCTTCAGAACGTTGAAGGTTGCAATCTGATCTCTTGGCACCCGGGACACTTCCAGTGTGCAGGTTTTTCAGCTGGAAAGCGACCTTCTGGACTCTCTGAAGTCTCATTACTTTGTGTGATATTTTTGGGTGTTAACAGTTTGTTAGCCGGTTGAGCTAGCAGGTGGTCAGTGAGGTGTTTCTAAACTAGCAGTTTACTATTCAGATAACTACTCGTCATGGTGGGCGAGTAGTTATCTTACAGTCGGTCAGTCGGTTAGCTGTTTTCTGATTGCAGAAGGACATTAAGGTGTTTTGAAACTCTAAAGCTAATGTTACCAGTAGGTTCTTGGAAGGTTCTGGTGCAACATCATATACCAAAGTTCTTAAAACATTGAATAACCAAAAGTAACAGTACCTTAACTCAGTGGTTCTCGAACATTTTCTGTCATTCCCCACTTAAGGGGGTGGGCGAATTTTCAAGCCCCACTTGTCAACAAAA
>JAQMYJ010000013.1:2923705-2945425 GCA_030014305.1 Clarias laeviceps | reverse complement strand
GATGTTATTTTAATTTACTTGTATTAATGATCCATTTCTTTGCGTGTGATTGTTTAGTTTCGAGTGTCCGATCTTTATTGTCAATAAAGAAAAGCATGAATTAGAATAGGTAGTTTCCTATTATTTTCCACTAATTCCCTCCCGTTCATTACGCCCCACCTGTCATGTCTGTATTCCCCACACGTTGAGAACCACGGCCTTAACTGAACTTGTAAATCAAATCTCCAAACAAAACCTAACTATTTTTTTCATTTAAATACCATAAGTTACATTGTACAAGCATTTTTATAATCATCTCATATCATTTAATAATTATCTGCACTGCTATGAGATACAATTTTCAGAAAACTCAGTGGATATTCAGTGAGGTCATTTAAAAAAATAAACACACTTAGCTATTTGATACGATGGGAGGACACTGAGGTGTTTCTAAGCTACCCAATGTTTAAGTTGGTTAGCTACTTCGGATAAGCATGTACGTTTCTTCTATATTTTTTATTGGATTTTATTGTTTAAAAACAATTATTATTGTTAGTGTACTATGGATATAAAAGCAAAATGTTAATTATGATTTTAAACAGCATATGTGTATTATTTTTCTTTATAAACTGGCTCGTCTTGGTCTGCAGCTCAGGAGACGATCACATTGCAGCATCAGCTTCCTTCTGTACTACATCACCAACACGGAGGCTGGGTTCCAAACGGCACCTCGGTTCCTGTACTACTTTATACAAAATATAAAGTTTGAACTAGTAATTATAATTTGTACACCCTATGTGAGTAAAATGTAGCTGTGTGGTAATCAGTTGAAGTGTACAGTAGTAGTGATGTACATTTTCTGTATTAAATGTATAACATTAAACAAAAAAATTAAATCAGCTTAACAATTAATGTACACACAAATACAAAAAAAAAATAAAATATATATATATATATATATATATATTATATATATATATATATATACAGTGCATCCAGAAAGTATTCACAGCGCATCACTTTTTCCACATTTTGTTATGTCACAGCCTTGGATTATGGATTAAATAATTTTTTTTCTTAGAATTCTACACACAACACCCCATAATGACAACATGAAAATGGTTTACTTGATATTTTGCAAATTTATTAAAAATAAAAAAAATTGAGAAAGCACATGTACATAAGTATTCACAGCCTTTGCAAAAGTGAGCTCAGGCGCATCCTGTTTCCCCTGATCATCCTGTTTCCCCTGATCATCCTTGAGATGTTCTGAGAATTCTGAGAAAATTTTTTTTAGAATAAGGCTGTGACATAACAAAATGTGGAAAAAGTGATTACTGTGAATACTTTCCGGATGCACTGTATGTTATGTGCACAAGTAAAAAATATATATATATTAGGGCTGCAACAATGAATCGATTAAATCGATAAAAATCGATTACTAAAAGAGTTGCCAACGAATTTCATAATCGATTCGTTGTGTCGCGCGACGCGGAGACATTTGATTATTAAAATCGCGGAATGAACACGCAGAGTGTCTCGCGCACTGACGCTAGCAGAGTTCGGCGCCTCATAGACAGGACGGAGCAAAAATTTTAAAAAACAAGCGGAGGTAGAGGAAAGATACATAGCGGAGGCTGCTGGGTCTTAGTGCCCGGCTCTTACTGGTATAATCAACACCCCCCCCCCAGGGTCAAAAGGTTCGCGAGGGCCCCCCCGCGATGGCCCTTGAAATGTTGATGGTTGTGGTGGTGGTTCTGGTGTTGGGGGGGGAGATCTCGCGGCAGCGGCCCTGGGGCCCTTGGGGCGCAGGGGGCCCGTGGGACCCCTAGCTCTAAACAATTTGCAACGCTTATCAACAATGTATTTTCGTTTCGTTTGTAATCCGTCCCTGCACAGACCCCTCCTACTTTCACCTTCACAGACACACACTCACACACACACACACACACACACTTTTTCTCTCTGCTCTACACAAAAACACTGCTCTGTCGCGATTTTTTTCAAAGGTAAAGTTCAGGTTTATTTGTTTTGTTTTTACTTTACGAGTGTTTTGGAATACGAGCCGCTTCCGGAACAAATTATGCTCGTAATTCAAGGTTCCACTGTATATATTTGGCAGATGTAAAGCAGACATGTCTATGTTTTTTGTGTTAGTCCATTTTTATTTTATTTTATTATTATTATTATAACAGCTCAACAAGCAACGTGTTTGTGCACTTTTTAAAGATTTTAGTTCTGTTTTTAAATAAAGGGGTGGAAATGAATGCTTTTCTTTTTTTTTTTTTATCCGATTCATCGATTAATCAAACGAAATCGACAGATTAATTGATTATTAAAATAATCGTTAGGTGCAGCCCTAATATATATATAAAACATTAAACAAAAAATTATATATATATATATATATATATATATATATAAAATCTATGGTGCAGAAGAAATCGCAGTCTTTTTCTATCTTGTGCACCACGTGTCCGTGCTACTCCGCACGTCGGGGCACGCCCTCTGATGACATCATCGGTGACGTCACAAACGCGGAAGCGACACAATCTCTCTGTATTTGGTCCCGCCCCTTCCGGCACAGTGCTGTAGATTAGCTCAGAGCGGTCCATGTGTGTGTGTTGAATCAGATTAAACGAACTAATTTAAAATACAATACAAATTAAGTACACACCATGTCGGAGGACGGAGTGGACAGTACCGGGGACGTGGCTCTGGACAGCGCGGTTAAACTGTGGTTAGAGTTTGACAAGGTGAGTAAAGTGGTGTTTTATATGATGTAATAATAATAATAATGTGGAATGAATGTGCTGTGTACCTGCCTCCATGATGGCGAGACCGAGAGCGCGCGCTAATCAACAGGAAGTGAGGGGGAGCGTCTCAAACCGCTCAGTGTCCACTGTGTAGGTGTCCTATGTAGTGTGGACAACAGAGCGTTTCCACATTTTAGGATCAGATTTCATTAGGAAGAGGTGTGTGTGTGTGTGTGTGTGTGTGTGTGTGTGTGTGTGTGTGTGTGTGTGTGAGAGACCTGTACTACATTCAGACACTCATTTAGTGCACTTAGTATGTGTAGTGTGGATGTGTTCAGGATTCAACCTGACAGCTCTGTGCAACTTACTCATCCGTCTCACACACACAAACATCTTTCATCTTTCTAATAAAGTCTGATCCTAAAATGTCAAAGGATTAAAAGTTACCCATAGCAACATGTCAAAATAGTGTCAGAATGTTAGGAATAATGTAATACCTGTGACTTAACTAATAGTCTTTGAATAAACGTGTGTTCAAATAATTTTCTCGAATCGATTCGAACTTGCGCAGCTGCTCCGTGTTAAACGAGGTGGGTATCAAAAAGTTTTGAGTTTTTCCGCCGTACCTTCCCTTAGACTTCCACTGTTGTCGTCTCGGGGTCGTACCTGTACACTAAAGTTCAGTCACCAGTAATGATCCTCGACATGAAGGACGGGTCGTCCAAGTTCTCCGCAGATGTTCCTTCTGCTCCTGGGTCAGCAGCCTGGGGACTAACTCGGCAGCGACACGGCGTATCGTGAGGATTGTGAGGACTGTTCCGACTGACACACAAACAACTGCACCAATGTCTGTGACCGAGTTGCCCAGTTTCATGCAGAATTTCACCTTCGCTCTTTGTTCTAACTCGCTGCCCAGGATGAAGTAGCAGACGTTTTGACACTTGATGATGTCACAGGATGATGTCTTTTGGCACGCTGACTTATGAAGGCCGGTGCTCCCTTATCTCATTTCCACTACACTGGTGCTGGTGCCAGGTGCCGGACTGAGAACCACCGAGAACCGGCCCGCATTTACACTAGACAGGAGCTCAGCGGGACCTGCATGATAATACGTCACAGGCCACGCCCACTAAACAGAAACGAACATGGCCGAAGTCAGTTTACTGGTTATTCTCCAAACTATGAAAATGTATTCTCTTATTTCCTCATATACTTTTTATTTTTTTTTCTTAAAGCACTTTCCAATTTCTGCTGAATCTCGGCGGATGTCCAAATTGCTAAAAGCGCCTTTGTTTCGTCCGCGCTCCACATTAACAGACTTTGGGTCTCCGCCATATTTTAATTTTTTTTAACGCTCCCTATAACTTCGCCCACCACTCGTGACATCACAGGCTCTCGCGACAAGACCAGCAGAGTTTAGGGGCCGGTTCGGTGCTTATTTTAGGGCACCGGCACCAATTTTTTGTGTGGAAAAGCGTTGCACTGGTTCCAAAATTGGGAACCGGCACGGGAACCAGAGCAGTGGAAAAGGGGTACCTGTGTGTGTCAGGTAATTATTTACTAGTTTAACCACAACAACACAAACTCGCTGAACTTTCCACAGGATTTTTTCCACAGTGAAAGATTGGTTCTGGGAGCACGAGGAATCATTTTCAAACGTGACCTGTGTGGGACTTATTATTATTATTATTATTATTATTATTAAAATAAGCTTTTGCCTTCAGGAGATACCGCAGAAACCGTCCTTGAATAGCGGCTTAAGAGCGTCTAAAGATCTTGAAATTGTTTAGATAACATCGTGACAACCAGGACAAAAGATTTGTTAGCTCATCAGCCCAACTGAGCCGCCTGAGTGTTCAGACTTGTATCAGTTATTATCTGTTGTTCCTTTTCATTCCTGTCGTCTTTTCTGAAAACGGTTTTGAAGTGAATCCTGAGGACCAAATCACCACCTCGGCTCTTCACAAGAGGTTTAACAAGCGTAACAGAAGGTCTTGTACATGCTGTAGCCTCAAGTGACACTCGAGGTGACTCGTGAAACTTATTCAGAAACTAAATGGAAACTGATGTGCAGGGGGAATTTGGCAATTTAGGATTAAATTGAGTTAACATCGTCCAGGCGAGTGTTCATGAGTCACATGACAGAAACTCACACTTTAATATTACACCCACCCCTCCCGGCTAAATCCTGAATGAACTCTGGTCATTAAAATTTCACAAAAAGTTAAATTTCACTTGCCACATCCAGGATTGTTGAATCAAGAGATCCCTTGAATATAACTTGTTAAAATTTTGATTATCCCCAAGAATTTGGGGCAAATATTCTGTGGACTGATGAGACAAAAGTTGAACTTTTCTGGAAGTTTCATAAAAAAAAGAACATCACATCAACAGTCAGACATGGTGGTGGTAGTGTGATGGTCTGGGGCTTTGCAGCTTCAAGACATGGACGACTTGCCATAATTGATACAACCATGAATTCTGATCTCTACCAGAAAATCCTGAAGGAGAATGTCCGGCCATCAGTTTGTGACCTCAAGCTCAGGTTATGTAGCACCTTTGAATGGTTTCAAAATAAATAAAGTTAAGGTTTAGTCAAAGTCCAGACATAAATCCGATTAGGATGACCTTAAACAGGCTGTTTATGCTCAAAAACCCTCCATTGTGTCCAAATTAAAACAACTCTGCAAAGAAGAGTGGGCCAAAATTCCTCCACCGTGATGTGAAATTCTCATTGCCGGTTATCACAAATGCTTGATTGCAGTTGTTTGCCACCGCGTTTTAGGGGCAATTACTTTTTCACACAGGGCCAGGCAGGTTTAGACAGCCTTTTTTCCCCATAATAAATAAAAACTTTATTTAAAAAACTGCCGTCTTCCGTTCATAATTTCTCCGACTTTGCGCTAAACAGAACAGCGAGACGGCGGCGTGCGTGCGAGAGTTGGTGAAAACGGGAAACCTGGACGAGCTGCGCAAATGTTTCGGCGCCCGCATGGAGTTCGGGACGGCGGGTCTGAGAGCGGCCATGGGGCCGGGCGTGTCACGTATGAACGACGTCACCATCATCCAGACCACGCAGGTAAGACCAAACACAATCAATCATATGTTCGGGGAAGCGCTATAGAAAGATTAGATTTTTTTTCTCTGTAGGGGTTCTGCCGCTATCTCGAACGGTCTTTCGAGGATCTGAAGCAGCGCGGCGTGGTGATCGGGTTCGACGCGCGCCAGCACGCTCCCAGCGCCTCCAGCAGCAAGCGCTTCGCCTCTCTGGCTGCCGCCGTGTTCGTCAGCCGGGGAGTTCCTGTTCACCTTTTCTCTGTCTTCACTCCCACGCCGTACGTGGTGCGTATTCTAGGCACGTTTTATTTTTTTATTATTAAAGCGAAAGTAGTTCAGGATCTCAGATACCCTTCCCTTTCTCCTCAGCCGTTCACTGTTTCCCGACTGGGTCTCTGCGCTGGGATCATGGTGACGGCATCGCACAACCCCAAACAGGACAACGGTTACAAGGTGCGTCCAGGCGTCTAGTAGCGTCACGTCATAACCGGAGTTTAACCGGAAATCCGATTCACGTGCTGCTGTCCACTGTTAGGTGTACTGGGAGAACGGCGCTCAGATCGTCTCCCCTCACGACAAAGGGATCTCCTCGGCTATAGAGGAGAACCTGGAGCCGTGGGCGGAGTCGTGGGACGTGGACGCCGCCGCCCGGAGCGCTCTCCTCAAAGACCCGTATCAGGATATACACCAGGGATACCTGCAGGCTATTCAGCAGCACTGCTTCCACAGGTACACACACACACACACACACACGCGCAGGCGTGAAAAGAAATAAGTGGTCTTTATTTACACGCGCTAAGTTCTTTTTACACAGAGAGCTGAACAAGGGTTCGAAGGTGAAGATCGTACACACCTCGGTGCACGGCGTGGGACACGTCTTCGTCCAGGCTGCTTTTAAAGCGTTCGACCTTCCAGCGCCGTACGCGGTCGAGGAGCAGAAAGAACCCGACCCCGAGTTCCCAACCGTGGTGTACCCTAATCCTGAGGAAGGAGCCGGAGTGCTGGTACACACTGATGAACATGAGCGCAAAAAACTTCTTCGCAAACAATGCTTGCTCTTTGTAGTCACATGTCTGTGTCTGTGTGTGTGTGTGTGTGTGTGTGTGTGTGTGTGTGTGTGTGTAGACCCTGTCTTTTGCACTAGCAGACCGAAAGGGAGCCACCGTGGTTCTGGCTAACGATCCAGACGCAGACCGACTGGCCATGGCTGAGAAACAGCTGAGGTGTGTGTGTGTGTGTGTGTTTGTGATAGAGTCTCCTTTCCCATCCTGTCGCATCGTGTCACAGCCCTTGTTTTGTCTCCACAGCGGCGAGTGGAGGGTGTTCACGGGGAACGAGCTCGGTGCGCTGCTCGGCTGGTGGATATTCCGGTGCTGGAAGGAGAAGCAGGACGAGACGTCCTCAGTGAAGGACGTGTACATGCTGGCCAGCACCGTCTCCTCCAAGATCCTCCGAGCCATCGCTCTGAAAGAGGGCTTCCACTTCGAGGTGACCTGAGCGTTCACTCTGTGGCCTGTTTCATCTGATCTGATCCAGATGTTCTGATCACATGTCTCTCCGTCTCTCTCTAGGAGACTCTGACCGGTTTTAAGTGGATGGGGAACCGAGCAAAGCAGTTGCTGGATCAGGGGAAGACCGTCCTGTTTGCCTTCGAGGAGGCCATCGGTACGTCGGCCAAATGCTTCACAACGACACGCGGTTTATTAAAGTCCGTGTAGGATCAGGGTCTGTAAACACTTGACACGTGGAGGCAGAACCCCAAGGTGCCCCTTGCTCCTCCCCCTAGCACCCTAACAACCAGCTGCATTTCCTTAGCAACCGACGAACTCCGGCCTAGCATTCGCCCGGGGTTGAAGTTAAACCTCTCATAAAGACTCTCAGAGATGCACTATCACAACCGTCAGTTAGCATAGATGCGACCTAGCAGCGTCAGTGGAACATGTTAGAAGACAACTGGGTTGGCCAACTGGGCTACCCTAGCAACTAATTGGGTTAGCATAGCGACTATTAAGAAACACTCCAGCAACCAACTGAGTTGTCATGGTGACTATTAAGAATCACCCTTTCAACCAACGTGCTACCCTAGCAACCATAAAGAGACACCCTAGCAAGCAACTGGGTTAGCTTAGCGACTATTAAAAAACACCCTGGTTCCCTAGCTACCATTAAGACACACCTTAGCAACCAAATGGGCTACCATAGCGACCGTTAAGAAATACCCTAGCAACCAATTGGGTTGTCATAGCAACCATTAAGAATCACCCTAGCCAAATGGCAACTAGTTTAGCCTAACAACCAGCTAGTGAGATCATTGAACGCTTGCTGTAACACGCTAACACTCTGTGTTTATTCAGGGTACATGTGCAGCCCTGCGGTCCTGGATAAGGACGGAGTGAGCGCGGCGGCCATCGCCGGAGAGATGATCTCGTACCTGACCTCCAAAAACACCTCCGTCTCACAGCAGCTTAAAGCCATTTACGACGAGTGAGTCAAACATAAAGGACACGGAATATTTTATAAATAAATATATTACAGATCAGGTAAGATCAGAAAGATTCAGAAGAGTCAATATCAAAGGTTTAGAAAGATTCAGATAAATCAAAAAAGATTCAAATCTATTAAAGATTCTGAAAAATCTTGAAGGTTCAGAACGATTGAAAAAGATTAAGAAAACAAGAAAAGATTCAAGAAGAATCAAAATTATACTGATTTATTTAAGGATTCCGAATAATTCAGAACAATCAGAAAAAATTTAAGAACCAACAACATTTAGAGGAAACCTGAAAATTCAGAAAACCTGAGAAAGACTGAGAATCAGATCGATCAATGAGGATCGAGAGGAATGATTCAAGAAGAATAACAAACATCAGAAAGATTAAAATGATTCAGAAGAATCAGAAAAACTGAATAGAATCATTCTATCAGGTACTTCTACCTCTCTGGGTGCACATTCTGATTGACAGTATGTAAATTATCTCAATCTGTACACACCGGTCTTCAGTAGAATGTGGGTCTTCAGGTCGTTTTATACGTTTGTGTCTGCGTCTGCAGGTACGGCTACCACCTCACCAAGAACTCCTACTTCATCTGCCACGACCAGGACACCATCAGGCAGCTGTTCGAGCGTCTGAGGAACTACGACGGCCAGAACACGTACCCCAAAGAGTGCCAGGGCTTCGCCATCACCGCCGTCCGGGACCTCACCACGGGCTACGACAGCAACCGGCCTGACCTGAAAGCCGTGAGTTTCTCAAACGTAACGCTTCAGTCATTGTGACGTCGTGTCACAGAGAGCACGGGTGTCTGACTAGATGTTCCTTCGTCAGATCCTTCCTACCAGTAAGAGCAGCCAGATGATCACCTTCAGCTTCGCAAACGGAGGCGTGGCCACCATGAGGACGAGCGGGACCGAGCCTAAGATCAAGTACTACACCGAGCTGTGTGCTGCTCCAGGGAACAGGTCAGGGGGGGGAAACACTAGTCCCAGTTTCACCACTAGGGGTCACATGTGTGCGTTTTAAGTCAATGCAGACTTTATAAGTGACTTAAATGCTTTTATTTATTTTTATCTTTTTGTTTGTTCATTTGCTTGTTTTTTTGTTTTTTTCTCCTTTAGCGATGTCACTCAGCTGACCGGCGAGCTCAACAGCCTGGTGGACGCCATCGTCGAGAATTTCTTCCAGCCCAAGAAGAACAACCTGATCGCCAAATCGGAGTCAGATTAAGCACGCGGCTAGCGATAGCGCTCACGAAAAGATCTGTCGCTGCTTCAGACGATCCTGGTTTTTGGTCCGAGACGTTTCCGCGTTTCCCTTTCCACACGTTTTCTGTCGCAGGCTGCACCGTTAGTTCAGAGGATCTGGAGCTGCGATCCTTCTTCTTTTAGTTTAGCACTGGATCTACAAAGCATAGCAACGTTAGTGTAATAGTGCCAGCTCCAAACACAGATCACATCTTAATTACAGGACCAATACACATTTCCGTCAACAGTTTTATACCTTAACCAAAGTATCCATGACACTGTGGAAGTCTCAAACCCGATCAGTCGGAGGAAATTACGGTGCTGTAACAAAAAGTTTTTATCTAACAACGCAAACATTCTGACTTTTACTTTAGTTATTTAATAACCTTATTTCTGCTGGATTAGAAATGTTTAATTGTTTGCTGATTTATTGACTACTCTGTGTACTTTTTTTTTTTTTTTTTTTTTTCCCAATGATCACTAACATTCCTTACACTTGAAGCAGAAATTCCATAACATGTTTAACATTATTCTACTCCAGTATTTAAGTATCTAAACTGTTCCTAGTTTTATAAATCCCATCTATCACGTCATTGCTGTGTGTTTCGCAATAAAGCACCTAAAAATCATAAACCCTGAGTGTGCAAAATACTTCTACAGATGTAAAACATTTCAGCAGGGAATGCCCTCTGCCTTCTATAACACACACATCCACACGTACACGTCTAACCTGCACTGAGAAAAGTCTTCATGTTCATCAAATAAGATGAAAAACTTAAGTATTCAGGTTTTTTTTATATTTTATACTTTTATAAAAGTGTCTATATATTTTTTTATGTTTGTAATATTGAGGGTGAAATATAAAACTGGAATAATTACACATGACCTGTGTGAAGTTAGCTTTGAGTAAACCCTGAGAGCGCTGTTCACTCCCAGGGCACTAGGGGGCGTCAGCAAAAGCAATGATGTATCTATATATCTACTGAAATAGTTTAATATCACTGCACATAATGTCTCTGTGTTTAATTAAGTGATCTGTCTATTTCTCTGCATGTCTGTCTATCTAACCTTATGTATGTTCTTTCATTTGTCTACCCGTCTGTCTTCATTTCTATCCATTAGTCTACCTATCTATTTTTCTGTTGGTCTATCTAT
The DNA here is from genome assembly GCA_030014305.1 of Clarias laeviceps. Lineage (NCBI taxonomy): Eukaryota > Metazoa > Chordata > Actinopteri > Siluriformes > Clariidae > Clarias > Clarias laeviceps. Next base: position 2,934,736 of record JAQMYJ010000013.1, on the reverse strand, counting down.
CTATCTATCTATCTATCTATCTATGTATTCATTTGTATATCCTATCTGTCTATCTATCTGTCTGTCTGTCTTTGTCCATCCATCCATCCATCCATTCATCATCTCTGTCTGTCTGTCCATCCATTCATGCATCCATTATCTATCTATCTATCTGTCTGTCTGTCTCTGTCCATCCATCCGTCCGTGCATCCATTATCTATCTATATGTTTATCTATCTATCTGTCCGTCTCTGTCCATCCATCCATCATCTGTCTGTCTGTCTGTCCATCTATCTGTCCGTGCATCCATTATCTATCTATGTATTCATTTGTATATCCTATCTGTCTATCTATCTGTCTGTCTGTCTCTGTCCATCCATCCGTCCGTGCATCCATTATCTATCTATATGTTTATCTATCTATCTGTCCGTCTCTGTCCATCCATCATCTGTCTGTCTGTCTGTCTGTCCATCTATCTGTCCGTGCATCCATTATCTATCTATCTATCTATCTATCTATCTGTCTATCTATTTATCTATCTATCCGTCCATCATCACTATCTATGTCTGTCCATCATTATCTATTTTGTACCTCAGCAAGTTTTTGTAGAACATTTTAAATTTGTTTATAAATATAGATTTTTTTTTAAATATAATATTATAATGTGAGATATATTTGTAAATAACATTCACTTGTACTGCAGCATTCATTAGTTTACTTTCTGTTTATTTGTTTCTTTATTTGTTTAACGCCCCATTGCTCCTCCGCCATATTGCTTTTTTTCGTTTCCCGCGTGCACAGTAACCTAACAACCAGCCCGGCCACCCACCCCATAACGCGCATGCGCGGTGCAACAGCGCACCCGCGAGACGGACGCGTAACGCCTCGCGCTGAGAATGAGTGCCGCTCGCGCACCCTGGAAGTGTAGTAGTGTGAGTGGAGGAGAGGAGAGAGGAGCGCGCGCACTTCCCTGCCGGCGCTCTGCTCCCTGACGATGACGTCACACGAGCCCGGATCACACACTCTTCCACATGTAGAGCGCACTGAAGTGAGATAAAGACTAATTTAATGGGAGGTCACACTCCGAGTAACGGAATCTGATTGTAAGGAATCCGCTTTAGGAGTGGGCGGGGCCTCTGCACGTCAAGGTACAGACTTATATATGTGTGTAATTATTATTAAGATTATTATTATTAATATTGTTCATGTTCATGTATAGTAAGACATACAGATGCAATAATACAAACTTATTAAAGTTGTGTCCAATGACTCTCACTGTGTCTTTGATGTCCCTGTGCATTTCCTTATGCATTGCTTATTGTACTGTTTAACTGTTTAACAATCTTAAGCATCGAACAAACACAACTTCTTCTTACACACACACACACACACACACACACACACCATTGTATTATCAATAGAAGTATATTTGTGATAACGGTGGTTATATTTTCAAAAAAGTAATGCTTTCTGTCCTCTGTAGAACTCAGATTGCATGTCACTCCTTACTATATATAAACCCGTGTGGTCAGAGTGTGTGTGTGTGTGTTTGAGAGAAAGAGAAAGTGTGTGTGTGTGTGTGTGTGTGTGTGAGTTAGAAAGAAGTCTGCCAACTGGGACACAACACACACTACAATTAAATTTGTTCATATTTAGCATGGACATCATTTAAAACCACTCCATCTGCACACACACACACACACACACAGAGAAAGGGAGAGGGCATGTTTATATGTGTGTGTGTGTGTTGCTGAAGCTAAAATTAGTCTCTGAAAAACAAGTGTTCAGCATCAGATCAATCTCCTTGAGGATTTAGTCCTAATCCTAATCTAACTGCATTTAACCCTGTTTAAGGTCACATGATCAGATAAATAATCAATGATATGGATGTTATGATGCAGCCAATCTTACTAAGAAACAAGGACGTATAAAGACTTGTTGATTAAGGACGAAGACTTGCAAAGACTTGGTGATAAAAGACTAAGAATTACGAAGACTTCTGAAGACTTGATGATTGAAGACAAAGACTATGTTGAACCCGAAGCCTTGTGAAGACTTCTTAATTCTTCATAATTCTTTGTCTTCGATTGAAAAGTCTTTGTAAGTCTTTATAAGTCTTAGTCTTCAATCACCAAGTCTTCGTAAGTCCTCATAAGTCTTCATTCACACAGTCTTCATAAGTCTTTGTAAGTTTGTGTACGATCACTAATTTTTTGTAAGTCTTCATCTTCAATCATGATGCGTACAAAACTTTCCCATGACGGAAAACAGACCAGTTGGTTCTTGCTATAAAAAAAAAATCCTTAAAATAGTTTGTTACATTATTAAATCAGTATATAGTTTAATTGTAAACAGCTCTCATATTTCCACATTTGAGCTTTGAACTTTAGTATGTTTTGTGCCTCCTCATACATTCCCCTGCTGTCCCTCAAGGTCTTATAAATAAAAAAAACCTCCGATGTCGTTTTGAGTAGACGTGTTTGAGAGGGCATTTGGGACCCCGAGGGAACGAGGGCTGCTCCAGGAATAGCGTGACTCCCTGTGTGTCTCTAGTCTGGATTCAGTTCATCCTAGACCAGTTCCTCAGAACAGCGATCGCTGTTTATCTATAGGAAACTGTAGGTTCATATCATAAACTGACCTGTTTGGTCAAACTCCGCCCCCTAAGCAAGGAATTAAGTAGTAGATAAAGGACATTGGGTCATGCTGGAGCAGTGAAGTTTCTGTTACAATCCGAGGTGTTAGCTTTCTTCAGACTTGTCTAGCAGTTGTTATCTTGGCTACTAGTGTGTATCCGAAGATTCTCTTGGTTGTTCTTTGGAGCACAGGGCTCATGGAGGGCATCTGCTTCGAGGTGAAACCCCAAGGCAACTTCACTCCTTCTTCCCAGCCACACCCAGAAGGATCAGGCGGTAAAGATGAGGAGGAGGAGGAGGAGGAGATCCAGTACAGGCTGAGGCTGGCGGGCTCGTTAGCGGTCCACCCGCAGACTACCATGACTATGCTGCCATGGGTGGTTGCTGAGATACGCAGGCCTCGGCTGAAAGAGAGGAGCTTCAGCACAACCATGTCTAGACCTCAGTCTCTGGAGGTGAGTGAGGAGGAACGTGTGACTGTCCAGTGTGTGAAATCTATTAACAGTTTAAGGACATAAACGGGACCTAATGGTGTACTCAGAGGGGTGGGACAAAATTCATACCATGACCTGGAATAACCTGTCTCTCGGGCTTCCAGGTGCGCGACTGTCCGGTGGTCCTGCGGATCTCGTGTTCCTGGGTGCGCTGTGTGTTGGCCGTGGCGGGCGCCGGGGACACGTGGGACCCTCTTCGGCACACCGTTCTCTTTCAGCAGCGGCCGCATCGCGTCACCAAACTCATTCACAACAGCCGTGAGCCGAGCTACTTTGCCTGTCTGGTTCGGGATGAGGTCAGAGCTACCTGCTACGTCTTCCACTGCCACGACAAACTCAAGGTACACACACTCTCTCACACACACTGATCGATCTCAGGAGCATATAACAATGTTGTTTCTGTGGTAACTAATGTAGGGAAGAACAATCGAGATAGCAAAGTCACCAAGGTGCTGCTATTCTCTAAATCATGGCCGGTATTGATAGCTAGAAATTGATAGCGCTGTATCCGAAGTGGGCGGAGTCACAAGCTGGAGAGCTACCATTACCACACCAACAAATGTGTTTTATGACTTTTACATCACACCAAATCTACCTTCGATAACACATTTCTATTTATTAGGAGACGTCATGTCGTACATTTCGCAAACAGGTAACCACCGAGTTCCGACTTTAGCCGTGTGAGCGTAAAATAAAGCACTGACGCTGGAGACTCCTTCCAAAAGTAAAACCTTTAATAATGTCTCTTTCATAGCGATTGTTAAAGACGTCACTTTGGGGAATCGGGAACCGAGAATACAGAACAGGAAGTGAAACGGGAGGAGGAAAGGCAGCTACTGTGGCGACACATTAAAAACCAAACTCTCACACACACACACACACTCCCAGACACACACCCTCATAGAGACACATGCACACACTCCTCTGTCACGGCTAGATTTCTTCATAGCACCTTCCTACCCGTACTTATTTCCCGGATGACCTTTAGTATGTCCTGCGTAAACAACACAACCTTTCACACCTACTGTATCACAGCACCCCATCACTGATTATTTGCCTCTAACAGCACACGCCTCGAGTGTTTTATTCTCTATTTACAGCACCGGAGAATATCGAAAGAGAAGGACGAGTTTTAGTTAATATCTCTGAGGTAATCTTTTTGAGGATCAGCTTTTATCTGTGCTTTGATGCTAAGGTTTAAAGGGAGCTCAGATCTGTAAATGTCAGACACACACACACACACACACACACACACCAGTACACGCAGAGTTTGTTTGGCTTCCATGCACCAGCAGGCTATAAAAAGGAGTGTGTATGAGAACGTGACCTCACTAGCATTTGTTTGCAGGGATACCAAATACAGCAACCTGATCTGGGGACATGCGGACAGAACGTGCACACACACACACACACACACACACACACACATACACACTTATCTTAACCATGATCTGATATGTAATGTTAAATGAGGTTGAATGTTGTTTGGTTATGTCATGGTTTTGTTGAGGTTGTATGAAGGTTGTGTGAAGGATTTGTTGCTGTTTGCCAAAAGGTTGTGTGGGAGTTGTGCCCAGGTTGTATAAATGTTGTGTAAACGTTTTATAAAGAATGTGTGGAGATTGTGCGATGGTTGTGTGGAGGTTACTGTACTGTATGTAAACGTTGTGTCTAGGTTGTATAGACGAAGTGTGAAGGTTGTATAAAGTTCATGTGAAGGTTGTGTAGGAGTTGTATGAAGGTTGCATGAAGATTGTGTAGACATTGTGTAAAGGTTATATAAAGTTCATGAGGAAGTTGTGTGGAGGTTGTGTAGACGAGGTGTGAAGGATGTATAAAGTTGACGTGGAGGTTGTGTGGAGGTTATATAGGGTTTATATGAGGGTTGTGTGGAGGTTGTGTAAAGATTGTGTGGAATTTGTATGAAGGATTTGTGGAGGTGTTTAGTAGAAGTATGAAGGTTGTATAAAGGGTGCATGGAAGTTGTATAAAGATTGTGTGAAGGTTGTCTGGAGGTTGTATGAAGGTTGTAAGAAAATTCTCTGAAGATTGTATGGAGGTTGTGTAGACGAAGTGTGAAGGTGGTAAAAAGGTTGTGTTGAAGTTGTGTAGAGATTATATGGAGATTGTTTGGAGGCTACGTAGACTTTGTGTGAAGGTTGTATAAAGGTTATGTGAAAGTTGTGTGAAGGTTATATGGTGTTTGTATTAAGGGTTGTGTGGAGGTTGTGTGGATGTGTGAAGGTTGTGTGGAATTTGTTTGAATAATGCCTGTGTGGAGCTTGTGTGAAGGCTGTGTGTGAAATTTGTGTGAAGGCTGTGTGAAGGTTGTGCGGAGGTAGTGTAGATCTTTGAGGGTTGTATTGAGGTGATGTGGAATTCGTGATTAAAGCTTGTGCTTGTGAATTATAAAGCTTGCGGCAACATGGCAAGAAGGTTGTATAAAGGTTGTGTGAATGTTGTACGGAGGTTTTTCGGGGAGGGGTGGACAGTGTAGGTACACCAGTGTCAGAGAGAAGCTTCACCTCACTGCTCACACAGGATGTGGCTCTGCGGCATTTCCTGTTCACACAATGTGGCTATAGGTGAGAAGAAATGCAGAGCGTGTGTGTGTGTGTGTGTGTGTATGTGTTTTCGATGCAGTTCATTTGAAATTACCATCACGTAGTTTGCATTACAAACTCTCTCCCCCTGTGTTTTTCTTGCACTTTCCACATTTCTTTCTATCTCTTGATCTCTTTGTCTTTCTCTCACTTCCTCTGCCTTCCTTTCTTCTCTCTCTTTTTCTCTCATTCTTTCTCTCTCTCTCACATCCTCTGCTCACTCTTTATCTCTAAGCGGTTTTCTGTCTTTCTCTCTTTAGTATTTGAAGGCATTTAGATGGCAGCGATCTCCCTCATTCCTTCTCGCTTTTTCTCTCATTAACCTTCTTTCTTTCTTTCTCTTTCTTTCTATCCCTTTTGTCTTTTTTTTAAGTCATCCTCTTTGACATACATAAATACATTATTTTATCCACTAGAGGGAGCTTCTTATTCTTCTTTTTTTTTTTACTTGTATCCGGAAATACAATTCGCCAGTGTGATTGCAATATGAGATCATATACCCGCACACACACACACACACACACACACACTCTCTCTCTCTCTTCCTGTGTCTGTCTCTCACACCCCTTTTTTTATCATCACATCTCAACACGACCAGCGGTTGCTTCTACAGTGTCACACACTCTGTGTGTCCCTCGAGGTCGACTCTGAATAGCAGTCCATCGAATCCTTTATTAATACAGGAATGTGTCTCAGTCACGAGTATTCATCGATGCAAACATAGGAACAAATGAAAAATTATTTGTTTACTCGTTTTCTGTAAGCAATTTGTTACAAACGTTACAGATTTTAGGTTCTGAGTTCCCAGGAACCTCTCAAGAACCCACAGATGCTTCCTAGAATATTATGATGAGAATATTTACATAAAAAACAGATTAGATTTTCAACACCGTTACAGAGTGTAGTGTTACACAGGACGCTTGGCCACATGGGAAATCAGGAAACACCGTAAACCGTTAAAGATAATTATTTTCCAGGCTTCCTGGTTTGTCAAATTCCCCTGAACTGTTTAAATTTGGTGAGACTGGGCTGATTCAGGAAAGATTCAGGGTGTGTTCCAATTCGACACATGCTCCCTACACACTGAAGTGGAGGTTCTGATAAACCGTATGTTGTGTGAAGGTTGCTTAGGGGTGTGCGAGTTGTGTGAAGTTAATAGGAGCATTGTGTAAACGTTGTGTGGAAGTTGTTTGAAGGTTTTGTGAAGTTTGTATGGAGGTTGTTCGAAGGTTGCATGGAGGTTGTATGAAAGGTTGTTTGTAGGTTATGAGGCATTGCATGGAGGTTGTGAGGAAATTTTGTGGAGGTTGTCTAGAGGTCGTGGGAATGTTGCATGGAGGTTGTGTTAAACTTGTGTGGAAATTGTGTGACAGTTGTATGGAGATTACATGAAAGTTACGTAATGGTTACACGGAGATTGTGTAAAAAGTGAGGAAATTGTGTGGAGGTTTTATGGAGGTTCTGTGAAGGTTGTTTGGAAGCCGTGTGGAAGTTGTGGGAAAATTGTGTGGAGATTACACAAAGGTTTTATGGAAGTTGTGCCGAGGTTATGTCGAGGTTGTTTTTTGGAGATTGTGTGGATTTGGTGGATAAGTTGTTTAAAGGTTGTGTCGACATTGGGTGAATTTATTTGATCATTCTGTGAATATAAAGATTATGTGTAGTTGATGACCTTCGATGGATTTTATGCGAAGGTTTTGTGAGGGTCGTGTAAATGGTGTGTGGTTATGGTGTGGAGGTTGTGTGCTTGTTGTGTGGAGGTTCTGGTATGGTAGGATGTGGTGTTTGTTTATTTATTTATTTATTTATTTATTTTTTTATTTCAACCCTAAAAAAGCCCTAAAAACATAACTCTATAGCAGGTTATCATAAATTTATGATTGGATGTTGTGAACAAAATCAAAACATCTGGGTTCATGAGAACCCCGAAATTAAATTTTCAGGTAAGAGTTTTCTCGTGGACATGTCCTGCAAAAGTAATTCCATTTTTAGGATAGCAACTTAAGTTAGCATGTTGACTAGTTAGCTAAAGCTAGCACTGCATTCAAACTTGTGCTGCATTTGCACCTCCAACACAGGAAGCTGGAGCTCGGAATGATGTCACGTTCAACCTCAGTTGTCTCCATGTTCGTATTTTGTTAGCAACAAGCTACATTAATTTAAATAATTATACTTAAAGTTAAGACACGCTACTTGGTTTGCTGTTCATGCTTTGCTTTGCTTTGCCATTTTGATTGAAGGTCACGTCTTGTTACTGATTGTAAAATTCTGGCTTTGATGTTCTTTTAATTGTTGCTAGGCAACTGGGAAATAATGTTTTTTTTCCCTTTTCTTTTAGTTTTTTTTAGTTTTATGTTTTTCATAAAAAAAAAAAAGTCAGAAACGTAAAACATTTATCTCAGTTATTTCGGTACAAAAAAAGTGTGTGACTGACAGGAAAATGACACAAATTAGACTTTACAATACAGTCAATTTAATTTTTTTAGGTTTTAAGTTTTTCATACAGACAACATAAAGATGAACTGATTGTAAACAATAATACAAAAACAAACAATAATAACAACAACAACAACAACAATAATAATAATAATTAAAAAACTTGAATGGTGTTGCTAGGCAACTGGGAAATAATATGGCCACTCCTGGGAACTAGCTAACGCTTTTAGTTTTTAGGTTTAAGTTTTTCATATAGACAACGTAACGATAAAGTGATTGTAAACAACAAAAAACAAACAATAACAATAATCAAAAACGAGTCATGAAGGTAAAAATATTTAGATTGGTCTGGAAGAATTGACATTAAGAAGAATGCGAGAAGAAGAAGAAGAACGGTGTTGCTAGGCAACTGGGAAATACTGTAATATGGCTACTCCTGGAAGCTAGCTAACGCTTTTAGTTTTTAGATACAATGTAAAGATGAAGTGACTGCACAAACAAACAACAACAAATAACAATACTACTACTACCACTACTACTACTTCTACTACTAATAAAAATGAGTCATGAATATAAAAAGATTACCTCAGGTATTTTGGTACAAAAAAAAAAGTGTCAGGAAAATGACACAAATAATTAGACTTTACCACACAATTTTATTCAATTCTGTTAATCAGGTGTGATTTATTTAATTTATTTTTTGTTTTAAACGTGAATTTACTAACAATATTATTTTTTTATAAATGTATTTTTAGATTTTGTCACTTTAAAAAAAAAAAAGTGTTTTGCGAATCCGGCCACTTCTCAGGGAGCTCGGGTCGGATTGTGACGCACCCTTACCCCTCCGGTAGAGTGCCGTTGGAAAGGCGGACTTCTCCAACTCTTTTTTTTTTTTTCTTTTCACATGTATTTATTTTTAAAGAACGCTAAATGGCCGTGGCGATGAAAGCGCGCTTCCAGAACTTTCTCCGGAGGGAGGCGAAGGTGGAGAAAGACACCGTGAGTACCGCGCGCGCAGTCCTGGGGCGCAGAGCTCCACAACTCGGCGTGTTTAGGAGAAGTTCAGGCTGACAGTGTGTGTGTGTGTGTGTGTGTCATTCTCAACGGCTAACAAGCTAACAGGCTAAACCCGGGCAGCTCCCAGTGTCTCCTAACTACATGTTCACTGTGTGTGTGTGTGTTTTATAAGATCACACTGTTCCTGCTGTTTACTCAGGGGTCTAGTCTTATTGTTATTGTTTATTTCTGATGTTTGTGTGTTAGCTTAGCTTTGGGGAAACTACTGTAATAAATCCTGAAGTGGTCAAGAGTAAAACAATGAGCTGTACAGGAGCTCGTGAGTGTGTCCACAGACAGGGGGGTCAATACTAATGAGAGAGGGAGGTCAATACTAATGAGAGAGGGGGGCCAATACTAATGAGAGAGGGGGGCATGTACAGTGTTTAGTGAGAGACAGGATGTACAGGTGAGAGACATGTTTAAGGAGGGACTCAGAGTGAGAGACAGACAGAATGAGAGCAAGTGAGGGACAAGAGAGAGACTGTGAGACTGAAGGGAAATTAGAGAGAAAGAGACATATTAGGAGAGAAAGACAGAATGAGGGAGAGAGAGAGACGTAATGAGAGACATAAAGAGAGACGTATGGAATGAGAGAGAGAGACATATGAAGAGAGACAGATGAGGGGATTGAGGGAGGAAAGCAGTCCTTATCTCACTGTGTTGGTGTGCGTTAGTACGTGAATTGATTAGTGTGTGTGTGAGAGTAAGTGAGTGAGAGAGTGAGTGAGGCACACACACACACATGACTGTCCTCAGCCACCTCATGTGACTAGCTGGCAAAAACAACACTGTAAAACCACCTTGCATCCTGTGTGTGTGTGTGTGTGTGTGTGTGAGAGAGAGAGAAGGACCACAACACTTGAGCTGTATGATGTCATTTTCTGTTATTCTCTCTCTTTTTATGGGGCACTTTATGACCTTATGACCTTTGAACTTGAGATCACTGTCAGGGTGCATGGGAAACAGGGTGGAATTTTCCTCAGCACACACACACACACACACACACACACACACGGATGCTCTGCAGTGAGTTATGGTTGTGTGATGGACAGTGAGTGTGTAAATATTTAAAACGACTGGCTCCATTCTGACACTGTTCTCATCTGCATTACTCTGTCTCTCTGTCTCTGTCTCTCTCTGTCTGTCTTTGTCTCTGTCTCTCCCTGTTTCTCTGTCTGTTTGTCTCTTTCTCTCTTTTGATTTTCTCAGGTTTTTAAGTTTGAAACTGTTTCTCTGAGCCTCAGTGGAGATGTAAAAGCAAACACACACACACACAATATCAGGGGGTTGGGATGCACAGGGTGCCAATACTTTAGTGCGATTAAAGGGCTCGATGTCGGTCGGTTCGATTTACTGATTGACTGAATGTTATCTCGCACGTTTTGCACGTAGCGTTTCCTAACGTTTATATGGACCGTGAGATTAAAACCGGCGTCGGTGGTCCAGAGTTTATTAGGCGTCTGTAGTGGTTTATAAACTCCACTGCTGTAATGAACAGAGCCGTGAACATGATCACATCCACCGTCTACCCATAATTCATAGCTCTGATAGTGAGTCAGGACTGAAAGGGTAGTGAGCATGTAATAAGTGTGTAGTGAGAATGTAGTGAGCAATAGTCAGACTGTAATGAGAGTGCGAAGAGACAGTAGTGTGAGGGTTAATGAACTTCTACAGACCCAGTGAGGGTGAGGGCGCAGTGAATGAGGGCGCAGTGAACGAGGGCGCATCATAAGGGCGCAGTGAACAGCGAGTGTGGTGTGTGAGATCGTAGTGAGCGAGGGTGGTGTAGTGTGGTGCGCGAGATCGTAGTGAGCGAGATCGTAG
>JAQMYJ010000013.1:2896558-2908196 GCA_030014305.1 Clarias laeviceps | reverse complement strand
TGGTCTCAGCTTCGGGAAAAATAAAAAAACTATCGCGTGTAACATCGACAGGGGGGTGAAATTTTTTTTTCACTTCTCTCTCTCTCTCTCTCTATGTTTTATTTACTCTGTGTGTGTGTTGATCAGAGCAACAGCCGGTCCAGGTTACAGCGGGAGGGCAACGAGAGCACCTCCTCCAGCTCCACCCTCGGCAGCGCCCACCAGGTCTCGACTCCGCCCCCTCACTCACTCACTCACTCACTCACTCACTCCGCTGTCCCGTCACCCACTAACTAACCCGTCTCTCGTTTCCAGGACACCGTCTCGGTGGGACCGCCACCGTCTCCGCCCCTCCTCCTGCTCGTCCCGTCCACTCCGCTCCGCTCCCACAATTCCACGGGGGACCTGAAGGACCTGGAGGGCGGCGACGCGGCGGCACGTGGCGACCCCGACCCCCAGGGTCAAGGCTTCAGGAAGCGCGCCAGCACCATCAGCCACTCCCCGTCCGTGTCCGAGGACGACCCGAGCAGCGTCCAGAGCGACCCGGCGCCGTCCGGGACCAAACCCAAACTCGTCCGCCATTACTCCGTCAGCACCGACTCGCCCCATCAGAGCAAGTGAGTGTGTGCGGTGCCGCCGCCGCGCTTCTCAAAACCTCACTTCCTGTCTCCTGCACGGCTACTTCCTCTTTTTCACTTCCTCTCTCATTTATTCCTGTTTTTCATTTCTCACTCGTCTCTCAGTCTCTCGTCTCCGTTTATTCCTTTCTTCTTTCTTTTTTTAACGTTTCTCCCGCGATCGTCTCACCGCCCGGCGGCAGGTCGGCTCACGGCGCCGCCGCTTCCTCATCTTCCTCTTCCTCATCCTCGCACCTCTCCTTCTCTTCCTCTCCCACCTACGCCAGGCTGATGAACCTCGAGCAGCTCACCAAACCCATCAAGAGGTCCGTGTGTGTGTGTGTGTGTGTGTGTGTGTGTGTGTGTGTGTGTGTGTGTGTGTGTGTGTGTGAGAACTTGTTCTTCTTTATTGATGCACACTGTTTTTAAAGTAAAATAAACAATTTAACACGTGACCACGACAAGAAACTGATTTCATACGTTGAAAAACGTGTCATAAATGAGAGAATTATTATTTATTTATTTATTTTAAAAAAAAACTGATTTGAGAATAATTTAATTTTCTGAAAAAAATAAATACTTAAAAAAAAAATATATATATATGGGTTCTGTGTTCTGCTTCTTCTCTTTGGAGATCAGCATATGTATTCACAGTTCTTTTCATAAGTATTCGACCCCCCCCCCCTTACACTGATCAGAAACGTGGAAAAGTCATACAGGGGTGTAAATAACTTATGCACATCGCTCTCTCTCTCTCTCTCTCTCTCTCTCTCTCTCTCTTTCTCTGTCTGTCTCTGTCTCTCTGTCTCAGTGGATTGAGGGCCAGACTGTCTTCTTCTTCCTCTGTTCCGAACTTCTTAAAGTTTCTGGCTCCCGTCGAGGAGCGCGGTGACTCCGCCCCCTCTCCCACACGCAGGTGCTCCCTTTATTTCTCTTTTCTTCTTCTCTCTTCTCTTTATTGTTGTTGCTTCATATCTTCTCGTCAAATCCATATCATTATAATCGTTCAGTTCCACAGCTTGTGTACGACTGACTGCCTGCACCTTTTTCCATCTGGGTTGCTGTTTGTTTACTTGTTGTTTGTTTGTTTCCCTGTCTCTCTCGCACACACTTGAATCCGAGTTGCTTCACAAGTGCCGCAGTTTTTAAAAGGAAAAAAAAAAAAACTTAATTCAAATCCAGATTCACAATCATAACCGAAGCATGTGAATCATGAGGACACCACTAGAGGGCGCCGGCCGATCAATATAAACTCTTTAGGTTTGATGGAGATCTCACAGGTTGTGCATCTTTGCACATTGATTTCTGATGTGTGTGTGTGTGTGTGTGTGTGTGTGTGTGTGTGTGCAGAGACGTAGCGGCCCTGTCCAGCCCGGGAGCTGTGTGTGTAGTGGGACAGGACAGTCCCCTCCGCCAGCGCAGACACTCCTGGAGACAGCAGATCTTCCTCAGAGTGGCTACGCCGCAGAAAGGCTCCGATACAGCCGGTATAAAACCATCACACTGACACTGGAGACTCCTTCCATGAAAGCGGCGTTGCTACGGAAACCGTAACGAAAAATTAATCCCTCACGCTACTTCTCGACCAATCGGAATCGAGAACGCGCTGCTCAGTGTGGGTGGCGTGTTTGTGGGGGGGGGAGGTTGTTCGGAGTGTGTGGTGACGTTTTTTTTCCAGCCCCGAGTCAGGAACGAGGCGGTTCGTTTCCTGGAGAGAGAAAAGCACGCGGTGAAACACGTGAGGTCGTTGGCTCAGGGGCGGAGCCTCCGAGCCGGATGGATTGCATCGCATCGCCCGAAGAACGCACGTCGCCTCACGTCAGCAGCTAAGCCTTTAATCCTGCGAAAACACTCCATTACAGCACGGGTTTAAACACGGGCGCGTGTGTTCATTACGCCGTGACACGCTGAGAGTCGAGGAATCGTTCGAAATTTTATTGTTGAAGGAAGGAGTCATTTGAGGAATCGTTTAAACATTCTATAATAAAGAAAGAGAATCGTTTGAGTATGTTGTTTGAGTTGTTTGAGGAATCGTTTGAGTATGTTGTTGGAGTTGTTTGAGGAATCGTTTGAGCATTTTATCGTCGATAAAATGAATGATGTGAGGAACATTTCGATTTTCAAGAAAGGGAATCATTTGAGGAATCATTTGAGGAATCATTTAAGCATTTGATTACTAAAAAAGGGAATTATTTGTGCATTTGATTGTGGAGGAAATGAATCATAAGAGGTATTATTTAAGCATTTGACCATTGAGTCATTTGAGGAATCATTTGAGCATTTTATAATCGAGTAAATTAATCCTGTGAGGAATTGTTTAAACATTCGATTATCAAGAAAGAGAATCATTTGAGGAATCATTTGAACATTTTATCATTGAGAAAGGGAATCATTTGAGCATCTGATTGTGGAGAAAATTAATCATAAGGGGTATTATTTAAGCATTTGATCATTTGAGAAAAGGAACCATTTGAAAAATCATTTGAGTATATGATCATTAAGAAAACGAGTCGTTTGAGGAGTCATTTGAGCATTTGATTGTGGAGAAATTGAATCCTGTGAGGAATCGTTTAAACATTCGATTATCAAGGAAGGGAATCATTTGAGGAATCATTTGAGGAATCATTTGAGCATTCGATCACTGAGCGTTTGATTGTGGAGTAAATGAATCATATGAGGTGTTATTTAAGCATTTAATAACTGACAAAAGGAGTCAATTCAGAATTTGATCATTGAGAAGATTTAATCTGTTTTGAGCGATCATTTGAGGGATCACTGAGAGTGTGTGTAAACAAGTGTGTGTACTGTAAGTGTGTGTGCCTGCGCCACTGTTTTCTTTCTCTGTGCCTCCACCGTTGTACCGTATCACGTTTCCTGGTGCGTTTGCAAAGGGCTGGGTTATTTATTTATTTATTTGTTTGTTTGTTTGTTTATTTATTGTTTTAATCTGGAACGGCCACTGTTCAAACCCATTTCGACAGCATCACGCGCAGCAGCAGCAGCAGCAGCATCACGTCACAAACAAGGAAATACGAGAAGCTCAGGCCTGTTTTTCCAGAGAAAATCAAACACAGGCTTCTATTTTAAAACGGCGGCTCTGAGGTACCGAGGAATTTCTGCCGCATCTCTGTCAATGTTTAAGTAAATATGGCAGCCATCTGACCACCGTTCCATGGAAAAATAGAGGCCGGGTCACGTGACCATGACGTCTGGCGCGAGCCAAATTACTAGCTTAACCTGCTCTCTCTCTCTCTTTTCTTTTTTTTTTTTTTAAGTGTGTGTGTTTTTGCTACACATGACTGAACGTTTCTCTACAGCAGAGCTTCATCAAAGAAAAAAAAACTTCCTTATAATAATAATTATAAGAAAATAATAAACCGCATGGCGTTGGATCCGCGTGTCACCGACTGGAGTCGATTGTTTTTCGTGCGGTAGTTTAACCCTCGTTACTTCCACGTAGTTTCGAGGTCCTTGTGATTCCAAGCGACATCATCTCTCCCTTTGATCTCTCTCTCTTTGATCTTCCTCGGATCAGAAGGATCTCGATCTGTCCGATAAGACGTCTCTTTAATCACGCATTATCGTCGTCGCAGTCACATGATTATCAACACGGGAGCGTCTTCTCCATTTCATAACGAAGCGTTTTTGTTTGTTTGTTTGTTTTTTAAGAACGTTCTCCCTGATGATGCAAGGAACAACGAAATGAGTATTTCTGGGAAATTTTTTTTTTTTAAAAACAACGCCTCCAGCACTCATGTGATGATGAATGATGGGTAATGATATAATAAACGGAAAGATTATAAGATTCTCGTGGACTAGCGGACAGATTCCCATTAAACCCACTTCCACTTCCTGATGGTTTGATTGGCAGCGTGTAAAAAAAAACATTAAAAAAAAAAATTTAAAAACACTTTCCCAGAAACAAACCAGGAACCAACCTCAAGTACACCAAAGCTTTTAGTTTTTTTTTTTTTGTTGTTGTTGTTTTTTTTGCCCTGGCTTGTTGGGGGAAAAAATTACACACTAAAAAAAAACACACTACAGGAAACAACATGCAACTGTTGCTCTTATAAAAACTGTTTCAATAATTTCGACGCTCTCCAAACCACACAAAGAGCCCGTTGACTTCAGTCTCAAGGCGTAGATCAGACGTTCCCTTCTACATGGGCCCTGATGCCTGATCACCTCGGACAGGACGGTGTGTTTAGTGATGTCATCAGGGTAAAGACGGCACTTACCACAAACGTCTCTGCAGTTTGTCTCGTCTGTCCTGCCGAAGCCGTGACGAACCACCAACGACAAACCGACGCGCTTATGCCACACTGTCCGGCTGTCTGATTTGTGAAGGAGGTGTGTGTTTGTGTGTGTAATGTTCCCGAACTCGTACATGCGTGCGCAGAAGGAGACGGATTTAGTGTCCAGGATTTTTAAATCTCATTGTACGTCATTAAAAACCTCCCGGACATTCCGGAGACGTGACATAAAGTCACTAATAAATAATTCAACCCAATCACCTGTTTTTTTTGTTTGTTTGTTTGTTTGTTTGTGACTCTTTTGTACTTTTGAAGATTATGAAGCGCCAAAGTGACGGAATGAAAATTTGTAAAAAAAAAAAAAAAAAGTATCTGCGTATTTCGAGTCGTGCGATTTATATCTTGAGAAAAGACGATTGAATCGACGTGCGAGTCTTTGATTTGGAATCAATTCACATTTATTTAAAAATAATAAAGAATTGCACTTGCAAACGTAAAATTGTTTAAAATTCGCGAATTTTTAAAATTTTTTTAGTTTCATTTCGTTACTGTATATTACAGCTTTTACAGAAAACACAAACGGCTTCCATCTTCCCCAAATGTTCTCTCTCTAAGGGTTCGACTGACACCACGACGTGATATCATCACCAACCCAGGTGCAGATTCGATTTGATTCGTATTGTGATTCACGATTTTATAAACACCAGATATTGTTACAATTTTAAACAAGTAGTTTGTTCCTGATCTGATTGTTGCAACCGTATCACCTATTTATTTATTTATTTATTTATTTGTTTCATTTTTGCCTTCATGGGTGGTTGGTGCGATACCACCACCTACTGGAATGCAGTGTGGAGCAGAAGATGAAAAAATTTTTTAATAATCAACAACACATGTTTATTTAAGTGCGATTGAGTGGTGAGTTGTTTTTAAATTTTTTATTAATAATCTGTCACGAGGTTTTAACGACTCATTTCGTCAAACGATTTCCGGGTTATATTGGAGACGTGGACGCAACTTGGGGTCAGGGGACGAGAGAGAAAGGGATTGGCGGGAGGGGGAGGGGTGTAGGGACGGAGAACGAGCGAGCAGCGATGGATTGTTAAAAAGTTAATTATAAGAAATAAAGAGGAAATGATGCCTAATTTATATATTCCCGTGTCGTCCCTTATCATTCTAAACCGCGTTAAGTACAGTTACGGTATTACGATTTGTAAAAGAAATAACTTTTTTTATGTAACTAGTTTTTGTAACTAGTTTAACGTAACTAGATAATCGTGTGATGTAAACCACACAACGGTGTCTTTTTTTATTTTATTTTATTTTTTAATATCATCTCTACAAAACTAACCCTAGGCAGTAGAGACAGGAGTCACCAGGGACCAACCGATACGATACGGTATGATGTCATCGCGAGAGTCAGGAGATACCAATTTCCTAAACGTAATTTTTTTTTTAGATATCGTTACAATTTTAGTCGGATTTAGCGAATACTTCGCTCCTGATTTACGGGATGGATATCGAGTGGCCTTTTGACGTGTGAGCAGTTTGGTGCCACCTGCAGGATTATAGAGGAACGGCAACATTGTAGCACCTTAGTACAATATATATGTTCATATAAATTAAATATTTACTTAAGAAAAATAAAGGTTTTTAGAGTGGCGAATGAAGAGTACGCGAATCGCCACACAAACGAATCAAAATACCTAAAAAAGACTACTCTACTAGACAGGCCACGCCCACAAGCAGCAGAATCTGTGGTTATAAACTCAAAACTACAAGCGACATGAGTGACTCATTTTATTTTATTTTATTTTTTACAAATTAAAAAACAGCAGATTCAACTCGTCAGAACTGTCAGATTCTGTTCATGGATAGAAAGTAAAAGGACTTTTGCTTTGACGAGAACGTCGGCGGGAGCTTTTTAGTTTTTGTTTTTTTGTTTTGTTTTTTCTTTCGCTTCATAAAGTGGTGTTTGTGTTTGTGATGGAGTTGAACGTGTTGTTGCACTTTTTTTTTTTTTTTTTGCTGGAGGGCTTGTTGACACCCTGCCACAGGAGAACCAGTGACACAATTGATACATTTAGTGGCTCGTGTATGTGTGTGTGTGTGTGTGTGTGTTGCATGGGGCGTTGGCTGTGGATGATGTTGTGCAGGAGCTTATTTGCGAAAGGCACAGCCCATGGGTGTTTGCGAAGACGGTACGCGCACTTGCACATATGTGTGTGTGTGTGTGTGTGTGTGTAGGAGCGTTAACTGAGCAGCGTGAGGCACTTACACACCTCTCGGTTCACGGTGATATCATGCATCTGTTTTGGATGTTTGGTTTTGCAGCTTAAACACACACATGTACATTTACACACACACACACACACACACACACACACACACACACCCTTCCTCTGCTGAACGCTTGCACTCATCTTCTTCTGGGGTGTTAAAAATGACAACAAAGAAGATGTAAAAGCGCCGCCCAAACGGCAGGGTGGATCCCCGACCGCGAAACGCCACTTCTTTTGAACTTTTTTTTTTTTTTGGGTGTTGAAAGTTAGAGCAGGTTCCAGAGAGAGAGAGAGAGAGAGATAACACACCTTTGTTGTTGTTGACACAATGATGATATAAATGATGACAAGCCACAGAAGCACACTCAGGAATGTCAAGACTGTGTGTGTGTGTGTGTGTGTTAAATTGAATTTCTCCTTAAAATAGACCCTGATATCATTTTTTCCCCCCCGTGTCTCTCACAGAGCGAGGGGAGACGCCCCTGGAGGTGGGCGGCAGGCTGACGGTTGGGGTCGGAGCCGGGGGCGGGGACGGCGCTCTGGGGGCGGTGCCCGAGGAGAGGAGGAAGAGGAGTCGGGAGGAGCTGCGGGAGTTATGGAAGAAAGCGATTCTGCAGCAGATCCTCCTCCTGAGAATGGAGAGAGAGAACCAGAAACTACAGGGTGAGACTGAGAGGGTGCACACACACACACACACACACACACACACACACACACACACACACACACACACACACACACGTCCGCAGGGTCCCTTGTTGTGTAACCTGCCAGGATAAGCCCCGCCCCCCCCTCCCGAACCACCACCACAAGGAACCCGTGTGTCAGTGTGACGTCTGATGTTGTGAACCGAGTTTAACCTGGGACGCGTCACAGAGTCGTCCGTCTTCCACGGAAAACAAAGTCGAAGTCCGATTCGTTTACCGTAAACACTGTACGGCTCATTTATTTAAGGGTTTTGTTTAACGTATAAACTCTCAGAGAATTAACGTGAATTTTACCAAAAATTTATTAAATTGTGCATCAGAAATGTACGTCTGGTGACCGTTATTTACGCGTAAACAAGTAAACACGTTTGCGGTTTGAAACAACGTTTTGGGGACTTCATGATTGTCTAGAGACACTAAGACTGATAAAGAGTGATGGAGTATTGTCTTAGTTATGATCGAGGAGGCGTGGCCTATGAGTCTCAAGTCCTGATGAAGGAGGCGTGGCTTGTGGGTCTAAGGCCTGATGGAGGAGGCGTGGCTTGTGTGTTTCAGTTGTGATAGAGCAGATGTGGTCTGTAGGTCCCCAGTTGTGATGGAGGAGGCGTGGCCCGTGTGTCTCAGTTGTGATGGAGGAGGCGTGGCCTGTGGGTCTCAGTTTTGAAGCAGGAGGCGTGGCCTGTGGGTCTCAGTCCTGATGAAGGAGGCGTAGCCTGTTGGTCTCAGTGCTATCGGAGGAGGCGTGGCCTGTGTGTCTCAGTTGTGATGAAGGAGGCGTGGCCTGTGTGTCTCAGTCCTGACAGAGGAGGCGTGGCCTCTTTCTTTAGGATTAGCCTTTTTGATTTGTATTTCATTTAGATTTGCACTAAGATATTAATGAGTCTGTACATGCCTGAGGTTATGTGTGTGTGTGTGCGTGAACGAGAACGAAAGTATGTGTGTGGTTTAGTCTAGATGGTGTGTGTGTGTGTGTGTTTACACTCGTGTTAAAACAACAGATAAATTCACTGTCAGTTCAGTCACAGTTGTTTTTGTATATAACAGTGAGATTTATGTCTGTGTGTGTGTGTGTGTGTGTGCGTGTGTGCGTGTGTGCGTGTGTGCCTGTGTGCCTGTGTGCGTGCGTGCGTGCGTGCGTGCGTGCGTGCGTGCGTGCGTGCGTGCGTGCGTGTAGCCTCTGAGAGCGACCTCCAGAGCAGGCGTCTGAAGCTGGACTATGAGGAGATCACGCCCTGTCTCAAGGACGTCACTCTCATCTGGGAGAAAATGCTCAGCACCCCTGGGAGGTCAAAGGTCAAGTTTGACACTGAGAAGATCCACATGGCCGTCGGACAAGGTAAAACACACACTGAGGTCTGAGCTTTTCATGTATATGCATTCGTTACTTGATGGATGTGTGTGTTTGTGTGTGTGCGTGCGTGTGGTACAAGGTTTATGTAGGATTGTTATTACAGTGTAGACGCCCACAGTGTCAGTGTGATAAACAGGATGAAAACACAGAGCTGATCTGATGGACTGCCTGTATTCAAACCCTTTTATTTCTCTCTCTCTCTCTCTCTCTCTCTCTCTCTCTCAGGTGTCCCCCGGCAGCACCGCGGTGAGATCTGGAAGTTTCTCTCGGAGCAGTATTTACTGAGACAGCAGGTGCCGAGCGTCAAGCCGCCCAATAACGACGTGCCTTATAAAGAGCTACTGAAGCAACTCACCTCACAACAACACGCCATCCTCATAGACCTGGGTTAATAACACACTCTCACACTCACACACACACACACACACACACACACCCTTCCTCTCGTCGTGAACCGTTTAACAGGGTTGTGTCCCCTCTCTCTTCTGCATCGCTGGAGCTTAATGTCGAGGAGAAAAGAGTGATTTAAAAAAAAAAAAAGAGTGAGAGAAGGAGGTGTGGCGATGGAGAGAGAGAGAGATTCAGGAATGTATACTGTCATCTGAAAGACCCTCTTTTACACACACACACACAGCGACGTGACAATGTCTCATTCATGTGTGTATGTGAAAGCAAGCAACATCAAGTCTGTGATCTCTCTCTTTCTCTTTCTTTCTCACACACACACACACACACACACACACACAGCTGTGTGAGAAAGACAGAGATGCCGGTGAGGTAATGACCGCTTATCGTAGGTGAAACGTAGGCGAGAGCAGGTGAGAACTCGTCCCCCCGGACACACCGCAAGAAGTTTTATCAAGAAATTAAACATGAAACGTTGTGATGGTTATCGTCGGCGTAGTGTAAGTGTAAGTGTAACTAAACTTAGTATAAAGAGTGTAACCGGTTGTCGTTTAAGACCAAAATTAATTAAATCTTTGACACCATGAAGGAAGGTATGAAGCGTCTCCTCAGGCGGAGCTCCGCCCCCAATCGCTCCGCCAGTGTTTGTTCCTCCATGTCTAGTCTCATTCATCAGATCTGTGTGAGTTTTATATGTGAATGCCGAGTGCTTTTAGTGTCGACAGGAACAGGACGTAGGACGTCACTTCGGAAACAAGTAATGAACGTTGTCCTTGTCCTTCTTCCCGTCTGTTTCTCTCCCCGTCAGGACGAACGTTCCCCACACACCCCTACTTCAGCGCTCAGCTGGGTGCGGGTCAGCTGTCGCTCTACAACCTGCTGAAGGCGTACTCTCTGCTCGACCCCGAGGTGGGTTACTGCCAGGGCCTGAGCTTCGTGGCCGGGGTGCTGCTGCTGCACATGAGCGAGGAGGACGCCTTCAGCATGCTCAAGTTCCTCATGTACGACATGGGACTGCGCAAACAGTACAGACCCGACATGATCATCCTGCAGGTAACCTGTCCGTCCGTCCTCGGTCTGTCTGTCCTCAACCCTGATCGTCCTCATTCTGTCCGTCCTCGACCCTGAAGGTCCTCATTCTGTCCGTTGTTGCCCTGATCGTCTTCATTCTGTCTGTCCTCATTCTATCTGTCCTTGCCCTTAGGGTCCTCATTCTGTCCGTTTTTACCCTGATCGTCCTCATTCTGTCTGTCCTCGCCCTGAGGGTCCTCATTCTGTCTGTCCTCATTCTGTCTGTCCTCAACATGAGGGTCCTCATTCTGACTGTCCTCAACCTGAGGATCCTCATTCTGTCTGTCCTCAACATGAGGGTCCTCATTCTGTCTGTCCTCATTCTGTCTGTCCTCGCCCTGAGGGTCCTCATTCTGTCTGTCCTCAACCTGAGGGTCCTCATTCTATCGGTCGATGTATTTTTATTATTATTATTATTATTATTATTTATTTTCTAAGCTACCAGTCATGAAGTGTGACGGCGCATTTTTGTGAAATTGTGAAATAGTGAAGTGTTTGAGTAAAACGTGGCCTAACGGTCACATTTTGGACCAACACTACACTTTGGACCAAAGAGTAAAAATAGACTAAAACTAATAACCATTAAAAGAAGTCATTAAAATGTCACTAAAACTAGTTGTTTTAGTTAAATTCAAAAACCTAATTTAAAATAAGCCGCCAAAATGAAGACTGATGCAGTTCCTCACCGCCCTGACCATAATCTTTCTGTCCATCCTCACGCTGTTTGTCTTCGCCCTGTCCATCCTCAAACTGTCCATAATCTCCCTGTCCATCCTCACGCTCTTTGTCCTCAAACTGTCCATAATCTCCCTGTCCATCCTCACGCTGTTTGTCCTCAAACTGTCCATAATCTCCCTGTCAATCCTCACGCTGTTTGTCCTCAAACTGTCCATAAGCTCCCTGTCCATCCTCACGCTGTTTGTCCTCAAACTGTCCATAATCTCCCTGTCAATCCTCACGCTGTTTGTCCTCA
>JAQMYJ010000013.1:2881248-2894482 GCA_030014305.1 Clarias laeviceps | reverse complement strand
TTTTCATGTCTCTGTCTCTCTCTGTCTGTGTGTGTCTCTCTCTTTTCATGTCTCTGTCTCTCTCTGTCTGTGTGTGTCTCTCTCTTTTCATGTCTCTGTCTCTCTCTGTCTGTGTGTGTCTCTCTCTTTTCATGTCTCTGTCTCTCTCTGTATGTGGTGAGACTTTCTTTCTGTAAGTGTGTGTCTCTCTCTGTCTCTCTTTCTCTCGTGTTCTGTGTGTCTCCCTGTCTCTATGTCTGTTTGTCTTGTTCTCTCTATCTTTGTCTCTATCTCGGTCTTTTTCGATGTACATCTCTTTTTTTTTTCTGTTTCTCTTCATGTCTCTCTTCCTCTGTGTGCACGTCTCACCCTGTGTCTGTCTTCCTTAGTGTGTCTCTTTCAGCGTGTCTCTCTCTGTCTCTTTCCCCGAGTCTGTCTTTCTCTTTCCTGCAGGTGTGATTTGTCTGTTAATACCAGCTGCTGATGCCAGAACTTTGTCTGTTATGTTTAATCACAAACTCACATCTGTGTGTGTGTGAGAGAGAGAGATGCTGTACACACTTGCCTCATTTGTACCAAGACATAATATCATGCTTTAGCACCTAGATAAGAGTACACACACACACACACACACACACACACAGAGTTTCAGAGCTTCAGGACAGAGTCAGACTGATATCATTTTCTTTGTGATTTTATATATATATATATATATATATATATATTTGTGTGTGTGTGTTTTCAGACATGCTGTTCCTGCAGGGGTCAGAGGTCACGTTCAAGGTGGCGCTAAGCCTTCTGGGAAGCCACAAGCCTCTGATTCTGCAGCACGACAACCTGGAGTCCATCGTGGACTTTATCAAGAGCACACTGCCCAACCTGGGGCTGGTCCAGATGGAGAAGACCATCAACCAGGTCTGTGTGTGTATGTGTGTGTCTCTGTGTATGTGTTTGTGTGTCTCTGTGTATGTGTGTGTGTCTCTGTGTGTCTCTGTGTCTGTGTGTGTGTGTGTCTGTGTGTGTAGGGCGATTCACAAGTGCCTGGAGGATTGATGACGTCATCACAGACCAGAACCATGAAGGACGGTTCCAGCGTCCTGAGGAAGATCTGCTGATGTTCTGAGAACAAAGTCACGGCCTCGCTCGGTGTTCCTAATAAAGTGGACAGCGAAACTCACACGTCCACCTGATGCGCATTGTCTCAGACTTGAGTCGTCTTTCTGTGTGTGTGTGTCCTGTCTTCTTTCTTCACATCTCTCTCTTTGTCCATGTTGATGTCTCTCTTTCTGTGTGCCTCTCTTCTCTTCTCTCTCTCTCCGTCTCTGTGTTTCTGTCTTTGTCTCTTTTTGTTCTTGTGTACGTGTCTCTCTCTGTCTTTGTGGTGTCCTTTGTCTTCTGTCTTTCTGTGTGTCGCGCTTTGGCCTTGTGTCTCTGTCTCTGCGTGTCTTGCGCTTCCTGAGTCTGTGTTTCTGTTTTCTGTTTTTCAGTGTCTCTCTGTCTTTGTGTCTCTTTTTTCCATTGTGGGTCTTTATCTATCTATCATTGTGTCTATATTTCAGTCTCTCTCTCTCTCTCTCTCTCTCTCTCTCTCTCTCCTTCTGTGTTTGTTTTTCTGCACGTCTCTTTTAGTCTTTGTGTCTCTACGTGTCTTCTTTCTTTCTTTCTTTCTTTCTTTCTTTCTTAAGCATTTCACTTCAAATCATACTGTGTATGTGACAAATAAAATTTGAATTTGTCTCTCTGTCCCTGTTGATGTCTCTCTTTCTGTGTTCTCCCTGTTTTCTTTCTCTGTCTCTCTCTCTCTCTCTCTCTTTGTCTTCTATATTTCTTTGTCTGTCTCTCTGTTCCTATCTTTCTCTTTTTGTTTAATGTGTCTCTCTCTTTGTCTCTGTCTCTGTGTCTTTGTTTTACTTCCATGTCTCCCTTTTTGTCCCCGTCTATGTCTCTCTTTCTGTATGTCAGTCTTGCTCCTTCTTTCTTTGTCTCTCTATTTGTCTCTTTGTGTGTCACATTTATGTACTGCTTTTTCTCAGTAAATACATTTGGTTTAAAGGACTTATACACACACACACACACACACACACACACACACACACACACGTGTCATTATAGCATGTCTGTGTTAAGGTGTGTTTTTTTTTTTTTTTTTGTGACTATAAATCCAACCACACCCACAGGTTTGTGTGTGTGTTTGTGTGTGTGTGTGTGTGTGTGTGTGTATGTGTCTGCAGGGGTCTGCACATGTTCTTATGTGTATAATTTACTAAAGCTGTGGTTTTCTCAAGTGGCTGAAAACATGCCACTTGTTTCTGTTCCTCTCTCACACGACCGCACGTGCGCACACACACACACACACGCACACACACACACACACACACAAACACACCACACACACACGAGTCAAAGTGGGGGAGTTATGAGCTGTACTTGCATGACTTCGACTTTAGTCTTTTACAGTAATGTTGATCAGCCTCATCCCTTGGATTGTTTGTTTTATTAAAAGTGTGTGTGTGTGTGTGCAGGTATTTGAGATGGACATCAGTAAGCAGCTGCAGGCGTATGAGGTTGAGTACCACGTGCTGCAGGACGAGCTCCTGGACGGTCCGTCCACTCTCAGTCAGTCTCAGCGCGCCGCGCAGCTGGAGAAAACCAACAGCAGCCTGCGGCAGCAGAACCTCGACCTGCTGGAGGAAGTGCAGGTAACCCTAATACTCACCCTTATACTCACCTAATACTGACACAAAATACTAATGCTGACCCTAATGCTGCCCCTAATGCTGCCCCTAATGCTGCCCCTAATGCCGCCCCTAATGCCGCCCCTAATGCCGCCCCTAATGCCGCCCCTAATGCTGACCCTAATACTGCCCCTAATACTGCCCCTAATGCTGCCCCTAATGCTGCCCCTAATGCTGCCCCTAATACTGCCCCTAATGCTGACCCTAATGCTGACCCTAATTCTGACCCAAAATACTAATACTGCCCCTAATGCTGACCCTAATACTGACCCAAAATACTAATACTGCCCCTAATACTGACCCAAAATACTTATACAAAATATTAATACTGACCCAAAATACTAATATTGACCCTAATACTGACCCAAAATACTAATACTGACCCTAATACTGACCCAAAATACTAATACTGACCCTAATACTGACCCAAAATACTAACGCTGCCCCTAACGCTGCCACTAATACTGCCCCTCATTCTGCCCCTAATGCTTCCCCTCGTACTGCCTCTAATACTGACCCTAATACTGAGGCTAATACTGACGCTAATATTGACTTTTATACTAATACTGACCCTCCTCCTGCCCCCCTAATACTGTTCCTCCTCCTGCCACTAATACTGACCCTAATATTACTCTCCTCCTGCCCCTAATACTGTTCCTAATACTGCCCCTAATACTGCCCTTACTCTAGCCCCTAATACTGCCATCCCTCCTACCCTTACACATGTTCCTACTCCTGGCCGTCCTCCTGCCCCTAATATTGCCCCTAATATTACCCTCCTCCTGCCCCTAATATTGTCCCTCATACTAACCTCTCCTAATACTGTTCCTACTCCTAAAACTGCCCCTAATACTGCCCCTAAAACTGGCCCTAATACTGTTCCTCATCCTGCCGCTAATACTGTTCTTCTTCCTGCCCCTAATATTGCCCCTCATACTAATACTGCCGCTAATACTGTTCTTCTTCCTGCCCCTAAAACTGCCCTTAATACTGACCCCCTCCTCCTCCCTCTAACACTGTTCCTCATCCTGCTGCTAATACTGTTCTTCTTCCTGCCTCTAAAACTTCCACTAATACTGCCCCTCCTCCTGCCTCTAATATTAATCACCTCCTGCCGATAATAACTGCCCCTCATACTACCCGTACACCTGCAGCTCATACTGCCCTCATTCCTGCCCCTAATACTGCTCCTCCTCCTACCCTAACACATGCCCCTACTCCTGCTCCCCCTCCCGCCTCTACTTTTGCCCCTTCTCCTTACTCATACTCCTACCTCAACGCCTCTTTCTACCCCTACCACTACTTCTCCCTGTGCACCTCCTCCTTCTGCCTTCTCCTTCTCCTCTCCCTACTCCTACCCCTATTATTGCCCCTTATTTTCTCCCTCTTCCTGTCCCCTCTTCTGTCGTTTCTGCTTCCCCTGCCTATTCTATTAGCCTTGTACCTGCCCATGTTCCTGCCCCTTCTCCTGCTCATGGGGTAATTAATCAGCACGTCGGACAGAATCCCGTAAAAACAGACTCGACAGATCATCTGGTCTCTGAGCCACGCCCAGTCTGCTGCGTACCAACCTCTGTCCTGTCCACTGCTTAACTCTGTCAATATGCTGATTTACCTCAGAATAGTACACACACACACACACACACACACTGTCAGACCACACACAACCACAACCACACACCTCTCCCAAGTGAATATGTAATACTCTCATCTATCTATCAGACTATCAGAAACTCTCTCCCCCCTTTGTCTCTCAGGTGGCCCATGCGAGGATCCGGTTCCTGGAGTCACGTGTGGAGGGCCTGGAGCAGAACGAGGCGGTGCTGCACGTGGAGCTCACGTCTCTGCAGCAGGAGCACTCGTCGCTGCAGCACACCGTCACTCAGCTCCAGGCTCTGCTCTCCAGCCACAGCATCGTCTACACCGCGACTCCGTCCTAACACGCTCTCTCTCTCCTTCACTCCTCCACTCGTTCACTTTTTTATCTCCTCAGGAGAAACAATCAGACCGGACCGCCGGGCCCGGGGGGAGGGGGCGGAGTCTCGCCCCGGTATCTCGGTGTAAATCATTGTGCGCCGTTATTCGTTATTCCCTTGGAACAGAGGAAGAGGATACACTTACATAACTCCTGAGAAGGCGTTGCCTGTGTTTGAGCACGGCTCTCTCTCTCTCTCTCTCTCCACTCAAAGGGATATTTAAGTGCCTGAAGGTCAAAGGCCACTGACTTTAAAACTGTTGAGCCTTTTCTAAGGCGCATTACAATGACACACCAGCACTGATCGACTCTTCGCCTCACTCCGAACAAATGCACACACTTCCCACGCCACACATCGTGTGTGTGTGTGTGTGTGTGTGTGAAAAGTATTCACACTCTTTATCTTGTGTGTCCACTCCATGTTAAGACACTGCTGTAAGCTGTTCAGCGTCCATAAACGAAAGAAATGCACGCAATCATGACTTTTACTTTTTAACCACAACAATTTCCAGACATCAAAGTCTTTTCTTTTTCTTTCTTTTTTGTGTAGGTTTTTTATTGTGTCATCATAATTACTCTCATTATAGCGGCGTCCCTGTCTAGACACGGAATCTCGCTGTGCGTTTAGACGACGACGCCCAGCCCTTCAGATACACAAGTCTGCCTGAGAAACAATACCCACAATGCACCTATGTCAGTCAGACAACCAGAATCCAGATCGCGTTATTCCCAGACGCTCCCGCAACACAATGGCTCGCAGCGTTCTTTGCTCTACATTCAAACAATCGGCTCGAGAAAAGGTGTTTTTTTTTTTTTCTTTCATGCGTATCGTGGCACTCTCGAGTCGAATTGGTCGTCTTTTGTTCTTCCGCCGCAACAGCTTGTCCATAGGAGCTTCCACTTAAACCGTGTAGGATCGACTCGTTTAAATGGTAACGTTTCTCTGAGGTGGTGATCGATTACAGTGTAAGGGAGGAGTCTTCAGTGTGTAACAAGCTGCGAGTCTTCAGTGTGTAACAAGCTGCGTATACTGTGATCTGTACTCGTGGATGTTCCAGGCGCAACTATGGACAAGTAAAAGAGGGACTATGATAAAATAACCATCTAAGGTCACTCCTTTCATGAGAAGTTATGTCCAAAGTCAGATGTAGGGTTTTATTTTCAGAGCCAGGAAAAAAAATTTACAGTGCAAAACTCCACAAAAAGCTGCGAAAAAAAAATAAATAAATTGGCCACACCCATTTTTACATTTACAACTTTAACACAGAGGCAGTTGTGTGCGCTGGTTTTCTCAGACTGACTGAGAGACGGGGCTTATTTAAAAGTCAGAAAATACAAATCAAATTAAAGCGAAAATCCGTTCAATCTTTCCGGAACTGAGAAGTTTTCGCGAACGCACCTCCTCTGTAGTGGACATGAAAGTCTTTATTAATAATATCCCAGGTTTTATTTGTAATATTATCAGCACATGTCCAGTCCCCCTGAGAACAGACCTTAGTTTGAGGTATGATGAACGCTTGGTTTCATCTTTCAGCATAAAATGAAGCATGTGGTGCTAAAGTGGGTGACATTGTCTCATCGGTTATTGCGTCATTTCTGAATAAAGTGTTTTTTTCCTTTCTTTCTCTGTATGTGTGTGTATAAACTTTTGTCAAAACTGAACAAACCAAAGACATTAAAGCAATGTGGAATGTTGTCAAATGTGTCTTGTGTTTGTGTGTATCTGGGCGTGTGTGAGATAGTTAAAAAGAGCGAGAGAGTTGTGCAAGGCTTTCGTGTCTCTCACGTTGCCCTTTTCACCCCCAACTGTTTTGACAGACACTAATTGAGGGATAGATGGCAGGATAGATGACACCAAAACAAACAAACAAAAAAGACCCCCCCCCCCAACCATACTGCAGGACTTCTGTGTTCTTGGCTCTTCTTGCATGTCCTAAAGTTTGTCCTCCACCATGTTGTGAAGTTCTTGTTCTTACTTTAACATTGAGTTTTGGTAAACTAGTGAACACTTAAAAAAAAACCGGTTCAAATGTACATGGGTGTGTGTATCTTTATACTGTACAACATATATCTTGCAGTAGGTAATGTAAAATAACCTATGTTAAAATATAAATACATAAAAATATTCTAACAAATAGCAAATAAATTAATGAAACCTTGCTTAAAAGAAATGCAAATAAAGGAAAAGAAACTCTGCACAAAAGTGCTGAAGTTTGTGCTCCCAGAAGACATTTTGCAAAGATAATCAAACCATCTACGGTAAAATATGGGTTGAAAATTTTGCATGTGAACATTGATAAATAAACAGGATTGTATTCTGAGCTTTAGCAGAAATCATTAGAATTTTATATATTTAAGCTAGTACAAATTATTGTTTTTCTTATAACTTAATAAAGAGACAGAAAGGTGTAATTTTGCTATATAACGTTAAGGTTGGAGTTAGGTTTTTTTTTTTTTTTTTTAGCATTTATTAATTATATCGGGTCCTCATAAAGACCTATTACAAGAAAAAGTGTGTCTGAAAATGATATAAAAAAATCTATTGGTTTAATCTATTGATTTTCCAGCAAATAGCAAATAAGTTAGCAAAAATAATAGAATCGTTTATGTTAAAATTTAGCAGGAAAATTATTATTTTTTTTTTTATTCTAAAAGTTTGCATGTAAATGAATAACTGCCTGGATCTAGAAAATCTATTTAGATCAACTAATATAAGCATGGATAGGTCAAAAACTTTTATTAGATGTAATATATTTAATGTTTTATTAATGTAGTACAATGTATGTAATAATAGACATGGTACAATTTTCTTTAAAGAGAACTTCGGTTCTCCAATGTCGGCGCTTCTGTAACAGTCTGTGTGCTTACTCGATGTGGTTTCTCCTAGTGGTAGTTTTGTTTTAACTTCAAGCAAAGGGCTGCTTTGGTATAAGAAAATATAAAACTTCAGAAAGTGCAGTGAAAAATAATCCAAATTTTGAGGTGGTGACAGTAGCTCCGCCTCATCTTATTACGCTATTGATTTACTTTTTACATTATGCACATAGCTAGATAACTACTAGCTAAAAGACAAGGTACCGAGCAACACAACAAAGCTTTCAGGTAACCTACTGTAGCTAATAAATGCAAGTATATGGGTTTGTTTGTTTGTTTGATTTTTAACTTCAGTGTTTCTGTTGATGATCTATGGACACCTGCTATTCATTTCACGGCTGAGTTCTTTAACAGCTGCTCAAACAGTCTGTATGCAAATATGAACAGTTAGAGAAATCTGCGACAGTAAACACAAACACGTGCAACAGTTACTGTTTATACGGCTCTCCTTTCAGAAACCGTCAGCACCGAACAAACTTGTCTAAACTCAGCAAGTTAATGCTGAAAACTCAAAACTTAATCTCATCAAGCAAAATTAAACATTTTGTCTTTCTTAGCATATCAAATGAAAGTGTTTGAAGCAAAAACTGGGGACCAGACAAATCAGTCCCCACAAGGTCAAAACTGTCAGATATTCCTGTTCTTATGAAGACATAAGGTCCTAACTAAGATATTAAAAAATACACATAGACACATACAAGGGTGTAAATTTGGTGTTGGCATCTGTTCTTCATGAAAAAGATTTTCCCCTAAGTTGAATTAGTCATAAATTGTAAATCCTGTCATGTCTGAACGACTTTACAAGCTGATAATTGATGTGTGTGTGTGTGTGTGTGTGTGTGTTGAGGTAGTAAATGCAGGAAGGAGAAATCGTGAGGTTTTAAATTGTGTAACAGAACACACTATTATTAATAAAACACTAATAATAACTATTTATGCTAGTCATTTCAAAGAATTGTAGCAGTTTGGAGAACAAATAAAGTGGGGACCATCTACTGGCTGTAAACTGATTATGCATTAAACGCTTGTTTATTATGATTTCTTAGTAGTGCATACTAATTCAGGGGACATGGGTATAAAATAGTGTGCGTTAATATTGTCATCGAAATGAAACCAACTCGAATAGTCAGGTCTCTTTCTTGGTGTTCAAGTGTGCTCACCTTGCATTCACGATACTTATAAGGTACTGTGGGCCAGGACTCTTGCTTGGTGGGGAACCCGACAACTGGTCGGAGAGCGTCTGTGCCCACATCAGGTCTAGTAAAAAAGCGATTCAACTCTGAATCAACTTGGATGAGGAAACGACTCAAACGTGCCACAGCAGCGGACTGAACTAAAAGAAAGAGCTGTAGTACGGAAGGAACGTGAAAACCAAATGAAACAAAAGTATCTCATTTTGCTTTGATTCAAGTCGATCTGATTTAATTTGAAGTCGATTAATCAGCTAATAGATGTAAACAGAAATTGTTTGGAACTTGCAGAATTAAAACACAATGTCAGAGGGCTGAGGAAAAGGTTGCCTTTTGTTGAAATGGTAATTCTGTCATTGATAATATTTGTAAATTTAGGGTTACACATGCTCACTTGATTGAATGAAACCTGTAATTTTTTTTATTCATCCAGCAATACCAGTAGTACTCTGGAACTGATCAGACCGGAGTATCCGGGACGAGCATGATTTAGGCTAATGCTCCCATCCCTGCCTGCGTCTCTTGTTGAACAACAGGTGTGTACGCGTGGGTAGGATGCCAACGCCGGGTGCATGTCCAGTGCACATTCTGAACATAGCTGAGCTGAATGCCAACTCGAATTATCACTTTAATCATCTTATCGGTTCGGTAGAGCTGATGGCATGAGTACAAGCAGTTGTGTTTTTGCTGTCTGCGCTTTCGTTCTGCCTTTCCCTGGAAGCGCTCGCATACCTGACGTGTTTCTGTGGATTTGTGATCTTGTAAACGAGGGTGTTTAATGAGCAGCCAGCCAGCGAGGTGGCTGTAGTAGTAGCAAGTGAGAGGAAAAAATAAATAAAGCATGTTTTCCAGGATGCGCGGTATTATCAGAGTCTTGGAATGTCGAGGTGATGAGCAGGGGCGAGGCTTGGGCGAGAAACAAACAAACAAAACCGCAGAAATAACAATCGGATCTCGCGTTTCACTTCCTAAGCTCACTTGTCTACAAGACGACTTTCGGACCAACCTGTTAATCGTGAAA
The DNA here is from genome assembly GCA_030014305.1 of Clarias laeviceps. Taxonomy (NCBI): domain Eukaryota; kingdom Metazoa; phylum Chordata; class Actinopteri; order Siluriformes; family Clariidae; genus Clarias; species Clarias laeviceps. Next base: position 2,884,708 of record JAQMYJ010000013.1, on the reverse strand, counting down.
TTGCTGCTTTAGGTTCAATTCCTTCCCTATTAATCAGTCCTGTTTATGAAACGAGATGTATTAAGTAATTTAAATTTGATTTAAAACCATATTCCTCTACCATATGTTACTACCGATTCCTCTCTCAGCCCAAAATGTCACACGTTCCTTGTTGGCATTTTTTTTTTCATGTTCATTTCATCAATGTTCAATCCACATTTTTTGTTCATTCATCAATGAAACCTTTTTTCCCCCAATCTATATTCATGGAGATTCTATTAAAAGTAAGTACACACTGATGGACGCCTTTTATAAATAATTCTGATGACTAATCGTGTCATTCGTGTCACCGTCCAGCGTGGACCATCCAGCGTGCACACCCACGCTTTAGAAATGATATCGTATCAGAGGCGGCGCTTTAATACAAACCGGTGAGCGTTTTAACGACCGCACGCGGATACACACAGGAGATGGTCAGGAAGCAGTCATTCACATAGAGGAAATGTACAACTCGCACACACACACACACACACAAACACAAACACTCGCAGCGCTCTTATCATGGCACACCCAAAACCTCCATTGTTGCTCCAGCCCATCCTGGTACGTTAAAACGTTTGTGTGTGTGTGTGTGTGTGTGTGTGTGTGTGTGTGTTTTGATTCAGGGACGCGCCTTGGCAGGATGCTGTGATCCCACCCAACATGTGGCGCCTGACCCGTCCCCTGCTCTCCTCTCCGCCCCTCCCTTTCTGTTTCTGGCCCTGATCTAAAACTCACAGATGGAAAGATATCAAGAGACAAATGTTTGCTATTCAAATTTTTTTTTCTCTTCCCGGTTTTACTTCCTTCAACGTCTTTTATCATCTGTTAAAATGCAGCAGCGATGTTTCTGCCTCACAATCCAACCCAGCTGTCCAGACTTGTCATTAAGGGAATTACTAGAAAAATCGTTTATATTACCCTGCCTGGGTCATCCGGTATCTGGTGCTTCAGGTGCAGAGCCGCATGTACCCACTAGTTCACGAACAAAACGACTTTGGAATCTGAATCACTTTCTTCCATGGAAATCGTGTTGGACTCAGGTTAGGGGGCGTGTTTCTCAAAAGGTTTACTCTGAAAAGGCAAGTGTAAACTAAACATGACCGTGTAAATGCTCTAATGCTCTACATATGGGGGGAAAAAGAATCATGTTAAACTAAATGAATCGGAAACAAGATGTGCACAAAATAAATATAAGAATACGTGCAAATAAACTAATTGTGTACAAATCACATGAAAAAAAAGAATTGTAAATGAATCACGTGTACTGTACAAGCCACACATGAAAAATGATTCGCGTATAAATGACTCGTGAAAATAAATCATGAATGAGTCCCTCACGTGTACAAGTAACATGAACATAAATTAATTGTGCACAAATCACGTGAAAATTAATGAATTGTAAAGGAATCACGTGTACAAATCACATATGAAAATAAATGAATCACGAATGAGTCACGTGTGCAAATAGCATAAAAAAAATTAATCAGGTACAAATCACGTGAAAATAAATGAATCGTGTACAAAACGTAAAAAACAAATGAATGGTAAATCAATCACGTGTAGAAACTACACATGAAAATAAATTAATCATAAATGAATCTTGTACAAATCACGTTGGACGAGTGAATCGTAAATTAATCCTCACGTGACAACCCATGTGAAAATGTATAAATCGCAAATTAATCGTGTGTATGCATCAAAATCTGTCGAAAAATAACTGAATCATTTGTTCAGATGAAATTTAAATATGTGAATCATAAATGAATTGTGTACAAACCATGTGACTATAAATGATTTGTTAATGAATCGTGCACAAATCACGTTATAAATATAATTCATAATAATTCATATAAATATAATTCATAATAATTTATAAAATAAACAAATCACATGTGAATCACAAATGAATCATAACTGAATCACGTATGAAAATAAATGAAATGGAAATGAACTGCGCAGAAATATCTGGAGACTCGCGTGGGAAAATAAACGAATCAGAAAATTAACGACAGATGAATCAAAAAACGTGTCCAAATCACTCCAAATGAATTTTACTTAAAAGTGAATCATATATGATTCATTTGTACAAGTTGCACACAAAAAAATAATCAAATATAATTAAAACATTGCAATGAGTGATATCAATGAATCATGAATGAATTGTAAAAAAATAATAATAATAATTATAGGGACTTGCAATACACATGCAATTACACTCAGTTACACACACTGCATGTTTTAGTACTGTGAGAGGAAAATGCAGAAAATCCACCAAGTGCAACGTGTCTAGAGGAATAATAATAATAATAATAATAATAATAATAACACACTTTACACTTTAATTTCCCCTTTGTTTTGTCAATGTTTTTGTGTATTAGCTATACTTTAGAGTTAAAGTCTACATTTATATTTTTAGGTCATATATACAGATACACATGAATTGTAATCGTTTATCCATTTAATCATGAATTATTGCTTAAATAATGATTAACTGAACGCTACAAGTGGAATGGATTACAACACACTTGAGCCTAAACACTGAGTAAATACAATGGTCTTATAATGACTGACATTCGTAAATCTACAGGACGTCGTGTACAAATAAAAGGCTGGATGATATAAAACAATCATTATTCCAGCACAAATCATCGCCTGTCAGGCTCCTAATCAGCACTCGTTACGTCAGAATCATAAACCTGTTATAAAAATAGCTTCTGCTCTCCGAACGGGTGTGACAGAATGGGGTGGAAATCTTCTGGGTAAATACATGACTGTGTGTTTACTTCTCCACCTCGTATATAATGGTTTGCCAGTTTGCACTGGTCTGGATCACATGACCTACCTGCGCCGAGGGATGGGTGGATATGTAAACTAACACCCGCACGCCTGCCAAGTCCGGGGTTAACGCCTAATGTTGGCTTTGGTAATGTTTAATAAAAGGAGCTACAAATTAATTCCGCTGCTGGTAGTTTCCAGGGAACAAGAAGGAAATCCTGAGTTCCATCACACAAACACTTCTGTCATACACACACACACACACAAATAAGACGTTTTATATCCTTAATTATACATTATACACTAGCTTATAAACGGCCTTTAAACCAAAATTAAATGCTGGAAATAATATAAGATGGTCTCATATTAAGAAAACAAAAGCTCTTATGGTGTTACATTAAATGCTCTGACATTCAGAATGTGCTCTTACATTAGGTACACTCTCGCATTCACATTTTACTCTCTATTATTCATTACATTCCCTAACGTTCTCGCATTTTACATTCTTGGACAAACACTATACACCCTCACATCCACTACACCCTCACATCCACTACACCCTCTCCTCCACTATACACCCTCACATTCACTATACACCCTCACATCCACTACACCCTCACATCCACTATACACCCTCACATCCACTACACCCTCACATCCACTA
>JAQMYJ010000013.1:2870324-2876770 GCA_030014305.1 Clarias laeviceps | reverse complement strand
ATCTATAGTATACACTCTTACATTCACTATGCCTTCTCTCATCTCCATAATTTTCTCACGTTTACATTCAATTCTTTCACATTGACACAAAATGCTTTTGCATTACACATTTACATTCACATTATACACTTGTACTTTCACAATATACAAAATCCTCACATGTTAAATCCTATCATTTTCACCCTCGTCCACAGAAAATGCTCTGACGTTTACATTAAATACACTCACATCTACATTTAAATACTGTCACATTTGACATTGATTGCTCTCACATTTACAGTACCTAGCACGCTCTTACATCCACTTAAAACGTTTCTCCAGTTTGCTCTCATGTTCACATATTGATCTCACATCTACATAAATTGTTCTCACATTTTGCATCAACATATCACAGTCTAAAGTAGTGCAAAATGCAATGTAGAGTCAAATTTGAAGAACAGCTCAATTAGCATTATATAGTCATGCAACGCACGGCATGTTGAGTAATGTTAGCACAAGTAAAACCAACAAAACGTTTGCGCTCTGAATAAGACTGAATGAGGTGTTTTATTACGGTCTCGCCCCTGAAACACTGAATCATAGGTTGAATAATTTTTAATAATTCAACAATTTTGCTTCAAGATCTATACACACAGTGAATTCCTCAGTGTCAAGTTAACATTTATAGTGTTGAATCAACACTGGGGATTTTACCGTATTAATAGGCATTTGTGTATTTTTAAATATTCTGATACGAGATCGATAGATATTTTGCGCCCTTGTTTTTGTTCCCCACTTTTTATTTTCTGCCAGCTTTTGAATTTCCAAGGAAGCTGTTAAGCTGCTATCGGATTATCCTTGAACAAACAAGAATGTAGAATGTCATGTTTTCCTAAAACAGGAATTTCTAGTATTTATTAATTTTTCTTTTTTCTTTCGATGTTTGTCCAATTTGTTACTGGACTGGTTTGATCTCATTGTCACAAGTAAAAAAAAAAAAAAGAAAGCCTTATGATTTAACTTTATCTACTTTATCTATATTTTGACCAGGCCAATTGTGCAATACTGTAAAAAAATATATAGGAATTTAGCTTGCTTTTGCTTTAAAGGTTACGCTCTAAAACCGAGCCCTTAATTAGGGAACATAGGCCTTCTCATAGGAATTATTATAGCTCCTACTTAGTACTCATTATAGGTTTTTACAGGTCTTATTAAGTACTTAGGCCCTGCTGTTACATGCTGGAACAGGGCAGGGTTTTTTTTTCTTTTCTTTCCTTGTTCCGATTTTTGGCACGATGCACATCTGTAAACTGAACTGCAATCGTGAGCTTTTTTTTTTTTTTTTTATAAAAAAAACATCAGAAAAGCATGTAAAATTAGAGGTCTGGAATGTACGTTTCAACTCGAAGTTTAATGACCAACCTTAATTAAGTTTAATTAAGTGCAAATCTTGATAGAAGTTGATAGAAATATACACTTCCAGTCAAAAGTTTGGACACAAGTTTGCAAAACCCATCAAACACCAGGATGAAACTGTCTCTCATGAAGACCTTCCCAGAAAAACAAGACCAAAACTGACCTCTGCTGCAGAGGAGAAGTTCATTTAGAGTCACCAGCCTCAGAAATCACCAATTAACAACCAGCACCTCAGATTAGATCCGTTATGAAGGATTTACAGAACAGAAGTAGCAGATACATCTCAATATCAACTGTTCAAAGTAGGTTACAGCACCTTCTGCATTGTTTTACAGCATAGAAAGAAATGAAAATCAAGATAAACCATGGATTTTTTCAATACGCTTTGTCCATCTGTCCACCGACAAGCTTCCGTACTCCCTCATTAAGGATGTTTTACTATGAGCTGAGAGCCATGAATGCATCGCTGTCTTCACTTCTTCATCAGAAGTGAATCTTCGTCCTCGTAGAGCTGCTTTCAGGGGACCAAACAGGTAAAAGTCAGAAGGAGCGAAATCAGGAGGACGCTTTAACACCACAAAACAACCGCAGTTACAAATGAACTGATGCAACACGTCACACCTGAACACTTGAACGGAAAGCCCTGATAAGACATTGCGGCCAACAGAAGTTTTAATATAACGGGAGTGCAGATCATTTTTGACTGTCGTATATAAAGGAAGATATTTTTGCTATGCATAATCATACTTTTGTATTGTGGATTTTTCACATCTAATTGAAAAACTGGAACTTTTCATGGTAATAGATAAATGCCGAGTTATTTTCCAAATCCAAATGATTGGTTAGCCCGATGATGGGCTCGGTGGAATTTATTCCAAATGGCGCGGAAAACAAAAAACATTAGAACACTAGACAAGAGAGAGTCAGAACAGGACGGCTTCCTGATCTGAACTCCAATAACTGCTCTGTACAGCCGCGGTGAGCGCAAAAGCAACTCGAAATCTATTGAAGCTTAAGAGAGGAGGGGCTACATGGGAACGTCAGGGTGGTTGGAGATTTCCAGTCTGTAGGAAAACGTTTATTATAACGAGATGAATAAATAGAAATAAACCCGTGGTGACGTGATCAGTAGAATCTTAAACTAGTCAAACTTGTAAACATTCAGTTTCTCTCTGTCTCTCTCTCTCTCTCTATATATATATATACCTCCCCTGGCCTCATGCATACCTCACGTCCATCCATCCATTTCTCACCCTGACATCTAATCATTCCTGGGAAGTCCGGACAAAGAAGCTGAAAGGTAACATGAGATCTTTGCGTGTGTGTGTGTGTGTGTGTGTGTGTGTGTGTGTGTGTTTCTACACAACCTAGAAACCCATTTGAACTTGACTTTTCTGTGTAAAGTGTCAGAATGTCGTAATCCGTGCACAAAAAAAAAAAAAAAGGTCTCGAAGTGTGTTCAGCCTGGATTCAATCATCCCGTCTTCTCACCTACACCACGTCGTCTCAGCAGCTGCTGCATGTCTTTGTACTTACAGTATGACTGGCGATTATTAACCATAAATAGAGCTGTTATTAAGATCGAAGTTCAGGGTTAACACCTGCTGTGGAGTTCCTGCTAAATGGAGAAATCATAAAAACATTCTCTCACACGCACACACATTATTATTATTTTTGCTATTATTAATATTATTATTATTAATATTATTATTATTATTATTTAAACAATTAGAGCATCATTTTGAAGAAATCTACAACAAAGTTTCTGTCAAACTTGTCATTATTACATGAAATCTTTTTCAAATATTTCGTTTTGACTGAACGCCAGGTGTTCAAGCTGATCTTTGGATTTTAATCAGAGCTGAATTTATGATTAACGGTGTTAATGATATCAGAACAAAGGCCAAGATGGGCTTAAAAACAGGGTGTGAAAATGTGTGTGTGTGTGTGTGTGTGTGTGTGTGGCAATGGAAAAGCCGTGTCGATCAATTTTTTTTGGTGTATTGTTTGAGGGTTTTTTGTTGGTGTATTTTTATTTTTTTGCGAAGAGATGCAACCGTGCATACAAGTACAAGTACAAAAAAAATGTTAATTAGCAATTAAGTCAGAGACGTTCGACTCTCAAGTGACGTGCAACATGAAAAAAAAAACAGGAAAAGAGAAACTTGTATAAATATTTTACTACCAAATGTATTGCTATACGTTATTGCTATAGATGATAATATTATTAATATTATATGAATATAATATATATCATAGTATTTTACTTTTCCTGAAGTGTGTATACAGTTTTCTGGCTGACTTTAGTTTTGCTATTGGGATTCATGAGCTACGTTATGTTTCTCTAACTAAGAATCTGAAACGCCAGCTACTTTTTATTATTATTATTATTATTATTATTACTGAGAGACGGAAAAGAAGTTCCAGCTAAAGCTGGAATAATGTGTATAATGATTTGGGTATATGAGGATCCGGGTTCGAGCCCCGCGGTCAGTTGGTTGCCACACATCATTATACATGCAGTACTGGTCCCAAGCCCGTTTAAAAGAAATGGGCGGGGCATCTGGTGTAAAACCTGTACGGATTGGACGGTCCGCTGTGGCGACCCCTCGATGGGAGCGGCTGAAAGAAAGTCTTATTATCGAAAGACTAAGACGTTTTTTTACGTTTAAAGTGGCATCCCTTGTGACATTTCACGTGCACCATTTTGGCTGCAGGTGAAAATAAGTATTGGCACCCCTGGACATTCCTTGAACGTCAGCTAAGTCTTCTGTAACTGTCAATCGGTTCTATCGCCTTCATTCACTAGTCCCAGTTTGACTTGAACACCCCTTATACATGATATTATTCATGGTTATGATATATATTTATAATTCATGTAACTAAATTGTTGTGGGCGTGTCTCCTGGTTAAGTCTGTTGGACGGGCATCACTCCATCGCCAGTTAAACAATCCTTAATCTGATATCTCACACAATTTTATGACCGGTAATTTGTTTCTCAGCCTTTCAGAGACTTACATCATTGCATTTAATAACACACAAGTTAAACATTAAATAAAAAAAAAAAGAGAGACAACTTGAAGAACTGGAGCGTGATCATACCAAATCCAGCAGTAATCACATCAAAGGTTTTCAAAGCTGAAATCAGCACATTAACCAAATATTACAAGGACGCTGAGGAAAGTGTTATAATGGTGTTTTACACATATTTAATCGGAGTAGCTGATCGCTGGAGTGTTTCATACTGCTACCGTACGTGTTGTTTGTACACTTGGCCATAAGATTAGATAAGGTTTTATCGATTCCTGGACGTAAATGGACATACCAGAGCGGTGCGATGGGACAGATTGTGAAATCTGACACGTGAACCTTGCAGTAAATACATGGATATGATATTTGCACAGCTATAAAGATAAAGCCTGTGATAAAAGCAACCAAAAAAAAAAACCAGCCGATTCTGCAGAAAAGTATTTTAAAGGTGAAGATATTTTCCAGACGTTTGCTGTCTGGCATTTTTTTTCCTGAAAACTTTGGTTCTCCTCATAGTCGAGTTCTCATGTGGGGTTCCTCCACGTTCCTGTGCCATGCCGGTAAGTGGATTGGCGCGGCTGAATTGCCACGATGTGTGAATAATAAAGATAACGTGGCGAACAAGTGAGCTTATGGACTGAAAAATTATCTGGAGACCTGAAGTGTCTTACTGCCGTCCCTTTATATGGAAATGATGTTTGAAGATTGTACATATTGTTGAACCCACAAAGATCCAGATCTGTCCAAGAAAAATCCTTCATGAAAGATAAAACTATTAACAACACTGGAAAAAGTGGATGGTTAAACATTTGAGAGTAAAAAAAAAACTTTTCGATGATGATGATCATCTAGACATCTAGATATGTTTTATTATCTGTTAAGATATCCCATTTTGTTAAAAATCCAAACATTGGAGTCTTTGGCAGCTCAGGAATAAGAATCCTTCTTTTTTCTTTAAAGACGGCCATGATTGGTTAGTGACGAATAAAATATTTATAATTCTAAAACCTTGATCCCACACGTAGCTATAATTGAGTCGATGAAGTTTCGTGATGACTTTAAGAAATCCTTTAATCCTTATCTTAAATCTAAATACAGATCAATGTTAATCAATCTGTCTTCAATCGGGTCTGTCCGTTATCACCCACAAGCCCCGCCCCCTTTTTTTGCAGGGGGTCGACTGTGGGTTCTGTTCGGCTCGTCTTCCTTCACTACGTCAGGTCACATTTCTCAGCGTGAACCAGACAGACGTAAACAATAAATCACCTCGTCCATGATGTCTCGCGTAAGTTGTGTACTCGTGTTCATATGTAATACCAGATTTTTATCTCCCCTGCATTTGCATCTCCTTCCGTGTCCTCAACAGGATCAACCAGCACATGTTACACATGTACACAATATAAACAATTAAGGCAGGCTAATACTACTAATAACTAAAGCTTGTAAATCTCTGACTTCACGCCTGTGAAACCGGTGCCAGGTTGCTGTCTGCGCAGGAATGCAAGCACGTGAGCGGATGTTTGGTTCTACAGTATTACATCAACATCTAGACGTTTTCCTGCCACGTCACTCGAATGTTGTGTACTCGTGTAGTCCTTGTGATTGTTAAAAGTGGTGTAACCTACCTGGTGTAAACTACAGCTCCATGCTGTTAAAGGTTTTTCCAAAATTACAAAACCAATATACACCCCATAAAGCGTCACTGACGTGGTGTAACCTACAGCTCCAGGGTGTTCATTGCTCTGAAGAATAAATTTTGACGGGACTGTTTTTGACGTCTTGCTTCATCGGGTAATTCTTGCCTCAGTTTGGGGCACTGAATGTCTTATTCTCTTAAACCATGACATGCCTCATACAGTAGCTTCAAGGTCCTTGGCTCGATCCGTGATCTATCCAGGAATAAATATAAGATAAATCGACAAAAAGCTTGACAATCTGTTTGGTTCGAAAGCGACATCTTCTTCAACCTGATCATGAGCACTGGTGTCCCACAGGGCTACATGCTGAGACCGCTGTTTAT
>JAQMYJ010000013.1:2862824-2865324 GCA_030014305.1 Clarias laeviceps | reverse complement strand
GAACATTTGGTCAAACAAAAAATTGCAGCAATAATTTTGTTGAATTTCTTTTGTTTTTCATATTAAAATATTTTTTATTTAAAAATTTTCTTATTTATTTCATCAAACATAGCATTGCTATGCAAAACATGCTAGCAAAATGAACAAACTAATTTGAGACAGCTTAAATTTTGTTAGAAAGCACCGGCATTCTTGATACACTTCTAGCTCTAGCCAGGAGTGACATCATCACCTCTTTTTTTGTATAGTACAAATTAGTGGAGTTTGCTCACACAAAGTATAGAATAATATGAGGTTTAACTCACACCCCCACACATACACACAAACACACAGATGCACATGGGTGTGTGAGCTATTTGAGTGCTACCAGGCATGGCATGCCCACACCCACTTGGCTCCGTTCCTATGAAGCCAGTAAATGCATTGTGTGTAAGCATGTATATGTAGAATAGTGCATATGTGTGTATTTGAGTGTGTGTGTGTGTGTGTGTGTGTGTGTGTGTGTGTGTGCACGCGCGTGTGCGTAAGACAATCCAGATGATTGTATATGGAATAGTTGAGAGGGAAATGCGTTGAAAGGTATAAGTGAGGAGGGCGTGTGAGGTATGAGCGGGTGTGTTTACGTCTCCGGGTGTGTCTATATGTGCGTGATTCAGCTTGTCGCCGTTGTGTGTGTGTGTGTGTGTGTGTGTATGAGAGATGTTGAAGGTGATGCAATATGGCACAGATCTGTCATTGTCGACATGATTCATTTTCACAAGAAAGGCACAAAATGGAATTTGCACTGCTTCATGCAAATCAGAGTTCCCCTTGAACCTTTTCCACCTTTTGTGTGTGTGTGTGTGTGTGTGTGTTAGTGTGTCTGCACTTAGCAGGAATTACGTGTCATGAAAGTATCACAAGCTATCAAAACACTCCAAGCAGAACTTGAAGTGTTAGCATACGACACAACTGCTATGAGGACTGTTTTAGCTAGCTAGCTTAATCACACGTCCGTGTGGAGTCTGTAAGCTACTCGCCCGGCGTATGATCTGACCCCTGACCTTGCCCTTGACAAGTTATCACTACTGTTTTCACGTGAAACCCCCACCCACCCCATCCGCATTATTTCCTGTCGCTTCACACCTCCACTTCACAAACTGCCGCTTCACAGTTTGAGCCCCGCCCCCTCTCCGTGGAAGCTTCAAAGTGTGAGGCGTGAAGAGTTGAGGCCCCTATGGATTAGCGAAAAACGGTGTCATGAGATTTCTTAAATCTTAACGTTTTGGCGATGATTTGCAAAGTCAAAGGGGGAAAAATGCAAAATTATTTTTAAACAAATTGTTTTTAGAACTACTTTTTTGAACCTGTAAACAAACTAACAACCTCATACGCGCGCACACACATTTTTCCTTCCTCCATCTCTTTCTCTGTCTGTGAGGATGTAATAATCAAATCACAGAGAGACAGACAGACAGGCCCAAACATACTTTTTAGACATTTTGATTACTCGGCTGTAACAGTAATTCCAGTTAAGCTCATTATCTTGAGGAGGGATGAAAGATGGAGGGACGAAGAGTGACGAAGAGAAAGTGAAAGAGGCAAACAGACATAAAGACAGATGGCAACAAGTAGTAATAGAGATGGACAGACAGAAAGACGTAGAGAAAGGAGACGGGGGCCAACAGACAGACTAAGAGAGGGGGAGAGACAGACAGGGAGACAGACTAAAAGAGAGACAAAGAGAGACCCGGTGGACAGAAAGTTACAGACAGACAGAGAGGGAAACATTGAGAGAGAGAGACACACACACACAGAAAGGGACAGATGAATAGACAGACCAACAGACTAACTGATAAGAGACATGCAGATAGCGAGACAGGCAGAAGTGATAGAGACAGAGAGATATAGATAGAGAGTGAGAGAGAAAGGGGGGGGGGATCGAGAGACAGACCAGAGAGAGGGACAGACAAAGAGAGAGAGGGACAGAAGGAAAGAAAGTGACAAATATGGGATCAGAAGTGGGATGGAGAGGGAGCGAGACATATAGACAGACAGAATGTGAGTGAAAGAGACAAAGAGAGAGAGGCAGACAGAGGACAGGGAAAGACAGAAAGAAAGTGACAAATATGGACACAGAAAGAGGGTGGATAGAGAGAGAGAGAGAGAGAGACAGAATGTGAGTGAGACAGGTAGATATAAAGCTGCAGGAAGAGAGACCGACAGAGACAAAAGGACAGAATGACAAAGCAACAGAGAAAGAGAGGTTGAAGAGGGACAGGATTGTGAGACAAACAGGTAAGAAAGGAGGAGTGAGACAGACAGAGAGACAGATGGAATGTCACTCAGAGAGATTTTGATATGAAGTGACAAAGTGAGAGAAAGAGAAACAGTTTCAAGGAGAGAGAGGGGGAGAGGGAGAGATAGAGGGAGAGAGAGGGGGAGAGGGAGATATAGAGGGAGAGAGAGGGGGAGAGAGAGACAGAGGGAGAGATAGAGAGAGAGAGAGAGATAGAGAGAG
>JAQMYJ010000013.1:2843878-2859829 GCA_030014305.1 Clarias laeviceps | reverse complement strand
CACACACACACACACACACACACACACACACACACACACACACACACACTGAAGCACAAACACAAACATGCCCGGATAGTCCGCCAACTCTCAATAACTGCTAAACACACACAGAGAATTTCCAGCGAAGGAGGCGTGCCCTGTGTACCCATCAATCAGAGTGAAAGGGGGAGTGGTCTGTGTACCTGGGGGGCGTGGCCTATAGTTTTCTAATTAACCCCATAGCAGATATATTTCTTTTTGGTTCCTGTAACCTGTTAGTGTTGTAAAGGCTCTAATCTTTAGAGAACACACAGGATATTCTTCACACACACACACACACACACACACACACAGTGTGGATATTGACATTTTTGTGATAAGCATCGTTAGGCGTGTCGTTAACACCGGGTCTCGTTATCAGCAGGATGAGGCAGGTCTGACAGGGACTTTCCTCACGGGCACAGCTCCGTGTGTGTGTGTGTGTGAGAGAGAGATTATATTTTACTGAGGAAGAAGTGAGGGATAACAAAAAAAAAACGACATGAAAGATGGCAGGAAGAGACAGAGAGAGAGATAAGACATGAAGCAAGCGACAGACTGAGACGAGGAAAGACATAAAGCGTGAGGACAAGAAGGAAAGATAAACTTGAAATGAGAGAGAGATGGACAAAATAGCGGAGACTTCAGGGTGGGAGAGCAAAGCTGAGGCAGAGGTGCGGAATGAGAGAAGAAGAGAAGAAGAGAGGAAGGTCAAGGAGAGACGAGGAGAAATACTGCAAGTGAGGACGAGAGGGGGACGTGAATATAAACTCATATCGGGAGGGACAGTGTAGAGGGAGAGACATAAGGGGAAAGGAGGTCAGTCAGAATATGTGATGAACAGAGACACAGAGAGAGAGAGAGAGAGAGAGACAGGAACAGTAAGAGAGAGAGAATAGAAGAGTGTCACCACTGTGCTGTGTGATCAGTCTTCTGTGTAAGAGCAACACACACACACACACACACACACACACACACACACACACACACGAGACAGGTGAGGTGATTTACATTATTGAGGTCAAAGGTCACATTTACTCTTATGTGTTTCCAAGAAAGAGAGAGATTAGAGTCAAAGGTCAGAGGTCAAATACAAGTTCACTGTCAGAGCGGGAGAGGTTAGAGAGGTTAAAGGTCAAAGTCATGGCCTTTGAGAGAGGGAGAGAAACTGACTAGAAATGAATGAGGGAGAGGAACATGAAGAGAGAGAGTCCTGTGTGTGTGTGTGTGTGTGTTGTGGACAGTTAACCCTCAGCTGACCCTGAGCTGTGTAGTTAGAGAGGGCGTGTCTGCTGTTTCACAGGCTGTGTGTGTGTGTGTGTGTGTGTGGTAATACCAGGTGTGGCCTCACACTTGCTGTTTCCATGCGACCTCACCCTAGTGCTGCTTCCTGTGGGTCCCTCACACACACACACACACACACACACAGATAGTGAAACCCTGAGAGTCTGATTAGCTACTGAGCTTTTAATAATCTGGAAATGGCCTGCATGCGGTCCTGTGACTCACTGTGAGGGGACGGAGACCACACACTCACACACACACACTCACACACACACACTCACACACACACACACACACACACACACTCAGGAGCTGTCACTCATCTGTCCGCTTTGTTTATTCGTCTCTGAAACTCAGATGCGGTGGAATCTTTGATCTTTATTTTATTTTGCTCATTTTTAAGACCGTAATCTCATTTGTTTATTTAAATGTTTATTTTATTAAATAAACATTTTGTCAGTGTTGATTGATTTAATTCCCTCAAGTGTTTTTTTTTTTTTTAAATGTGTGTTTGCTGTTATTACACAAACACAAAGAAAAATCACATAATAATGTTTCCCAGATATTATTTATTTACTTATTAGTTTTTTTGTAAAGTTTTTTTTACACTTTAAACCTTTTTTTTTTGTGAAAAGAAATCATGTATTTATTTACTTAATTATATACTTCCTTTTTTTTTTTTACTTTTTCCCCACTACAATTTTATATATTTTTTATTCAATTTGTGTTATTAATTTTTTTTCATCCTATGTTTTAATTTTATTTCCTACACTTCTGATTTATTAATTTGTTTTTTGTGCCTTTTGTTTTAAAGTTTTCCTTATTTTTTTCCCCCCACGGTTTAATTTCCCTACAATGTTATTTATTTATTTGTTCATTTATTATTTGAGTGGTGTTTAAAAATGTCCTATAATTTAATAAAACATTTTTGTTGGTTTGTTGCCAAATCTTATTTAATTCCCCCAGTGTTATTATGTAATAGTATATTATATTGTTTATTAAATTTTTTACCCAGTGTTATAATATGTGCAGTGTCCACTGGTGTCTCTGGTGTCCACTGGTGTCTCTGGTGACCACTGGTGTCTCTGGTGTCACTGGTGTCTCTGGTGTCCACTGGTGTCTCTGGTGTCCACTGGTGTCCACTGGTGTCTCTGGTGTCTCTGGTGTCCACTGGTGTCTCTGGTGTCCACTGGTGTCCACTGGTGTCCACTGGTGTCTCTGGTGTCCACTGGTGTCCACTGGTGTCTCTGGTGTTTTTGTTGCTGCATTGGCTTTTGTGTTTTGTATGAATCGGTCCAGATTAAACAGGATTTCACCCAGCGCAGTTCCCCTGGAAAGCATCTGTGAGCAGATCTACGGTTCTGGTGTGTGTGTGTGTGTGTGTGTGTGTGAGAAAGAGAGACAGGATTCTGTAATGTTGGGTGGATCTGTCTAAAAACATGAGTAATGACAGTTTTATATGAGTTCAGTCTTCGCCTTTTCCGCCTCAGAGACACAGAGTTAATGCCGCGCTCGCATCACATCCCGCCGTTCTGCGACTTCTTTCTTGTTTCTGTGTGTGTGTGTGTGTGCAAGTCATTTACTAATCATGTCTTCTATCTTATTTTCCAGTGTTCCAGCGGGAGCAGCCATGCTCATGTGTGATTATCCAGTCAAGGCAGACAGGGAGACGGTGTGTACCAAAGCCTTCTTTAACACACACACACACACACACACACACACACACACACACACACACTATATCGTAATAACGATAATCCCTGCTTATTTCATTTAGAGTGACAATAATTATTGTTATTATTCATCCCCTCAACTTCAGGACGAAACTCCATCCTTCTTCTCGCAGTGCATTGTGGGAGCGCAATTTATTATTATTATTATTATTATTATTATTGTTGTTTTTTTTTTGCCATCCACACACCTGAAAACACACCGCTGGTTCACTAGAAATGTTTTGTAAATCTATCAATCTGAGCGTTACTTCCTGTTCCCTGTATTCTATTCACTCGCCGGCGTGTATTCCCATGTACTCCGTCCTCTCCCTCCCCCTGCAGTGCATTGTGGGATTTCCTGCCTCGCCACACAGTCTCCATTATCTCATCCTACGCGAAGGCAAATATAGCGTAACGGCGAACAGGGTGTGGTGTCCGACGTAAGGATTGTGTAGGACATCAACAATGTGCGGATGTACAGGGAACAAAGAGGACGGAAACGGAACCTACAGTGTAAATCATACGGGACGAGGGCCGTTCGAGTCAAGGCGGGACTGATGAGTTCTGAGAGTCAAAACTCCCTTTATGTCTCTATATAATCCCTGCTACGCTAATGCAGTGTTTCACTAGTGCTTGGACACCATCAAGGAAGAAAGTTATCTCAGGTAGATAGGACCCTGGCCTCCCAGGAACTCCTTAAATGGACCAGAGAAAGTTTTCTCAGGTAGATCGAACTGCCTGTGTGCTTCACGCCTGAAACGCCGGCCTCCCAGGAACTCCTTTAATGTGGAAATGTCTTGGAGCGAGGTCAGGCCTGTACGGCGGACATGGCGCGTTGACTCCCAGCCGAGCTCCTGTAACGTGCAAGCGGTGCTGGTGAACACAAATGCGTTACCGCGGCTAAGAGTCTCATCACCCGCACTGCGCTTGAAGCCAGAAGCCAGAAAGTCACGAGTCCCGTTTTGACTTGATCGCTCCCTCGTTAACAATGAAGAAAAAGCTAGCAGTGCATGCTTTACACCTACTCCAGTGTTTAAGGTAACGTAACTCGACACCGGGAGCGGCTCGGAGGTGAGACTTTAAAACTATTTAGCGCTTGATGCCAGGTTGAAGATCAAACCCGCGCCGCCGCGGCTTGTAATCAATCAGCTGCTAATAAAATATTCCGTTTGTGCAGGTGCTATAAAAACACAAGACAGCCAGAGGGAGATATTTGTCATGTAATGACTGAACCCCCCCCAACAACTGTAATCATAACATTAGCAAAACAAAATAACGATTAATCAGATGGCGTGACAGGTCGGCGGCTCGGTCGACCGGCCCGGCGTGAGCGACGCGCTCCCTTTCGTCACCTTCGTCGCTCGTTACATTATATAAAAGACGCGCGTTCCAGAGAAACGCGGCAAAAAACAAAAATGTCGGCGCGTGCACTACGTACACTTTCTACATAACGCTACGTATTTGTGACTGTCTGGTGTCGCGTGTCGAATAGAAGACGCTACGTTACGGATTTTTTTTTACTCTCGATCGCGTAAAATGTAACGGAAAACCCAAAGCTGTGTTCGCAGTAATGCGATTCTAGAAAAGACTTTCATTCTGTTCTGATATTACAGCATTTCATCTTATGTGTGGGTGTGTGTGTGTGTGTTGTTGTTTTCAGATGGACACACATTCCTTTCTCATTAGGTTAGGCGTTTCAGGGGGCCAGAGAGTTAGCTTTGGCTCCGAAAGTCAGAAAAGCATTTTTTCATCATCTGCCTCCAGAGTACACAGCTGCCTCTAGAAATGTGTGTGTGTGTGTGTGTGTGTGTGTGTGTGTGTGAGAGAGAGTGTGAAAGTGCACGGGTGGGAGTGGCTGTGTGAGAGAGTGTGAAAGTGCATGGGTGTGTCTGTGTGAGATAGAGATTGCACTAGAGACAGCGAGAGCTTGGGGATATTGACCTTCTCTCCTTCTTTGTGTGTGTGTGTGTGTGTGTGTGTGCCGTGTTTCAGGGTTACTCATCCTTGGTGAAGTCTCAGGGCGAAGCATACGGCGCCATGTTCTCCATCGGCTCTCAGCCCGCCGCACAGTACTGCTACCCTCACCACTACCGTCCGTATCACAGCCCTCCGCACACACACCTTCACCCGCACACTCCGCCTCACAGCGCCGCGCAGATGGAGCCCGTGGACCTCAGCAAGAAGTCCTCGCCTCCGCCGTCGGCGCCGTCCTCTTCCCCCTCGCCGTTATCATCCTCGGCGTCGTCCTCCTCGTCCAGAGCCACGCCCCCGTCTCCGTACGAGCACATCAGCTGCTCCGAATCCATGACCATGCCGCTGTCCTTCTCCACCGTGAGTCGAAACACAAACTCTACTGTTATACTAAATGCTAAATCACTTCATACTTCATGTTAATAATGTGTGTGTGTGTGTGTGTGTATATGTTCTTGTGTGTGTGTCCAGTTGGTGACTCCGCTGGTTTCAGCTCCAGGTACAGGTCTCATCCCTGTCCTGTCCAGCGTCATCCTGCCCCACTTGCCCTTGCTGTACTCGCCCCACGTCCTGCCCTCGTCCATCATCCTGCCTTCGCCCACCTCGCTCAAATCTGGTGAGTGGAAAGAAACCCGACGCAAGATTGATATAGAATTATGCCGACTGTGCCAAAGAGAGAAAAAAAAAGAGAGAAGCGTCTTTGGTACCTCGGTGCTAATTTGCATCCCGTCGCAAATAGGTTTAAAAATAATTCCTCTCTCCGAGCAGCTGCCATATCGCTGACCATCAGAGCAACGAAAAAGAGCATTTGTGACAGGAAATTAAAGAAATAATCACGCTACAATCCGTTAATCAGAGAAGCTCCTGCTCAAAATGTAACTCATAATATTCATAATGTTTTTCATAATATTTCTCCGTAGCTCCGTAGCTGTTAACTTGTTGGCCACAAGAGGGCGCTTCGGATTGTGCTCAGTACTGGACGTTGTATATTATTAATCATTGATTAACAACGATTATTGATTGTCCGAAAAAAAAAACAATTGTGACGTTTGTACCTTAAGAATATCCTTATACTCATTTGATAAAACAATATCAGCTACTTCACACATATATATATAAATATATAAATAGCGTGTAGTGTGTGTGTATCCACCAGGTCCCCACTGGCCTCCACGCTCCCTAGTTGGACTACAGAAGTTCCTAGATTGATGGATGTCTATTTGTTTTGTCTGTAAGGCATCATCTAATTGGCTAACCTTGCTGTGTTTTGCGTCTCAGACTCCGCCCAGGACCACCAGCCGCCAATCAAATCCGAGCCTCAGGGCGAGCTCGCTCCCGGCCCACTCAGGCAGGAAATTCCATCACCTCCGATGCCGACCTTTAACGGGTGAGTGGGACAAGCGCCCCATCATACACACACGTACACACACCCGCATACACGCGTGACACACACACACACGCACATATTACCGTGTGTGACAAGATATCTCTCGCTGTTTCATCATGGGTTTTCGGGATGGAATAATGGGGTATGTGTGTGTGTGCGTGTGTATTTGAGCAAGGCGCAGAAAGAATTCAGTCTTGACTTGTCCCCAGTGGTATTTATCTGCATTCTTTCAGGTCACATTGTTTTTGACACTGTACACCTGCTCGTAAAAGAAAAGAAAAAGAAACGAAAAAAACACACTGTGCATCAGTCTGTCATCATGAGGACAACAAATGCGCAGAAAATAACACAAACGTGTGTGTGTGTGTGTGTGTGTTTGCGTGTGTGTGTAGGTATGTGCAGTTACTCGTGTGTATGGCTGAAATGAAGATTCACAAACTTCCTCCAAACACAATTCTGAAAATGTTCATTATTATTATTATTATTATAATTACATTAATACTGAGTTTAAACTGCTTATGAAGACACTTAGACAGTTTATTTAAAAGTAATTGATGATTATTATTATGATAGAATGTTTCAGGTAGCTGGAAACTCGCTCATTTAGTTAAAAAGATTTGCATTTTCATCTGCTAACTTTTTAACACTAATGTCAAGGTAAGTTAGACACGATAATTATCTAGATTTAAATTTGTAAATATTTATTATACTTTTTTTTTCAATCAAAATAAACATTTACATATTATTGGGTTAATTAAAATATTTTTTAACTTAACTTTTTTTAAAGTAACGTTTAATTAAATTATTTCTATAGTTCTATTTGAATCCTTTTTTCGCAAAAATTATCTCTAGTTTTTTTTATTACTTGAAATTATTGATTTAAATAATTATCTAATAAAATTTAAAGCATAAAAATTGTAAATGCGTCTAAAAACATTTTTCACTTTCTATGACGTTTTTTTGAAAATTTGTGTATAAAATATTTTTAAAAGCACAAAATAGCTAAATATTGTTTAATAGATTTTACACCAAATGTAAATTTCAATTAATTACTTACTGATCACTGTACATCAAAATTACAATGGATTAATTCTTAAGTACGGTGTTCAGTGGAGACTAGAATGACACAATATAGGCCTAGTGTATTTTTTTTATTATTTAAAATTGTATTAAAATATTTGATTTGTAATTAACTTTATGTATAAACGTATCTATTTATTTCTAAAACAGATTTTATTTTCAGTGTTATTCATTTACAATTTGTTTCTTTCTCTTTCCTTTTCACTTGCTGCGAGCTACACAATGAAGTCCACAATCGTCGCTACACAGGAATCAAATGAACTCGTTGCGTGACGATAAACATGTTTACATCTCCGGATGACTAAATAATAACAAAAATCAAATAACGGAAAAAAAAACACAGAAAAGAAAAACCTTCATGGAGTCAAAACTAAACCCAGGTTGCTGTCACGCTGCAAAAAAAAGCGAGTAAATAAAAAAAGTGTTGATGTTTCTGTAGCCTGGTGGATTTTGATGAAGTGAAATCTGAAAGCAAATGCTGCTGCGCCGTTTCGGGTCGAACTTTAAGCTAACTTTGGCACCACGCCAGACTTGTCCCGTCGATGTTAACACCGTCAACACGATCCTGCATTCTCTTCACGCTCGTAGAACTCCGAGGCGCCGAGTGCAAGTGCGGGTCATTGTGATGACGTTTCCCTGGAAAAACGGCTAAAGCACGAACTAGCGTCCGTTTGTCGCTGCCGCTGTGACTCCACTCACATCTCGTACTAAAAGGTTTTTTAAAAATCTAAACATAGAAACATCCACTTCCAGGCTTAGGCCTATGCTTGGTGTGTGTGTGTGTGTGTGTGTGTGAGACCTTTTTGCGTTAATTTAAATTAGCTGTCAGTGGAAGTGTGAAATGTGACCAGTTCAACAACAAACCAAGTGACCGTTGATTTATTTCCTCAATTCAACAGCGAGGATTATTTGATCCGAATCATATGCAGAACTGGTTGAGCATCTAGTGTGTGTGTGTGTGTGTGTATATGTGTGTGTGTGTTTCTTTAACTGTACAGATAAAATCTCCCAGTGAGCACTCCGGAGACACTGTGTCTCCAATTGTCCACATGTAGGCGGTGACACTGTGTGTGTGTGTGTGAGTGTGTGTGTTTGCTTGTGTCTGTATACTTTTCTGTACCTATCTGTGTGTGTATATATGTGTGTGTGAGCACTGACCTACGTCTGTCAGCATTTGTGTGTGTGTGTGTGTGTGTGTGATATCATCAGGCAGGCATGCTGACTCATGAAGGAAAAGAAAATATGAGCAGAAAGAGAGAGAAGGGAGGAGCAGGAAGGTGGGGCTGTAACCCTCTCCACAGGGACACGCCGACCCAAAGACAAAAATGTAGTTTTAAGATGCGAATGCGAGACAAACGAGGAGGAAGACGAGCGACAAAGAGACAGAAGAGTAATTACAGTGTGTGTAAATTCAGCTCCTGGGTGTGTCAGGGATGTAATGACATCTGTAATGAGCGTCACATCTGACCTGTCCAAACACACTTTTTAGTGTGTGTGTGTGTGTGTGTGTGTGTGGTGTCACTCTAAAATGTACAGCAGTTCACTCTGAAATACTGTACATGTTAAGGTTTTATATATATATATATATATACCATGCAGTGACATCTAGTGGCCAAAGACACTAACTACACCCGAAAATCACTGCCATAAAGGAATGGACCCATATTTTACTATTTCTTTAACAAGTTAACGCAGGTCTCCCTTAAAGTGTGTGTGTGTGTGTGTGTGTGTGTGTTAAGTTGAAATACCCCTTAGATAATGCACCTCAAGCTCCCTCTGTAAGTGAGCTGCTGCTGAGTCACGGCCATCCAAATAACACCAGGTTGGGGGGGGGGGCGAGGTGGGGGGGGGGTCTCTTCTCATATGAGGTCACATAAGCAGGAAATCTAATTGACATTTTTAAATCCTGGTCAGTGTGTATATATACACACACATGCACTGCAGAACCATGTGAATGTTGAACATGACTAAGGAAATTATATTATTGATAATATAGCATGGATGGATGAAAAAAATGAAGTGATACAAGATGTGTTAAATTATAAGATGGATGCATTAATTATAATCTCTCTCTCTCTCTCTCTCTCTCTCAGTGGGAACAAACACTCGGTGATTATAAGCCCCCCTAAGGCGGAGTCTCCTGACCTGCTGAAGAAGCGACGCACCCACAGCTGTGATTTTAAGGGCTGCAATAAAGTGTACACGAAGAGCTCGCACCTCAAAGCCCACCGACGTACACACACAGGTATACACACACACACACACACACATAAGTGAATTCACAAGTCAAACAGTTGACAGTTTGACTAAACAGCCTCTTATTCTTGTGTGTGTGTAGGAGAGAAGCCGTACAAGTGCTCATGGGAAGGCTGCACGTGGAAGTTCGCACGTTCCGACGAGCTGACGCGTCATTACCGCAAACACACCGGATCCAAGCCGTTCAAGTGCTCGGATTGTGAGCGTAGCTTCTCGCGCTCCGATCACCTCGCCCTGCACAGGAAGCGCCACCTGCTGGTGTGAGCGCAGCGCCGATCCAGCCAGTGCACCTTCCAGACGGACTGCACTATTATTTAACCGGGTGTAGGGATGTTCCATACGCGGTCACAAACAACAGAAGACTTCCTGTATCCGTATCGTATCGTCTGGCCACCAAATCCTGATCTCTAACATCAGCCTTTAATGGACTCTAATAGACTCTTCTTAATACTTCTGTCTCTTTTTATATCTCTTTCCTCATGACTTCACACACAAACTCACACAGTTCTGTCGGCCGCCCTCTGCTGGTCAAAGGGTTCATCGTGCTTCCATATATATATATACTGTATATACACACACACACACACACAGAGCTCGGGTCAATCCTGAATAATGTGAATCCTTTTTTTATTTTATTTTTATTATTATTAAATATATGGTATATATTAGTCAGGAAAATCTTGTAAGTTTTTAATTTTGTAACCAGCACATACACATGCGCGCACACACAAACACACACACAAATGTAGGCAGGTTTTTAATCACAAAATCGTTTTCATGCTTATTTCATTTGTTTTGGTTTTTGCGTGGACGTTATTGATATTTTATCCATAATCTCTGGTGTTTGCAATCCGGTGTTTTCTGGGTTATAAGACGTATATTTTACCAAAATATAGAGAAATATCTAACTTTCCATGCACATCTGGAAATATGAGACAGACGGAATTTAGTGTTCCAAACATATTTGCGTCATTGTCCACTAGAGGGCTCTAAAGTCAAAGCAACAAATAGTTGTCCATTTTTATGAATATATATTTTTTAACATATATATTAAACGTGTCCAACAGGGGGTGCTCTGTTTGTTTCTATTTTTTTTCTCAATAAGCGTAAAAGGCGTGCGTCTTCTACTCCAGAAAACACAGTGTGTATATAAGAAACAATTCCTCACAGCATCACCAGGCTCCCGTTGTTGCAGCGCGTCTACATACGTTTAAAATGTTTTTTTTTTTTATGTTTATTACGTAAGTACTATGTACTGTATCAGGACCCTGTACTTGCACATTGAGTAACGACGTTGTTTAATGCAGTTGCAGGTTTGTCTGTAAAGAGTGTGTGGAAAGGTGCTAAATCTTTTAGCACGATAACCTCGTCTGGTAAATTCTACTTCAATTCTACCGTTTTTTTCAGCAACGCACCCAGCGTCCTCTTTAGAAAGCTCTTCATAAACTCAAGAAAACACATGGTTAGCTGCTATGTCGTAGCATTGAATTACTAGCGATAGAGTTAGGTTTGAATGCATGCTTGCGGCTGTGGACGAGCGTTCAGGGCTGTTGTGCATGGAAGCAGTCTGGGGTTCATTCATTGTATTTACACAGATAAATGTGAATCATTTAAAAAGGGCATTATGGTAATGGAGTTTGGTTTGGTTGTGGGGAGTGTCATTTTTTTTTTCCTTTGTCACTTTGCGTAGCACAAGGATGCAAGTGTGTGTGTGTGTTTGGAAAATTGCTTTTTTATGTAAAGAACTTTGTATAGGAGAATGTGCACTTTAATCTCATCAGCAATAATCAAGCAGTTAGCAATAAAGGGAAATTTCACACATGGAATTTCAGAATTGAAATATGAAATTGAACTTTTGAAAAAAAAAATGTATCTCAAAGTTCAAAGGAAATGTTTTGATATTTTGAAATTCGAAAGTTTATTTTTGAAATAAAAAAAATTGAACGTGGATTTAAAAAAAAAAATGCATTTGTGTAAAGGAAATGTTTTGATATTCTGAAAAAGTGAAGTTTTTAAACATTCAAAAAGAAAAATTATGATTTTAAATAATATATATTTATGTTGGCCACTTAACAGTGCTAACGTTACCGATTATAATATACACCAAACACACCTAGGCTGATTATAAGTATTTAGCAAAGTTTTAACCAACACACACCTTTTCTTTTACATTTTTATGGAAAATTAAAAAATATAAACAACTCCTTATGGCTAGCGTGAAACATTTGTGACAGATTAGCACTTCATTTCAGATCTCATCCCTGTTGTGTTCCACCTAAGTGTATCCAAAATGTAATTATTTTGATGTTAAACATGCGGGCAGTGATTTAGCCTGGCTAATTAGCATTCTGGCTAGAACGTTTTGCTGTACCAACTGATTGTGTAAGGAAATAAAATAAAAAGCTAGCTCTGTTTTACATCACATGCAGTAGAGCTTACATTACATTGCTATCTGATAATGACCTGATTAGCTAGCTATCAACTAGCATGTATGCGTTATAATAACTAGAAACCTGTTTTGGGTTTGGGACACGCCCTTTAACTTGATGCACAGACAAACGGACTGAAAGATAAAAAAAAATGAAGTCACAACATAGAGAAACCCTATAGTGCACACTGTAATCTATTTTTAAGGATTGTTAAACTTAAAGGGAAATTAAAGGAATTTTATACACTTTGTGATTTTTATGATGGATTTTTACTTTCGACAAATATTATGCATTTCTTTGAAGATGTGAATTATTTTCTGGAGTTTCTGTCTTTTCGTGAGTTTATTTGTTTAGTTATTTTGCTCTGCAAAGGGAATCGTATATATCAAGCTGTGAAAATATATATTATTATATGCTGTACATACTAATACGTATTATTTCAGATATGTGACGTATCCCTGAATAAACTTTATCTGTGCAATTTTTGGCAAAAAAAAAAAAGGTTGTTTCAGTGTTATTTATTTTCACTTAAAAACAAACAGAAAAATATTTACACAGTTTCACGACACATATCCTCTTCAAAAAGCTCAGATTTTTATTTTATTTTTTATCTTGAATATGTTTAAAACCTTAAAACACCAAACATCTGCTGGAAATTTGTGCTCATTTCATTTTAGATAAAAATATTTATCATCTAATTAGCGATAATGCTAGAAATCTAGCATAGCTAGCATAGCTTCCAGCAAAGCTAAGTCAGATTTACAAGATGAAGGTTTATTTACAGGTTGGTATCTCAGTGATCTACATTTAATTAGAAATTTTACACACTTTTTAAACATGTTTTATCTGATGTTCAAACTGAATGAAAAGGCTTGGAAAAGTGCTGAGTCATGCTAGTCCTCCTAATAACGATTCCTGAGGTAATGACCGAGTGCTAGCTAACACAAACATAGTACATACTGTAGAATTGTAAAGAAAAGTGTATAAAGTTGACCTTAAAAGCTACAAATAAATTCATTTTAATATAAAATCTATGTTGTGTTGTAGTTTTTCATCCCATATTGCTGTCTTTAGCATTAATCTTACCCAGGTGCTAATTTCACTTTCACACATTTCATGCCAAACAGATGATGATGTTAGCAAAACAAGTTAACACTTATTTTCTGGCTTTTTGCTCAAAATGTTTTTGGACAATAAGGTCTTTGTCTTATGTTAGTCGATGGATTTAGGTAACATAAGGGCTAAAGCTGTTTCATTTCATGCTTACAGGTTTTCTTTCCATGGCAAATACACGTCAAGTAATAATGTGTGAATTTTGATTAAAAAAAATTTGTGTGAAATGTAAGACTTCAAATGAGTGGTTTAGCTTTAAGACGGACTGGAGGTGAAGAGTTTGCAAAACGGTACTAATCTCTAGTAGTTTAGGACATGTAATACTAAATGATACTAAATAAAAACGTTCAACCAAAACGTATGGGCTCGTCCGGGATTTGAACCCGGGACCTCTCGCACCCTAAGCGAGAATCATACCCCTAGACCAACGAGCCAGCTGAAAAACGCTGTTCAAATTCACCTATTTATAGGTCATATCAATCTAGTTATATTTTTTAACGCCTATTTGTTTATATGGCATTTTGTATCATTTAAAACTCGTTATTTACGTCAATAAAAATTACAAACCTTCCCGAATCGCATTAACAAACTACATACAAACTACTTCCGGGTTGCCACGTCCACCAGAGGGCGCTCTCATGATCTCACGGCGTTTCAATGTGTTTAATTATAACAGTGCGTTGTAACTGAGTGATTTTTTTTATAATAAAAAAACATCTTAAAATTAAGCTACAACTCTTTTTAAAACATTAAAACATAAACAAGTAAAAAAAATATTTGCAAATTGTTTTTTCAAACATAAATCACTGAAACATATAAATCATACGCTTTTTCTTTATTTTTATATTATTTTTATGTGGCCGACCTATTCCTGTAATTTTAAATTTTTTATTATTTATACATTAATATAAATTGATTTATTTCATTTTTTGGTCTATTTTATTTATGCTGTTACAGCCTAGAGAGAATGTGAGAATTGTTATTGTTATTATTATTGTCATCGTTATATTTTAAATATTAATTTATTTAATTATAGAATGCATTTTTATATAATTTCTTTTTTATTAATTAATTTGTTTTTATTACAGAATGCCTTTTATTTTATGTACATGTTTTTACAGCATGTATAGAACGAGAGAATTATTATTATTATTATTATTATTATTATAATAATAATAATAATAATAATAATAATAACCATTTTATTTAATTAAAAAAAACTAATACATACCTAAAGTATTTTTGTTTATTTTATGTAAACTTTTTTTTACAGCATGTATAGAACGGGAGAATTATTATTATTATTATTATTATTATTATTATTATTATTATTTGTTTATTTTATGTATTTTACAGCATGTATGTAATGGGAGAATTATTCGTATTATTATTATTATCTTATTAATTATTTTTTATATAAAATGCATTTCTAGTTTATGTTATGTACATGTTTTTTACAGCATGTATAGAATGAACCATGTACACTACACTATATGGACAAAAGTATGCGCACCCCTGACCATCACACCACCCATATGTCCCTCTCATCTCCAGTCATACCACAGTCCACTCTGCTCTTCTGGGAAGACTTTCCACTAAACTTTGGAGGTCTGGCGCTGAATCAAATGTAAATTTAATTCGTCACATAGACAGTACGATATGCAGTGAAATGCTTATACGACCGCTCGTGACCTTTAAAATCTAAATTATCAATAGAAATAGAAATAAATTATGGAATGGAAATAAAGAATGAAATATATAGACCTTCTTTCTAAAATATAGAAAAACTGAAGATAAGAAGAACAGAATATTAAATATAAAATATGGGATATAGAAAAGATATGGTCCAGTGGGGTTGAGTTCCAGTCCCACTCCCACACACTCTGAGATCTGTCTCTCTGTATATCTTCACACTGATAGGACGCAGTCGTACTAACTTCACTCAGTTCATTTAATGCCATTGTTTAACGTTATTTGATGTATTTGTGACGCCGCTGAGGTTTCTGTGCGGCTCTATTACGAGTATGACGTCATGCTCCACATAGTGCGTGGTCCGGGCTGCCGACGTGGCGCGCGAGCTTCGGGCTGGGCGGAAACAAGCGGCGCGCGCTGTCAGAGCCACCGGTAAGCCTGCGGGAACCTCTCTGTGTGTGTGTGTGTGTGTGTGTGTTATTTAAGTTTGTTGTAATGCATTACGCCTTGGTTTAAATGTTGTGCATGTGTGTGTTTGTTATAAAGTTGTGTGTGTTCTGAAGTTGTGTGTTCTGAAGTTGTGTGTGTGTGTGTGTGTGTTATGAAGGTGTGTGTGTGTGTATGTTATGAAGGTGTGTTTGATGCACTAATGCGGAACTACATGCACGTTTATTATAATAATGCGCGTGTTTAGAATAATCTGTGTTTTAAAGTGTCAGTTCTGGTGCTACACACACTCATCCTGTCTACACACACACACACACATACACACACACACACACACACACACACACACACACAGAGCTTATTTCAAAGTTATTTTGTAAATCTATTTTTGTCTATACAGCATCAACAACTTTTATAATAAGTTTCTGGAAAATCTCAGGGTGTGTACACTCACACTCACACACACACACACACAAGATGGCGCTGTAACCAAACGTCAAAATAAAGCTGGGTGATGTAGTGGGGTTCAAGAACAAAGCTGTTTGTCATCACACACACA
>JAQMYJ010000013.1:2824258-2839759 GCA_030014305.1 Clarias laeviceps | reverse complement strand
CTAGACCAGCAGAGTTTAGGGGCCGGTTCGGTGCTTATTTTAGGGCACCGGCACCAATTTTTTTCTGTGGAAAAGCGCGGCAATGGTTCCAAAATTGGAAACCGGCACGGGAACCAGAGCAGTGGAAAAGGAGTATCTGTCCACCCACAGTGGGTTGGTACCATTAAGCACTCACAGTCGATCAGTACTAACAGTAAGTCGGTACCATCTAGTCCCCAATAGTTGGTCAGCACCATCTAGTCCCATCACACTGGGTCAGCACCTCTAACCCCAAACAAATTGGGTCAGCACCATCTAGTTCTCTCAAAATGGGTCAGCACCATCTCCACCCACAGTGGGTCAGCACCATCTCCAACCTCAGTGGGTCAGTACCATCTAATCCCCCACAGTGTGATGGTACCATCTTGGGTCGGTACTAACTCCCCAAAAGATTCCCACAGTGGGTCAGATTTGTTATTATTTTTTTAATATTTATTTTAATATTAAGTCATTTCCATGTAAATCTCCAGTGTTGCTCAGAATCATCTACTGTAACTTTTGCTTCACTAGCCGTTTATCAACCTTGTCTTGATCTTTACTCCTCAACTTTTAACCGCTATGAACATTATTGGTTCTCTTACCCAATATTCAGGTCAGGGGTTAAGCTCAGTTCGAGAGAAAGCGGGTGTGGCCTTGCGGATTCGCAGCACATCATCGTGTGAGGAAGCCCTGGAGGTTGAAGAACATCACGAAGAGGAGGAAGACACAACGGCTCAGCCCGTCAGCCCAACCAACAGAGGGGTGTTTTCCTCCATCACCAGTGCTGTGCAAAACACGGTTAGTGCTGACCTTCATTTCACCATCCATCTATTGTTCATTCTGTACCTGATATTGGCAATGTCATTTTTGAGGGTAAGGTGTATGCAAGCTTTATCCATGGCTGTCCCCGCCCAGTTTAGATTGAAAATGTAATACAGTGAAACCTCGGATTGCGAGTAACGCGGTTTGCGAGTGTTCCGCAAGACGAGCAAAGATTTTTAATAAATTTTGACTTAGAAAACGAACAAGTCTTGGTTTACGAGTACCGAGTATCATGTATCACGCATGTGGTTCTTGTTTTGATGCCAAGCGTCACGTGATCACAATTGAGCCAATGTTTTTCTCTCTCTTGCGCTGCAGAATTGTGGGTAATCGTCTCCCCTGCTGGGTCTTAGTGCGTCGTGTACTGTTTACTATAACACTGTGACCATGTGTGTGTGTGTGTAAAACATATTTTATTTTTGTGTCTATATGCATGTGTGTACAGCGCATGTGTAAAGCAAAAGAAAGTCACATTAGAGACCTTAAAGATCCATTTTCTCTCGCTGTATCAGCCTGCACTTTGTCATTGGACATGTGCCACTTCACACACACACACACACACCTCCTTTCACCTTCACGCACATTCCCCTCCTCCCCTCCTCCCCTCACTTTCACACACACACACGCACGCACACACCCACACACACACACACACACTCTCTAATGAAAACACTGCTCTGTCGCGATTCTTTTCAAAGGTAAAGTGCAGGTTAATTTGTTTTATTTTCACTTTATGATTTCACTTTTTGATTCCGTTAGTATGCGCTCACGCAAGTTTTATTAACTATAAAAAACCATAAAACAGTCTTTCCGTTAATATGTGTGTGTGTGTGTGTGTGAGAAAAACTCAAATAAGAGAGGAAGAAGAGTTGCTGTGTAAGACGAGAAGAGGGGAGGGGGGTATAATTCCTCCTCTCCTCTTACTTTAGCTACACACACACACACACACACAGTGTCTGCGCGCATAAACAGTAACACTTATCTGTTAGGATTTATTTTTACTTTTTTTAAAAGGTAAAGTGCAGGTTATTTTGTTTTATTTTTACTTTATATTTTGTATTAATTATTTTTATGTATTTATTTTTTGGGCTCTGGAACGAATAATTTGAGTTGCCATGATTTCTTATGGGAAAATTTGTTTTGGAATATGAGCCGCTTCAGGAATGAATTATGCTCGTAATCAAGGTTCTACTGTACTTTTCTCCTGTAATCCATACGGGATTACAGGACTGTTGCATGTTTTTGTGGCCATTTCGGAGTTTATGTGTGTTCCTTGATTCCTCAGTCTTAAATTCCCACTCTTTCTTTTCTGTCTCTCAGGGGAAGTCTGTGCTGACCGGAGGCCTCGACGCCCTGGAGTTCATCGGCAAGAAGACCATGACGGTGTTGGCGGAGAGCGATCCAGGCTTTAAAAAGACTAAAATCCTCATGCAGAGGACCGTCTCGCTCTCGCAGGTACAGAAGATGTAAACACTGACATGTTCTGACAGACGTGTTTGTTCCTTCGCTTTGATTAATATTTGCGTGAGTGTATTTTGTAGATGCTGAAGGAAGCCAAGGAAAAGGCACGTGAGAGGCTGAGCAGCCAGATGGTGTGTGAACCCACGGCTCATTACGGCATCCTGTTTGATGATTATCAAGGCCTGTCTCATCTGGAAGCTCTGGAGATCCTGAGCAACGAGAGCGAGGGGAGGGTGAGCGTACACACACACACACACACACACACACACACACACACACACACACAAACTAAAACATGAAGGCCATGTTTAATCCCTCACGAGGTTATGTGACTATTTTAGAGCATTATAGAGGAATGGCAACATGATACAACCTTAATCGCAAACGTATATAAATTACAAATGTAATATAAAATAATTGATTTTGTCAATGTAGCGATACATATATTACAACAGAAAAGATCATGATACATCACTGAATCAATTTCCTCCATTCCTTATATATTTATATATATATATATATATATAAGACCTTAGAATAACATAATTAAAGCATACTTAGCAAGCTAGTGTTACATTTAGGAGTAACTAATTATCTCATAGACAAAATTACATAGAAGAATTAGATATTGCTAATCGGTTAAATATGACCTCATGCTACAATTTATGATTAATCTGCTAGCTAATATCATTCTAGTTAAAAAAAAAAAAAAAAGACTAGCGTTAACCCTGAGGTACTGTCGCTAGTGATGCTAGGTATAAATATCTGGCTATCTTAAGCTTGCATTATGCTATGGGATGTTGTTGCATTAGCTACACATTATCTACTCGCTACTCTACTCTATAAATTAGAGACACTGAAATCTGGATAGTTCCCACAAGGATGTTTTTTTTTTTTTTAAAGACGTTTTGCAGTAGCGCAGTATAACTAGCGCTTATTATTTCATGCTTGTTCATTTTCTTTCCCTTTGAGATGTTTCACCCTTAAGGTTTGGCATCCCTCGGTTTACTTTCCCCCCTCAGGTTCAGGATGTTCTTTCCTCCCTCGATGGCGAGGAGTTGGAGCTTCTGAAGAAAGAGCTGATCGAGATTAAGGAGATCTTCGAGGCGAGACAGGACGAGAAGGACGAGACGGAGGATGAGACACAGGAGGCGGGTTCAGGTTCAGGGGGAAACGGTGAACTTTATTCCCAAATTCGGTCTTTCAGCACGCTCTGTAAGTCCCGAGGGCCGATCGAACCGATCGGATTCATATCTGAGCCGCAACTGAATCACGAATCGAATAACTGATGAGACGATTCTGATTCATACCAACCCTGCGTTCTACTGTTTCACCACAAAAAAAGTTATACTACTTTTATTTTGCTAAATTGTTAGCATATAAAATTTTTGTGTGCTAGATAGTTAGAAAGCCTGTTTTTTTTCCCTTAAAATATTCATGTGTAAAAATTGAACAAGAGAACATCTTGAGGAATGATTTTTCATGTTTAATGGAGTAATTTTATATTAATGTTCAAGTTCTCATTGTTCATACCGGATTCAGACTGTTCCTACGTAATTAGCACTTTAGCTGGTTAGCATGCTAGCTCGCGTGTTAGCATTTTCAATATAGTTTGTAAATTTGTGGTTTGTGTGAATACCCAATGATGGAAGGGGGCTACGTTTTTTTTGGGTAGCCAGTCAGAACTCTTGACTTTGACTAGCTGCTTGACTTGACAGGATATCTTAAAGCTAGCTAAAAATACCTAACTAGCTTTAAACATCTAAATACAATGAAGAAATTGATTCACTGATTTATGTAAAAAAAAAAAAAAAGATAACAGCTTAAAATACTTATAAAAATACTTAAAACACTAGATAACAGCTTAAAATAGCGTAAATGAAGTAAACCTAGCGGCTAGTGTCAATTTAAATAGTAACTAGCTAATACCTAGATAATATAAGAGAAATTAAAATATAGGGTGATAAAGGGTGAAACTAAATATGCTAAATATGACTAGATGGCTAATATGAAATTGTATTTGTGCTAGCTAGATAGTATCAAGCTATTAAAATATTAAATATTTGAAATTAAATAAGATGTTAAATATAGAGCATTGTCACTAGGTATTAGTCCAAAGTTGTATATCATGCTAGCTTATGCCAGTGTTATGCTAAGAGGCTATCGATGCCCTAGCAAAACATTATCTAATCTCTGCAAATTAGCTAGCTAGCGCAACACTGAAACCTGGATGATTTCCTCAAGACTTGAAGTTTTGCGGTTAGCACTTAACAGATTTTTACTTTAAATTCTCACAGGTTTAAAACGGATTCTAGGTAGTTAGCACATAAGCCAGTTAGACGGCTAGCTTGTGAGTTAGCATTTTCAATGTAGTTTGTGTTGGTATGTGTAAATACACAATTATGGAGTTAGAACTCTTGACGTTGACTAGCTAGATTGACTTGACAAGATGTAGCTAATTATTTTAAAGCTAACTAAAATAGCTAACTAGATTAAAACACCTAGATTCAATGAAGGACTTTTATTTGAGTAAAAAAAATAAATAAATAACGTTAGATACTAGCTTAAAATAGTGTAAAAATAGTGCTAGCTTGTCCTGACAGGGTTTAGCCAAGTTTTGAAGAAATTTGCATACAAGTTGGTATTTATTTTAAAACGAGTACAGTAAAACTAGCGTACATTGCTAGTGGCCACTCGGGTGACAATATTAGAGCGCAGGGCAGTTCCAAATCAGATGTTAATTTGGGCTGTGTTCATGAAACGATGATGATGATGATGATGATGATGATGATAAGATTATTTGTTAATCATTACATTCGCAATTTTTGAAAATCCTATTTCAAATTTTTTGTCTTATTGAATCAGTAATCTACATGATAATGAGTTTAACTTAGTTATTGTACCTACATATTTATTTCTGTGTGTGTGTGTGTGTGTGTGTGTTAGCCGCAGATGGAGAGGAGTTTGTCAGTGTTCTCACGGAGCTGCTCTTTGAACTGCATGTTGCTGCTACACCGGACAAACTGAACAAGGTACACAAACACATTCACTGTACACACTCCTGTATTTATAGATGTCATGCTAACATTCACATCGTAGGCTTATCTCTCTCTCACACACACACACACACACACACACACACAGGTTGTGATGCGTGCTCTATAATGCTTATGATCCCAGGCCCGAATGAAGGCCTATGACTGGATAAGAGAGATGGAGAACCCGGTTACCGAGGGTGAAGCAGAGGACAGGGAGGCGGAGAACTCAGAGTCGCCCCCTACAGGACAGGAGGACGTAGGCGATAATCAAGATGCGGGGACAAAAGAAATGGAGAAAAATACAGAGCAGAGCAAGATGGACAAAGTTGAGGTGTGTGTGTGTTTTCAGTCTTTACAGTAATACAAGTAACAGGTAGTTCTCGTTCTCTTTCTTTCTCTGTCTCTTATGTCTGGCTCTCTTTCTCCGTCTGGCTCTCTGTCTGCTTCTGTCTGTCTGTCCCTCCCCTGTCCGTCTGCCTGCCTGCTTGTCTTTCATTCACCATCTTTCTGTCTGTCTGTCTTCTGTCTCTCCCTCTGCCCCCCCTCTATGTCTCCCTGTCTCCTTCCTACTTGTCTCTTTCTCTCCCTCTTTCTCACCTGTGTCTGTCTGATCGTCAAGCTTTCTCTGTTGTTCTATCTGTCTGTCTGTCTACCTGCTTGTCTCTTTCTCTCTATCTTCCTTTCTGTCTCTCTGTCTCTGCCTGCTTGTCTCTTTTTCTCTGTCTGTCTGCTTCTGTCTTTCCCTCTGTTCCCCCTGTCTCTCTCTCTCTCTCTCACCTTCTGACTGTCTGACTTCCTGCTTGTCTCTCACTCTCTCTCTCTCATGTCTGTCTGTCTGCAAATCTCTCAGTCTTTCTCTCTATATTCCTGTCTGTCTGTCTGTATTTTGTCTCACCCTCTGCTCCCCATGTCTCTCTTTCTGTCTCTTTCTCTCTCTCTGTCTATCTCTTTCATATCTTGGTCTGCTTTTTATATCTTTGTCTTTTTCTCTCCCCCTCTCTTGTCTCTCTCTTCTCTCTCTCTCTCTCTCTGTCTTTCTGTCTCTCTCTCCAGAGTGTGTATCTGTGTTCAATAGGCAGTCTCGCTGAGGTCACCGCTCGGAGTATAGAGCAGCTCCATAAAGTGGCCGAGCTCATCCTGCACGGACAAGACGTGGAGAAAACGGCGAGCCAGCAGGCCAGAATCCTGTCCAGGTGTGTGTGTGTGTGTGTGTGTGTGTGTGTTTACATATCCATACAATGTACAAAACTAAACTAACAGAGTCTGGGGAGTGTTTTTATATTGTAACACTGTGTGTGTGTGCGTGTGTTTACATAATCTTTATAAGCCATTGTAAATACTATATGACCTTCGACCTCTTGCTTTTCAGGCTGACCTGTGCGATGTGTAAGGAGGTTGGCTGTCTGTCCCGCAGATTCACAGATACACTGGTGGCTGTAGGGGTGAGTGTGACTCTCTCTCTCTCACACACACACACACACACACACACACACACAGTGCCAAAGTGTTGTCATTTTCATGCTCTCTCCATGTCTGTGTTTCAGAGTCTGAGAAAAGCAGAAGAGCTGAATCCTCTGGTGAACAGTGTGACGCTTGAGGTAATGATGCCGTTCGGAGTGTAAATGATAGTGAAATTCCCAGGAGGAACACTAGGAGGCAGCGTCGTATCGACGTTTTTATATTATACGAAATGACAGGGCAGACTTTTTACACAACATAAGAAGGGACTACAAGATTACATTTTTCCTTTTTACTCAGAGTTTCATTTATTGAACCTGTGAGCTACTCCTTTAAAAATAGCCTGAACAAACAAACAAGCGATTAACGCTAATCTCGTTTAAAGGTGTTATAAGTATGTTTGAGACCAGCTTTTAGATCTGTGGTAATTATATGATCTTAAAGACACCGTAGAAACACTGTGACTTGTGATGCTGCCATGCAGTGGATCTGGCTAGTTTATTATTATTATTATTATTATTATTATAACAATTGTTTGTTTTCCAGTCTGGAATCGAGCCTCTCTGCAATCTAGATCAGACTTTTCTTAAATTCTAAAATGTATTTCACAAGACTGATGTAGTTCTCAGCACGAGTTCGCATCAGTAAGTCAGGACGTTTAAAAGTAGTAAGAGAAAGACTTGTCATTCCAGCTGCAGTTCACCTGACAGACAGCAGAGGGCTCTCAAGAGTATACTGTACATCCACTGCTCTTTTAATGCAAATGTATAAGATTGATTTGATTAACATATGAAAAAATAACAATAATAAAAAACACTACAGTTAAGGCTAAATGTCACCTCATCGGGTGGACACTGTCCCATAATTGTTATGGAAGCTCAACTGTATGCATTAGCACTACCGTTAATAATAATATAATAATCACTACTGATTATTGATTATTTTCCTAAAATAATCCATTAAAATAAAAAGATCTTACACATTTATAGTTGTGTATAGTGTCCTTAAAACAAGTTCCTATTATCGCGTAGGTTATAGCAGCTGTAAACTTTTTGATTACTAATTAAAACTATGCTGTATTGATTTACATTCTGGGTTATTTTTAATTTTCCTGCATTAGTTCGATGCACTATTCATCTGCACCTATGACCCACAATCTTGTTTGTCTTTTTAGGGCTCAAACAGCACGACCTACATCCACAACGCGTTCCAGCTTCTGCTGCCGGTCCTGCAGATCTCCCACATCCAGATCAGGAGAACCCCGGCTAGAACCGAACCCGAATCAAAACCAGAACCGGCTCCTACAGACTAACCTGCTCGTCCCCTTTGTGTGTGATTTCCGTCGGAATCGTCATACGGATACCTCGGGTCAGATGAAAGAGAAAATGCATTCGAATAATTTATTTTTAAGACTAGTGTTATAACGGGATCTTGTACTGTATGATCAGTTACTGTACAGACAAATCCAGGCGAAAGTAACGGCAGGATGAACCTTCACGAGTAGGTCAGGCTTTCATTTCGCTGCTTATGAAAGGCGTATATTAACACTAATAGGTTACTGTTTCTTTAGTAACGGCTTGTAACAGAGAACAATATTTAGTCGTCGGTGAGGTAATGTTTTTAGAAGGTTTAACAGCAACGGAAAGTCTCCAGTTTATACACTTTGTACCAGAGGAAATTATGTAACGTTAGGATTTCAAGAAATTGGCGTTCATAAAAACATAAGCTGGGATTTTTAAGGAAGTAATCACCTTCTGTTACTATAGAAACAAACAGTTTAAATTTTACACGCATATGAAAGACATATTCATTTAAAACCGCTTATAGGTATGGTGGAAGCTAAAGATGATCCATGATGTTTAAACAAAAAAGAAGAAGAAATATTCTTCCTTAAATCTGTCCATGTCTGAATTTAACTGATACCAAAGATTCTGTAATTAGTAGCTGTAATAGCTGTGGATCACTTTGCTTGGTAATCATATTATATATCATATATTTATGTTTTAAAATGAGCCAAGCAACAAAAAACGTTGATTTGTACCGAATGTGTCTATTTGTGACAGAGTATTTAATTTTGATTTACATGGTGTACCTCGGTTATGGTTATGGATTTATTTTTGAGAACCAATGAACGTGTCACATGATCTTATTAGCTAAAAATGTCTTCTTTTCAAAAATTTACTGAACTCTGTTTGTCCAGTTCATGTTTATTTGTGTTTGTTAAATGTAAATTCTACAAAATTTGAATTCTATAAATGTTGCTGTTGCCTTACTGAATGAATTCACAGTCAATATTAATAAAACAAAATAAAATCACTAGACATTAAACATGAATCTTCTTTTTCATTACAAAAAATAGATATTTCTAAAACTGCAGCAATGTATTAAAGTTTGTACCAAAGTTGAAAGTTTGAAGTTGTATGTTCAAATATGCTGTATAAAAGCACAAACATTAAAAAAAAAATTTTAATGCATGAAATTGTTTAGAAATATAAACTTATGCAATACATTACCCCAAATAACTGTTTAACACTTCGGCAGACATGGCGTAAGTTAGGTATGAAGCCAAACTGTGTCAAATTCTATTCAACAAAACTTTAATAAATGTATTTGCCCCAACGTTTCATATTTACATTATAAAAAAAAGAGTTAATAATTTGAGTTAAAAAGAATATTTACTGAAAAATACATTCAATGTAACTGAGTTTTAGCACATTAAACATTTGGTAAAATTGAACCAAAATAAAATTCTATAAATACATAAAACAAGTGAAAAAAGATTTTAGAGAATAATCCATGTATGTTTACTCCATCTACTACACACACACTTGATTACTGTAGTTAAACAGCAAGTTTAGCAAATGAATGCTAGGTACTTGCGAGTTAGCAATCCTATAGGGCTAAGTGCACAGATCTCAGAAACTGCTTTCTCTTTCTACTCAATTCAAACATGTTTCTTTTGAGAACTTTACTATTCGCTACACACTCGTTTCGTTCCAGCTAGTCTCTAATCATCTGAACGTCAGACTAGAGGGAAAAAAAAAATTCTAACATGAAGTTATGAGGTGTGTTTTCATTTTAGTAGAGATGCTGGAGGGGTGAGTGTGTTACTGTTTAGCTTTATTTTTTGTTCAGTTTGTGGCAAAATTTTGATTGGTTGGTATGTAAAATTGCTAGCAGGTTAGCGTGATACTTCGTTGTGTTAACTTTAGCTAGCAGCTTGTTAGTTAATCAATGTCAAATGTGTTATTTTAGTCACTATAGTAGTAATCTGTTCGTCCTGGGCAGAACAACAATTATAATTGTAACATAATTTGTATGTTGAAAATTTGCTATTTTATGTAATTCTGATTCGCTGTCTTGTTTATTTACTTACTTACATACTTACTGTCTCACACCCATAGTTTAATTTGTTCCTAATTAGGTTGATTTGTTTTTTTCTCAGGTGATTGAGTCTATAAATTTTTCTATTTTTCTCAGGCGTGTTTTAGCGTTACATTCTGTCAATAGAAGTAAAACACTTGCTCAAGTCAGTGAGGTTTTGGTTGTTTCCCTCGTCTCACCGATTTTCCAAGAATTAAGCTTCATCAACATATTTAAAAGTGTAAATCAGTTTAACATACAGCTGAAAATTGGAAAGAATTCAAAGAATTAAGAATCTAAAATTCTCATACAACAAAATCAACATTCACAACATGTAAAATGGTTTCCAACCTTCTCTCTCTTATAAAATCATCAGACCAGGTTTCTGCATCATGACATATCTTGTCATCTCTTTATAGACTTGTGTTGACCTACGGCGTGAAAAAACAAACAAAATGTCATAGCCAAAATTATCATGACCCGATGACTGAACCTCTCCTGTTCTCATTTTTCTATGAATAAGCCATGAGGGCAAGTTAATGCAGATGTGCTGAAAAAGAGTGCTGAAATTAAAATAATTTTATATCACTTCCTCCTGAACTTTGTAGCTAATGATTGATGGAAGGCTTCGATGATGCAGGGGACCTGGAGAGAAAGAAAAAAAAAAAACAGGTCAACTTAAATTACAGTATTATTTTGAAATTTAACCCTAGAATCCTGCTATTCTCAAGTTACTGAAAGGAGCCATAATATTTGACACTTTAAAGAAAAATCAACCTACGCCAAAGTTAGATATAAAACAGACGATTGACATCTACAGAAGACTTTAAGACACAATCTGGGGATAAGACTCTTAAAACATTTGATTGGTGCAAACAGGGCAGTCCAATCATGGCTCCCTTGTACTGCGAAAACTTTCTACCTAGATCTTTGGCTCTGCCTACACATCTCCCATTAATAAACCAGTACTGTCATGTGCTGTAAATTGGCTTGCTTAAAGAAATTGGAAAGAATTCAAAGAATTAAGAATTTAAAATTCTCATACAACAAAATCAACATTCACAACATGTAAAATGCTTTCCAACCTTCTTCTCTTATAAAATCATCAGACCAGGTTTCTGCATCATATTCATCTGCGCTTTCCCCCAGTGAAATATCTGCAATATGATGCACACATGCACATGTAACATAAAATGTCACTATAGCCACAATATACTGTAGTTTGAGGATGAGTGTGACGAGTAAACAGAACTTCATGCTGTACCTGTGAACGATATCTCAGGAATTGGAGAGAGACCTGGTTAAGCAGATGCATCGGAAATCGAGTGAGTTGTTAGATAAAGTATTTTGCCTCAAACACGTACACACTTCTATGTCATACTTCCAAGCCATAGGCGTAAACTCACACCACCATAAATACTGTACGACTCACCTCGATTGTACGATTCTTGAAAGGATCGAAGAAAGGTTTTTGTGGAAGACAAAGAGATTCTTCTTTGAAGAGATGTTGCATGACCTGGAAGGAAGAATATTTTAGTATGGTTTTAACTGAAGAGCCAAGACAGTGAAACTAGAAATCACCTCAACAAGACTAACTAAAGACCAAGTGTAATCAGACTCAAACCTAAACTCTGACTAGTGAGACTCAGACCAAGACTAAGGGTTATAAGACTAAGACCAAGACTAAGGGTTATAAGACTAAGGTTATGTTAAGTTTTTACGACTAAAATAGACTTAAATACTTAGGGGTCCCTCTGACTAAAACTAGACCAAAATGTCCACACTTTTAGATGACTAAAACTTGACTAAACAAAAATAGGATAAGATTGCCTAAATATGATTAAAAAAAAAAAAAACTAACAGGGACATTTTAGACTAAGACTAAAATTGAAAATAGCTGACGAAATTAACATTAACTCAAACTTAGAATAAAAGTAACAAGACTCAGACCAAGATCAGCCCGATCTGATTATAGTTACTTTTCAATAGAAACAGTAATCTGGATTGACACTCGGTATGAAAGGAGAGGGCTGGGAAAGTATTTTCTGATCCATACTTCAAAGTCAGAATGAATTATTAAGACAAATCCCAGTGTGGGGTTATGAAGGGTAAGAGCTAACATCAGAAATCTAGTGCCATTTCCTTACCTCTTGAGTAATCCGAAGACGTCTTCTCCAAGAAAAGTTCTTTATCTGCGCACAGATGTGCAACGGAGACGTTTTAAAGGCTGTCAGTTTTGATAGAAACACAATGTTCACAATCGCCTGTCTCGAGAAAAACTTTGTTCTCTAGAACGCGCCTTATCAAGAGGACTGAAACTTGTGTGTATTCCTTTCATGTCATCCTCAAAGTTCTGTGTATTTATTTATTTATAGGGTTTTTCTTTTCGCTCAGATAGCTGCAAATGTCCAGAGGGGATAGAAGAAAGGACAGACTTTCTTTTCTTCTTTTTTTTTTTTGCGTCAACAAAAATCTTTGGATCCAGGAGATGCTCCTGGTGGTGGAATATGCTGGGTCAGGACACATTTGATTTATTCTATAGGACAGGGAGTTAAGAGTCTATAGCATGGAGTTAAGAGTCTATAGCATGGAGTCTAGCAGCACAGTTTAAGATGTAACCGTTTTTCGATACAGCAAGTGAGTTTTCCTTTTGTGAGCCACATACAGAAGATAAAATAACATTAACTAAGGTTGCCAGGTTTGTACTACTACTACTACCTAACTGCATTAAAAAAAACACACATACTGTATGCACACACAAAAAGACCTGAAACTACCCACCGGAAAAAGGAGACAT
This sequence comes from Clarias laeviceps, assembly GCA_030014305.1. Lineage (NCBI taxonomy): Eukaryota > Metazoa > Chordata > Actinopteri > Siluriformes > Clariidae > Clarias > Clarias laeviceps. Next base: position 2,826,802 of record JAQMYJ010000013.1, on the reverse strand, counting down.
TTTCATCTTTTTCTCCGAATTTCCTTATTTGCAATAAAACAAATTCTTAGCATCCAAGTGTCATTAAATGAGCAGAAAATTTGGCATAAGAACCTGGCTACCCTGTCAATAACCGTCCTGTGCTCAACCATGGGGCAGGTTTTACCCCTCACGTCAGGATGTGTGTCCGCCATGGTCCCACCCACTTACATGTTACATTCAAAACTGGAAGTCACAGAAGCACTTTCAGCAAGGAAACACATCTGATAACTTTATGTCACCTAAAACAGCATACTGTCTCCTTTATAACCAGTTGTAAGTCATTCCGAATCGCCTCTGAACCGTCTGTGTTGTGTTTCATGCCTCACTAATTACTAGCACAAGGTTGAATCCCAAATCCCTCTCTAACCCCTGAACAAGGGCTCTACTTGATGTGTGGAACAAGGGATTGTATATACACACTACCTAGCACACTACAGTAGCTTCCCATTTAACACTATTTGGGATGCAACCTCGGAACAGTTCGTTAGCTATTAATTAGAAATCCTGAAATGTCAGTATGTTGGTTAACGTTACCTGCGTATCATTTAATCCAATTCAATTCAATTCAATTTTATTTGTATAGCGCTTTTAACAATTGACATTGTCGCAACAGAAGCACTGGAATGAGCTATCGTTAACATTATCACTTCACTATCACTTTCTCATACGCTTGTTTCTTATCGATTCTAAAGCATCAGGTAATCCGGTAGGTAATCATTGGAACAAGCACGGACACACTTACCTTCTATGCTTACTGCTGATACATCATCAGGCAAGTCGCCTAAAGCTGGAAAACCAAAAAAGAAAAAGAGAGAATTAAAGGAATATTGGTATTATTACTTATCTGCATGGCAACAACTCCAGGAACAATAAATTAAAAGTGCGGATCCCAGACCTGCTCAAACGTTTCACCATCATGTTTGGAAATACTCACATTTGACTCTGCGTTGAGAAAACATCTTTGATTGATTGGTGGTCGGTATCACCGGCATCACCTTTTCTAGAAACGTACAGAGATGAGGTAGGTTTAGTTCCCTCTCACAGCTCGCCCAACCAAGGAACAGCCTTAGCAGACTCAAATTTAGACAAAGGTTGAGGGACTTACTTTGGCCGCAGCAGCATCTGTTCTTGACCTGATCGCTGACTCCGAGAAGAACCAACATGACCACCAATAGGACCAGAACCAACCAGACGATGGTACTGAGAGTCCACCAACTCACTGAGAAGATAAGGAGACGAGTGATCGGAAGTAACATTAGGGAATAAATCTCACATGATAATGTTAAAAAAAAAAATCACATAAATATTACAAATAAAAATCTACAGTAGTAAAAATTATTGAATTACATGGGGGAAAAGTTTATGTGAAAATAAAAAAAATCATGAAAAGATTGCTGGAAAATAAGTGCGGCAAATTCTCTCCCTAATCAGAACGAATCCTCAATTCTTTCACACTCATTTCCTTACACTTCTAAACTTTCTCACCCTAAATGACTCCGACTGCCAGGAGGGATTTGTGGCTTTGCAGCGGGTCGTCTCTCGGCAGATAAGAGGGACGTACCGAGGCAATAAATTTATCATCGGCAGAGCTGAAATATGAAGCGGCGCTCTGGTCGTCCCTGCCAGAATCGATAGACAGGATGAAAAATGGCCTTGGCTAACCTTTAGACTCGATATACTCTGTGAGGAGCGATGAGGATGGAGGGAGGGAGAGAGGGAGAGAGGGAGGGAAGACAGAAAGAGGTAAATTGATATTGAATATGTGGGCTGCTGTCCCATGGGAGTCTAGGATTCTGAAGCTTCTGAAACTCAGCATGAAGGAAATGGAGACTTTTCTTCAAAGAAGGAAAAGCCAACAGTCAGGATGTACTTGTACAACCCACCCAGAGTGTGTCTTAATATATGCTGTAGTGAATATTCTTCAGTTATTTTGGTGATGGTTGAGTTGGATCCTGGACATAGTTTCCTTGGGACGAACATGTTGTGGGTGGGACGTCATTCCATTACAGGGCACCAGGTACACCCTTATTTCGACCTGGGGCAATTTAGAGTAGCTAATGGTCCAATCCAAAGGTGTGTTTCTTAAAAGTTAAAGGAATTCAGGGGAAACATTTTGGCAAAACGCCACCCAGACAGCAATTTCTATGAGGTTCTAGGATTATATCAAGGAATCTGAAGCTGTGATGTGGAAACACCAGTAGCACCATTATCATCACTGGTACCTTTGACATAACACGAAAAATACAGACTTTTCTTCTTTCATGTTAGTTAAGTCCAACTGACATGACTCAACCCCCAGATAACAAACACCTGGATGACTGAGAATCTTCACAGACACTTGTTTGGAGCTTTAGAGTTTTAGAGGCTGTTAAATCATTCCAGCTGTCCTTGCCTGGGACTCGTGTGGGAATAATTTCTGCTTGCCAGGGCAGAGTGTCTGTGAGGTTATATATATATACACTCAGCAAAAAAAGAAACGTCCCTTTTTCAGGACTGTGTATTTCAACAATAATGTTGTAAAAA
>JAQMYJ010000013.1:2801177-2823499 GCA_030014305.1 Clarias laeviceps | reverse complement strand
TGTTCATACAAATATTTACACATTAAGTTTACTGAAAGTAAAAACAGTTGAAAGTCAGAGGACGTTTCTTTTTTTTCTATATATATATATTTGTTTTTTTTTGTATAATTTTTTTTCTGGTGTGATGATAGGTAATCTTGAAGCCATTTACTTTTATATTTAGGCATTTGGCAGATGTTTTTATCCAGAACGACTTACAAAAGTGCTTTCGAATTTCCATCGTTGGATGGATCCATACACTGGTTACTAGGGTTACTAGGTTACTAACTATAAGTACCATCAGTCGTGTGTGTGTGTGTGTGTGTGTGGGGTGGGGGGTGGGGGGGTGTTTGAAATAACATAAAATCTGAAAGAAACAGATAGGGCTTTAGTCATTGCTTAAAGACTGCCAGTGATTTGGCTACAGACATCTAGAGAAAGTTCATTCCATCACCTAGGTGCCAGAACAGAAAACAGTCAAGATGCATGTCTTTCTCTGTCCCTGATAGATGGTGAGAGCAGTCGAGCAGTGCTGGAGGATCGGAGGGAATGTGGTGCGGTGCGGGGTGTGATTAGCGTTGAGAGGTAAGTGGGTGCTGGGCCATTTTGAGCTTTGTAGGCGAGCATCAGTGTTTTGAATTTGATGCGAGCAGCTACAGGAAGCCAGTGCTGGGAGCAGAGAAGTCATAATGCTAGCTAGCGAATTGGTGTGAGAAACGTAGCAAAAACAAAAAAGTGATGTAATAAAAGTTGAACTGTCATACTGCCTTAGTTGTGCAACACCATAAAAATATGGAACAAAACAGAGCTCAACACCATCCATGTCAAGAGGGATGCCTCGACAGTCAACAAGCCTCCTCCTGTCAGACATTTGACCTTGCTGTGACCTTGATCAATTCCAAACCCATATTAATACTGTATTTCTTCTGGTTACAATGATAACTCTATATCAGTTCAACAAACATTAAACAGACAGACTAACATCCCCAAAAACATAACGTGCATAAACATGTTTACGTCGATAATTATTATTATTTTTTAAAACAATTTTCAGGTTTAAATCCAGAATCTAAATAAACAGAGATTGGCTTAAGGCCTCAGTGTACAAGTGAAGACGACATCTATTAAACATCTTTCAAGCTTGAACAATCTCAATGGTTTCATATTGGTAGTTTCTTAATAGTACTCCAATACTGTAGGTGGCGCTAGTAAGATTTCATGGCCATTTTTATGACTACAGGCATAAGATCAGCAGGTGAAATTAATCATGCTGAAGAAACCCATGCAGTACTTGAAACGAAAAGAATCAGCTTGGCCACGCCTTATTTATTTGTAGTAATTTATTTGTGCCATAATTACGTCATATCGTTTGTGAAAGCCAGCTGAACGTCTTCTCCACATGAAGTATCCTGAGACCTTTAAAGATCTCTAGGGAATCAGAAAACATGACGTGAACATATTCATCATCATTTTCACCTTTTTTCGAAGACATGGTCCAAATGTTCTCGACGTGAAAAAGACAAAGGCTTCTTCTGTTCTGATTAGAACCAGAGTTTTTTCCTTCAGAAGATGTTACGTCAAAAGATCCTGCTAGGAAGATGCCTGCTTCTGATGTGTTTGGTTTGTGAGGCTCTGAGTTGTGTTTGGACGAGCTGGATAGCGGTGTTTCATCTCGGTTTTGCCGCGTGCTGCCGTTCTGTACGCAGCAGACGAACTGCGTGATGTTGTGTTGTATTTCGATGTGAAGTCCACTGTGATTAAAGTGTCCATTTACAGTCAAGTTCTGCAGAAGAGGAGGAGCTATGATCTGTAGCGTAACAATTACCCCCGTGCCCATTTCTGAAAAAAAAAACCACACATAATACTATTATATACAAAATTTAAAACCACGTTATTTTACATTCCAGACTACAGACTGCAATGTTACACTGTAGCAGGTGCTGTATCGTACAGTAAAACATCTATTCAGGTCGTTACGGTAGACCTTCTACCCTGGTATATATGTACGATATTTGTGACTTTATCTCACCTGAGATCGAGGCGTTGTCACGGAGACTACGCAGGTCAGTCTGGGTCTTGCACACAAACCACTTCATTATTGCTTCGTCCTGACTGGTGGTGTTTTTAGCCACACACCTCGGCCGCGTCATAGCTGCACTCTCATACATCTCACACACCTGTCTGTCATACCGGCCATGCGGGCTATTAGAGTCACAAGGGTCAAAAGGTGTACAAAGGAACTGGATCTGTAACACTAGAGAGAGAGAGAGAGAGAGAGAGAGTGAAAGAGAGAGAGAGAGTTAATTCTAGCTTGACTTTTAGCCTGTTTACTGCAACACTAGTTTGAGTGTTAGTCTGTTTTCTCCAGTGCTAGTTTAAGAGTTAGCCTGTTTGCTATAATGCAAGTTTAAGGGGTAGGTTTTTTAATCTAATGCTCGTGTAAGGGTTAGCTGTTCACTATGATGCTAGTTTGAGGGTTAGCCTGTTGGCTATAATGTTAGTTTAAGGGCTTAGCCTGTTTGCTGTAATGCTAGTTTAAGGATTAGCCTGTTTTCTCCAGTGCCAGTTTAAGGGCTAGTCTATTTTCTATAATTTTAATTTGATGGTTAGCCTGTTTGCTACAATGCTAGTTTGAGGATTAGCCTGCTTAATCCAATGCTAGTTCAAGGGTTTGCCTGTTTTCCAAAAATGCTAGTTTAAGGGTTAGCTGACTTATTCCAATGCTAGTTTGAGGTTTGGCTTGTTTACTCTAATGCTACAGAGGTTTAAGGGCTTGCCTGTTTCCCATAATGCTTGTTTGGCGGTTTGCCTGTTTACCTCAGTGGTAGTTTAAGGATTAGCATATTTGCTATACTGGTAGTTTGTATTTTAGTTTGTTTACTGTAATGCTAGTTTAAGGAGTTAGCCTGTTTACTCACTCTAAGGCTATCATGTCAACTGGACTTCTTAGGTAGAAATGTTTCACGTTTATTTCATGTTTACTCTAACGCTAGTTTTAGTTCACTTATTTCCTGTAATGCTAGTTTATATTTAGGCTGCTCTCTGTAATGCTAGTTTAATGTCAGTCTGTTTAATATCATGCTAGTTTATTGGCTAGTATGTTTTCCGTAAAGCTTGTTTTTATTGTTAGGATCTTTCCTTGAGTTAATAACAGACCGAAATAAAACATTCTCTGTTATTTGATGTTTGGTAAATTTCTGCATTTCAGTTCTAACATTTTAAGATTTTTAACATTTTAACATTTAAATTCCTCTGAGGAAAAAACCAAAACAACAAACCAATAGAACGTTCATTCTAAGAATTCATGGCAAAACAAAAATCCAGTTTTACAGTGTTATACAGCCACCCAGGTGTTGTTTCTGTCCTGTCTCTCCATGTCTCCAGTTGATCTGCCATGGAAACGGGAGCAGCAGCTCGGCTGTTAAGATCCCGTCCTTGTCTTGGGAAGGTTGTGAATTTAAATCCCACATCTGCCAGTGGGCTGCTTTTGGGCTTCAGGTGGATCCCTGCTCACTCATAAAAGTCACCTTGGATGAAAAGCTGCGCCGAACGAAACCATGTTACTTTGCAGCTTCTTTCCTTTAAAAGCATCAGAGAGCCATTTCTATCGATCTGCACCGGTCCAGATGCGTGACGCACTTTCGGACCTGTATGAAGACTGAAATCTCAGCTCAGCTCTTTAGTTATTTATGTAGCTATGTCTTAAGTGATGTTTAGAAGAGATATGATTTCTGGACTAAGCTATGTTCGTTAGCATTTACTAGCCTGTAGGATGTCTGTAAGAATTATTCAATCACAGAGATGCATTCATGTATTTTTTTTAATACTTTATTTATTACAATACTAAATGTTTGCTGCAGGATTAAACAGAGATATTTCAGCCAAAGACGCATACCAGTTCATTTTAAACCCAATAACATACTACGACAGAGACTCGGACACCAAAACATAAGAAGAGCATTATAATACAGTGCTGTGAAAAGGTATTTGACCCTTCCTGATTTTTTTTGTTTGTTGCATATTTATCACACGTAAATGATTCAGATCAACAAATAAATTTGGTCCTATGTGAAAAAGTAATCACATTTTTTGGAGAGCTGAGTTAAATTTCACTTGCCACACCCAGGCCTGATTACTGCTGAATTAAGAAATCACTTAAATAGAACGAGTCTGACAAAGTGCAGCACGCTGAAAGATCTAAAAAAGCAACACGATCTAAAGAAATTCAAGAACAGATGGGAAGAAAAGTAATCGACATGTATCTGTCTGGACATTGTTACAAAAGACATTTCTAAGGCTTTGGGACTCCAGCAACCCATGGTAAGAGCCATTATCTACAAATGGAAAAAACCTGGAACAGTGATGAACCTTCCCAGGAGTGACCGGCCGACCAAAAATACTTCAAGAGCACACGACGACACATCCAGGAGCTCATAAAAGAAGCAACATCTAAACCAGAGCAACATCTAAAGAACATCATACCAACAGTTAGACCTGGTGGTGGTAGTGTGATGGTCTGGGGCTGATTTGCAGCTTCAGGACCTGAACGACTTATTATAAGTGATAGAACCCTGAATTCTGCGCTATCAGAAAATGCTGAAGGAGAATCTCCGGCCATCAGTTCGTGACCACAAGCTCAAGTGCACTTGGGTTATGCAGCAGGACAATGATCCGAAACACACCAGCAACTCCACCTCTGAATGGGTCATATAAAACAAAATGAAGGTTTTGAAGTAGCCTAGTCAAAGTCCGGACTTAAATTTGATTGAGATCCTTAAACAGGCCACTCATGCTCTCAAAACAACCCTCCTACTCCTTCTCCATTGTTCATATAACAAAACACTTTTGACCCAGGCGGATACAAATATGAGGAACTTTCTTCAGACTGAAGGAGCTGCTTGGATGAATGGAGAGACGTTTCCACACGACTTAACTCCCAGATGACCTCACCTGGACGACTGGGAACCTTCACAGACCTATGAAACCATGTGTTGGTCTGTTATTAATTTGGAAGACTCGAGAGTCAAATGATACATGATCTGGTACAGTAAGCGGTTGAACAGTGCAGACTCTGAGACAGGACGTGGTGACGTCGAAATGGCACAAACATCACCACGTGACTCAAATCAGAACGGATGAACCGTTTCGCAAGCAGATTGCTTACGCTACTCCTGGGCAGACCTGCGTGAGCTGGTTTCTTCCTCCATGATTACGGCTCGAATGTGTGAGGACGAGGATGATGAGGGTGTGGGATAATTCTGATTTGTGAAGTGCATTGTCTGTTTTCGAGATGCATATACGCAAGTTTAATAATAATGATGATGATGATGCCTATCTTTCGATTTCTATTAATAATGCCATCTTAATCAGATATCTGACAGGAAATGTCTGATGAGCTTTCTCTCTCTCTTTCTGCTAATCAAGCATTTCCTGTCTGAGTTATTAGTGTGATTATTAACAGCTCTGATTTAGATGATACTGAGGTGAGAGCCTATGCCTAGCCTAAGATCATTATCACAATGCCATCCTGATATGACCAGAATTACAATTAGCCAATCAGAAAGGAGTATTTTCCATCACCATGGTGAGATATTTAATGATAAAATCATTTAAATGTATTAAAAAACAACAACAAAACTATAGCCAGAGGATTCTATAACTACAAACATACATTATTCTGCACTAAGTGAACCATACTTCACACTTCAACCACACACACACTTCTCACCTTCTGACGGGAAGAACTCTGGTAGGCACACGATGAAAGCGAGGAAGATGATTACGGCGAGTTTGGCGATCGTAGCTTTCGTCATGGACACAGAGTGATGACGGACAACTCTCTCTCTTTCTCCCACACAAACACACACTCTATCTCTGCCCTGAAGAGGACCAGATGGTCAGCAGCTAATATGAAATGCTCTAACAGTAGTACTAATCACTGACTTCACGGGTTCTTCCTCTTGTGCTTGAGAACACGTGTCAGAGTTGAGCAAACAATACAACCGTCTCGTCGCTTTACTTCCTGTCTTTCTTCCTGTTGTAGCAGTAAAAAGTATGTGAAAGGAGTGAAAGATGCAACGAGAGAGAGAGAGAGACAGAGAGCGTCATATCAGTCTCGCACATTGACTAAGTAAAGTGCACGAGGGGTCACCTGGGACAGGATGCTGCTGTTGCTGCGCTCAGAGTAAACAGGTCAGTGTGGTGCTGCAGGACTGGAGTCTGTGGCCTTGTGTTTATGTAACATGCTGGTGATGAAGAGGAAACTCGGAGCAAACACATGGCGTGCGTGCGGTCTGGTGGTACCACCACACACACACACACACACACACACACACACACACACACACAGGGAAAGAATTAAATCAAATTACTTGCTCGCTATCTGCTAACCGACATGCCATCAAGAGCATTCTTACTTCCTTACCTCTTCTGCCGTTTCTTTCTTTTCCATTCCAGCTACCTATTCACCTCACCCTCAACTACATGTCCCAGATACCAACCCTAACCACCTGCCTACAGTGCTGTGAAAAAGTATTTGCCCCTTCCTGATAAATTTTTTTTTTTTTGTTGCATATTCGTCACACTTAAATGAGATCATTAAACAAATGTTTAATATTACACGAAGATAATCTGGTTAAATATAAATTGCAGTTTTCAAACGATGATTTCATTTATTGAGGGAAAAAAGCTGTCCAATCAAGCGTTTGCAGTAACTGCTAGTGCATCTTTCACCTCTCTGTGGAGGAATTTTGGCCCGCTCTTCTTTGCGGAATCGTTTTAATTCAGCCACATTGGAGGGGCTTTCGAGCGTGAGCGGCCTGTTTAAGGTCATACCACAGCATCTCAATCGGATTTAAGTCTGCATAACCCACTGCATGCTTGTGCTTGAGGTCACAATCTGATGGCCGGATATTCTCCTTCAGGATTTTCTGGTAGAACGCAGAATTCGAAGAACTGGAAGTCGTCCAGGTCCTGAAGCTGCAAAGCCCCAGACCATCACACTACCACCGCTATATTTGACTGTTCGTATGATGTCCTTTTTATGAAATGCTGCGCTAGCTTTACGCCAGATGTAACAGGTTCCAAAAAGTTTTTGTCTTAACAGATGATTACTTTTTCACATAGGACCAGGTAGATTTAGACAACTTTTTACCCCTTAATAAATGAAATCATCATTTAAAAACTGCATTTTGTATGTACTCGGGTTATGTCTATGTAATATTACACTATGATTGATTATCTCAATAATTGAAAAATGTGACAAATATGGCAAAAAAAAAAAAAACTTCACGAAGGGGGGCAAATGCTCTGTAGTTATCCCTCCATAACAACCCACCCTACCCACACAGACCAGCCACCTGCTCACCTCACCCTAAACTCCCCATCCCAGCCATCCCAACCTACCCCATCATACCAACCCACCCACAACACCTATATACTCATCCCATCCTAAACTCCCCATGCCAATCACTCTACCAACCTTTCTATCCATTCCACAGTACCTACCCATCCAACCTACCCAACCTTCCAAAACATACCCACCCAATCCTACCAATTCATCCCATCCTACTTATCTGTTCCAGTTTATATACCCATCTCACCATACATACCCAACCTCCGTTACACATCTTACCTCCGTTAGACCATTCCTACCCATGAGGATGGGCGGAGCTCATTTCTTTGCCAGAGAAAATCTAGATACATCCCATGCATGGAAACAGTTTAATATAACCAGCTTATCAAAGTCTCTTTAAAATTGTACAGTTATAATACATCTCGTTAAAAAGTGCAATTAAAAAAGCATAACCAACATTGTTTCTCAATATCATATAAATAATATGAACATACAGTATAGGCTCCTATAATGCTTATATTACTGTACGTGTATGTTATGTGCAGTATATTCAACTGCACTGTGTTTCAATCGCATCTTGAGTCGTTGTGGCACTAAGGCAGTAATGCCGACGCTGTGTTTTATCCTGAACTCTGAGCTCTAGTAACTATAAACGTCCTCTATAAAAACCTTCAGTTTGAGTTGCAGACTGTTTCCTTCTCTCAGCCTGAAGCTGTGAATGTAATGCACACTCCCAATCCACTCAGCAGCGGTAAAGTGCTCTCTGTGGGAAGCTCTAGGACGTTCCTGCTGTCGCGGAGCTTGTTCACGGTTATCGTGCAAGGCCAGGATGAGGTTCCTGCGGGACCCCGCTGCGGTAAACGAGTGCCTGGAGAACGATGCGCTCTTATCGTTATCGTCCAGGAGGGTTGTAGGGGCCTGCTGGTGATTTCCAGCTTTATGCTAAAAGAGAGAGAGAACATCATATGGCCTCCGAAGTCACGATTTCTCGCCCGGTACTTTACTCTGGAGATTACAGAAGCGCAGTGGTGTTTAGTGATGTATCATGATATGCCAGATTTGGGTACAACTACAGTATGTGCATGGTGTGATGGATGTATTAGATAATCTAACATTCTGGAAGACACCCAGAAACAAAGAACAATCATAACATAGCTATAAAACATGCATAAATAATGAATATTTAATGCAGCTCTGAAACCTTCTAAAAATTCATGACCTGGATAAAACCCAGATGTGCAAAAATAGCTTTTCTCATGTGTGCACAGTGATTAAGAATTCAATTTATTCACTTTTCCCCTCCGTCCTCATTCATAAATGAATGACATTAGGATATTCCTTATATAACCGAGTTTGAGCGAAGTCAGAGAATGGGAACAGATTTATTTTAAGTATAAAAATGGCATTCATTTTCTTTTTCAAACAAGAAAATGTGCTGCATAATATACAGTATAGCACAAACAATTACGTATAAACGGAATAGCCTTCTTCACAGTGACCACCTTATTAGACCTACATGCATAAATGTATGTACTGAGTCCCAGGACTGCTCCTTTACTCCTGTCTCATTACTTTACCGTTTTTCTTTCATACATCCATCTGCAGTGGCAAGAAAACGTATGTGAACCTTTTGGAATTTTATGGGTTTCTGCATTAATTTGTCAAAAAATGGGATCTGATTTTCATCTGAGTCAAAAGTATTGACAAATATAATAATAACAACACAAAAAAAATCTGATCCTTCATGTCTTTATTGAGAACAACCATAAAAACCTCATAGTGCTAGAGTAAAAAGTAAGTGAATCCTTGAGATGATGACCTGGAGTCTTGTGAAGATAATGAGTTTGGAGGTGTGGACTAGAGCTACTTTGACTGATAAAAACCACTCAAACGTTTTGAACTTACTCCGCACAAGAAGAATACACTAATGTGAGTCATGCATCGCCAAAAAAAGAGCTCTCAGAAGATCTGTGATCAAGAACTGTTGCACCTTTAAAGGGTTACCGAGTGATTTCAAAGACTTTGGCCATTCACCAGTCTACAGTTCCACACTTTGGGACTGTGGCTACTCTACCAAAAAATGGGCGACACTTAACCGTAAATAAATAACCAAATAAATATCCAAATAACCAAATAAACAGTAACAATATAACACGCAAATCTGCGTTAAACCCGTCTCCGCACCAGGTAAGCCGCTTTATTTGTTTCATCGTGTTCGTTTTTTTTACCCTCCCGAGTGAACATTATTACCATTTGCAGAACCGAGCGGACAAACAGGCTCCGTAGAGCGGATGTGAGGAAGTCAGGCAGCCGGCGTGCGACGCTCCCAGGGCGGATTGGAATTCAGGCGAGGCCGCGGCTTCACACTGGGGCCCTGCTGTAACATCATATGCTTTGCTGTGCCCGGTCAAAATGACTCGAAGGGCACAACAAAGACTCATCAGTGAGGTAAAGAAACAACCCTGAGTGACAGCCATCAAGATTTGAAAGCATCATTGAAACTGGCTAACATCTGTGTTCATGAGTCTACAGTACGTAAAACATTGAACAAGTAGGATGTTCATGGCAAGACACCACAAAGGAAGCTGCTGCTTACTTAAACCTTAGACATTGCTGCATGTCTGAGGTTTGTGAAAGACACATTGACACTCCACAGAGGTATCGGCAAAATGTTTTGTGCGCTGATGAAACTAAGACTGAACTATTTTGAAAGAACATGCAGCAGTACATCTGATGCAAAAAAGGGTACTGAATATCATCTGTAAATCATCATCCCAACCGTAAAGTATAGTGGAGTCATACATCATGATTTGGAACTGCTTTTCTGCATCCGGCCGTGGCCAGCTTACAGTTACAGAGGGGAAGATGAATTCTCAAGTATATTAAAAAATTCTTCAGGAAAATGCGAGAATGTCTGTACGTTTGTTTAAACTCTGTAGACGTTGGTGATGCAACAGGAGAGTGACGCAATACACCAGAGCAAGTCCACAACAGAAAAACAAAATCCGCCTTTTGGAGTGGCCAAGTCACAACCCAGACCTCAACCCAATATGCTACAGCTACAGGAAGCGCCTGGTTGAGGTTATTGCTGCCAAGGGGGCGACCATTTATTAATTTCATGGGTTCACTTACTTGTTCCACTACCATTCTGAATGTTGATTGAGTGTCTTCAATAAAGAAATAAAGGATCAGATTTTGCGTTATTATTTTAGGCACATTATATTCATCAAGAGTCAAATTCTAATTTTATTTGTCACATTCCCAGTCATACACATGTACGAGATACAATGAAATGCTTATACGACCGCCCGTGACCTCAAAAAAAAAAAAAAAGGCTTGACTTGGATGAAGATCAGATCACATTTCATGACAGAGTAATGCAGAAAATTCCAAATGCATGGAATTCCAAAAGGTTCACATAATTTTTCTTGCCATTGTATAAACTTCAAGTGACCATGGAGGCAAATTGTATTTATTCTACCTAGGACCTCCGGTCAACATTCACACACTACAGGCAATTTGGGAACGCCAATTAGCCTAACCTGCATGTCTTTGGACTGTGGGAGGAAACCCACCAAGCACCGGGAGAACATGCTAACTCTACACACACACACACAGACCCGAGGCCGGAACAGTGATAACCACTAATCCAGATCAACAAATCAGCTCATTGCGCAACCAGTAACACCATATAATAAGTTATCTCATTTCATAGTAGCATGCATTCACTGATGCTGATGGCACTTGACTATTTGTAGCATGCATTCAATTGTACAATTTTTTTTTTAATTGTAATGCATGCTTCTACTTGCATTTGAGGTCTTGCATTTGCATTATGGGGGTAAAAACAAACAAACAAACAAACAAACAGAGCAGCATAGGACATTTCCTGCACACGATAGAGGGGCAGATATTTCTGATGCTTCCTGTTTTTTTTTTTTTTTTTTTTGCACCGGGCAGGCTGCTCAGTTCATCGCGCTCGAGCGTGCAGCCATTTGTTTCTATTTTTTTTTCCTTCGTGTTATTTAAAACAAATATCTATTTTCAGGCATTTGGCCTGGTTAGTTTGACATTTCGCGTGAATCACAGTGAACACTGCACGCATTTATCTCTCCAAAAGAAAAGAAAATTCACAGCACAAGGGCATTATGAGTATTATTATGCAGCGCGCGTGCTGCTCCTCGGTGCCTTGAGCGCCTGCCTCACGCGCAGCCCCGGTTACTGAGCGACACTTAACCGTAAATAAATAACCAAATAAACAGTAACAATATAACACGCAAATCTGCGTTAAACCCGTCTCCGCACCCAGGTAAGCCGCTTTATTTGTTTCATCGTGTTCGGTTTTTTTTTTACCCTCCCGAGTGAACATTATTACCATTTGCAGCGCGAGAACCGAGCGGACAAACAGGCTCCGTAGAGCGGATGCGCGGAAGTCAGGCAGCCGGCGTGCGACGCTCCCAGGGCGGATTGGAATTCAGGCGAGGCCGCGGCTTCACACTGGGGCCCTGCTGTAACATCAATTGGTGCAGAAATTTATTGGATTAAATGAGTCTGTGCTGCATTTTGTAGCTAAGCGTGTGTTTAAATCATTCTTGATGCCAAAACTTCACCTTTTAATATATATGAATAATTGTTTTTAATAAGATTAATAATAATAACACGCAATGCAACTAAATATTATAAAATAGTTTAGGAAGTTAGGAAAAAGTGCTAATTAGGTCCTTTTAATCTTGCATTTTTTGACGAACCAACCGTAATATGGACAAAAATATTATCTGGCCAAACCTACAACGACGATGTATCCAAGTCCCTTACATACGAACAAGTTTAAACATTGTCTTCACAGGTTCCATGAACTCGTCCTTGATCATGGACGATGTCTGCCATCTTTTCACCTCGCTGCTTTCTCTCAATTATTTTCACTTTTGTCTACAACGCTATTGCTTGCCGCTTCTTAGCAGGACAAGATTCATCGCCGCTGCTTTTACTCGCCCAGTCTGTACTCTATACAGTACATTACGGCACACTACAGCATGTGACAATATACTGTACATGTGATCTAATGTAATCGTCTTCAAAACTCGAATTAATGTTATGGACTCCAGTATGGAGTTGGTCCCCCTTTTGCAGCTAAGTAAAGGGGTGTCAAGTAGGCTTTTGTTGTCATTTCAGCCGTATACAGTCCACAGTACACAATGAAACAAAACAACATTCCTCTAAGACCAAGGCGCTACATACAACACAAATTAACACCATACATTAACAAAACGAACTAAGCACACTCAAACTGAACGTGCAAACAAGAGCAACAACATGACACAATGCAATAGTCTGTGATGATGAGTAGGTAAACTCTCACTTCCAGGTTTACAACAAACATTAAGATGAAATTTTATGAAAAAGGAAGGAGGATGAGGAATAAGGCGTGAAAAGAGGAAAGACCAGAAAGAGAATCCGAATGAATGAAAGGATGAACGTGATTGTGTGTGTGAGAGTTTATGTACGCGCGACTATAATTTAGGCTCATATTGTCAGAGTGGCAGATTTGCTTTCAAAGCGCACTCGCTCACACACAATCACACACATAGTCTGAGACAGGATCTTTGCTTGAAATTTATGCTCGGCCTCCTGCCTGCACCTGCTGGGTGTTCAACACTGATGATGCTGTCCTCAGAGTGAGCTTAGTAATTGATGGCAGATCTTTATGGCTGTAATCACTCATCTGCTGCTCTCGTCTTATGGCTGATACTTAAAAAAAAAAAAAAACAGTGTGAGTGTGTATGGCCTGGGTTTTAGGTTTGTTTTGAGGACCTGGGTCAGGCTTGACATTGTGGGGACCTTGTAATTTATTTATTTTTTTTCCCTCCCCAGAGTCCCCAGAGACTTTATATCTGTAAATCTGCCTCCTTTGAACCAAAATCAATGAAAGTCAAAGGAAAAATTATTCCTGCAGTAGTTTTATATGTTCACACACCCTGATTTTGGCTTCACAAAAATCTCAATATATGTTTGTAATTATTACATAAATATAACGTCATAAAAATGCAAATTTGCAAAAAGACAGCATTCAGTCATGAGCATAGATTTCCTCCATTTTACTATGTAAAAATTGTATATCATTAGCTATTTATATTTATTTATATTTATATATTTAGCTATTATTTAAAATACCTCAAGTGTAAACATTGAAAAAAAATAGCTTGATTTTGATCATCATATTCATGTTGCATATTGTGTTCTATACACACTATATAAGATATATTTATATATTTTTAGCATCAGAATTTTGCAGGTTAGTGCAATTTAGATACAGTCTAATCAATCTTTTATAGGTCAATTCAAAGTACACAATTGAATCGACGGATCAATTTTTGATTCAGAATCGATTCACAATTTATTTTTTACAAAAGTCTAGCGGTCTAAAATTGGCAAATTCCATGAACAAACATACCAATCTTATCTTTTGCGAGTACTCAGTACAATACTGCCATCTACTGGAATGGAGTAAGAAAATTATTGTTTTGTACAAGAGATGACATCGAAACGATGAACAACATTCCAGCGTTCAATCGATAATTTTCATAGTTTATAATACTTCAAAATTGTACGAAATTTAGCTGATTGAAAGGGCTTCTCACTGGCTTAGCAGTAAAGTGCTAACCACTATCGTCCCGGGATCCGAGTTCAAATCCTGAGTGATGCTACAGCCAGACAGTAGCCAGGAGCCTAGAGAGAGCAGATTGGTGGGAAGGATGGCACGCTCACACTCCCACCTCAATCGTGGCGACACTATCCAATGATGGGTATCGGTCAGCTCGCATAAGCAAAAGAGATCGTAAGGCTGCCATGGTGCGTCGGAGTCAGTTGGTAAAGATGCGGTCAGTGGTTTCATGGAGGAAGTAACTGGTAGCTGTCCTTATATAATGGGTGGGAAGTGAACAAAGTAATTGAAAGGAAAAATAATAGCTACTTGAGACAAATCAGACAATAATTGAAAAGTTCGAAAAGATGTGGTCAGCGGTTTTATTTGCTTCGGATGAAGTAACTGCTAACCTCTGGCTTTCCTGGTAGCTGTCCTTATACGATGGGTATACAACACAAAATTGAACACAAAACGATTGAAAGGAAAAATAATATCTACGTGAGACAAATCAGACAACCATTGTTCTATTGAATAGAAACGAAAATTGTATCGAATCCACAGTCCTTTGGTTCATAGCTCTAGTAGTAAAGTCGCAAATTAAACCTTTCGCACAAAATATTTTGCCTGGTTTCGTTTAACCCCATTTTCCTGATTTGCAATCTTGACACACTCGAGTCGCTGAATTTAATTGGCGATGGCAAATACGATGGCTCCGCCCCTTCCTCAAGTTGTTTGCCTTTTTGAATCCTGAAAGCTGCGTCTTAAACGTCATACTGTACTTTGCGTTCAATTGTTCCCAAAGGCGAGTTCTTGTTCTGCTTATCCTGCAAGTGCTCACGTTACAATTTTAACGTGTGATAGACATTTACAAAATAGCAAATAACTGAAGTTTGGACTGATTTTGCGTTACGTGATGACTAGTTGCTCTGTGTAGCGTGTTTATACTTTATGTACGTTATACATTTTATTATTTTGCCGAAAAGCCTGGACACAAAACAAGGATATGAACGTTGAACAAAAACAATTTACATCAACGAAAATCACTTTGTTACATGCGTTTTTTAAATTAAAATCAGGTTTGTTTTTCTTTGTTCGCTTTGTTTGTTTTTCTTCGAACTCTGAATATCAGTTAAAGCATTGTGTACATTGTCGGAGTGATAATGGAAATGTACCAAATATATACGTTTTTTATTTAAACATAAAAGCGTAAGCCATTAGAGTTTTTTTTAACTGTTTTTAATCATTTTACATTGATTTTGCAAATAATATATATTTTTATATTGTAATAAAAAGACACAAGTCAAGAAAAATGTCTAATGCTAGTTTTGCTTTACATTTTTTACTGTGTTAATTTTTCTTTTTTAATGCTGTCCATGAAAACATTAGTATTGTTGTTCCGAGTGTGTGTTGTTTGCAGTTGGTTGCTTGTGCTTTTCTTCCTCCATAGCCAGTGCAACTGTATACATGGAAAGTTAAGCTAAGGATACTTTGTCTCCATCACACACACACACACACACACACACACACACATACACACACAGGAGGACACAGACCTTAATTTGGTTGTAGATTGTTTGTAAATTGGTTGTCTCAGGAACTAGACAGATGTTCGGCTAAGCAATTATCGTTTCTTTCATTTAGAAGAGGAGGACGAGCGAGAGAAAGGAAGGAGGAAGACTTGACATTCCATCCTGCCATTGATTAGGCAAAGTGCATTAACGACACACACCTGCTTTCCTGCACAGAACCTAACTGCATTAGTTGGTAAGTTCATTTAAAAAATATTTCCACTCTGAAAATCATATAAATGTAAAGTATTGGACATAGCTAGATGCAGAAAGAAAATATCAATTAGCGTATTATTATAAAAAAATAATACGTCTGTGGCATTTCTAGACATTCAAATGAAAATAAAAATTTTTTCAAAAAAAAAGTGATGGAAAATTTTTTTGCAATTTAGCAAAACCAATCAGAAGTCCCATGTATTGTGACCTCATACACCCGGAGCCCCTCCTCAGGCTGAATGCTTAGCTCTTAAGAATTAGCCTCCGGGTGGCGCAGTGGTAAAGTGCTCGCCCTATCGTCCGGAGATCGCGAGTTTGATTCCCGTGTGATGCTGTAACCTCTCGCAGCCGGAGGACTAGAGAGAGCTGATTGGCCGAGCTCTTTTAGAGGGGAGAGATGAGAGGTACTTAGTGCTCCCACATTAATCACGGCCAATCAGGGGCGTCTGTGATAGCGGATAGCGCTGTCCTCCGAGTGTGTTACGCCGCCCTACGGTGTGTGAGCGAGCAGTTTAAAAAGATGCGGTCGGCTGGCGTCATGTGGTTTGGAGGAGACACATGATAGTCTTCGGCCCTCCCGACTGAGTGGTAGTAGTAGCCTTAATGTGGGAGCCCCCTAGTGAAGGGGAGGAATTGTGGGGGGAGAATAGCCAGGTTAGTTGTTAGAAGGTAACAGCTGTTGACTAGATGGTTCCAGTCCCTGCTTTCTGATTGGCCAAAAATAATACAGTTCTGCAAAGGGGGGCAGTTCAGGGGCAGTTCATTTAAAGCTACAGACACTGAAAAAGTGCGTATGGAAACTTAAACAATAAATGCACACTTGTAGTGGCTAAGTTTTATTCTTTCAAAAAAAAAAAAATAAATCCCCCAAAAAGCTGAGGTACTAGCCAAGTTTGTACTAATAATACAGCTGGCTGCTAAAAGCTAATAATAGTAATACATTTCAACCACAGCGCTGAATTCTGAATTGTGACAACTTTATCGAAACTTTGGTCATTGTAAAAGCTTAAAAATCAGATTAATCTGACAGGATTTTATCTTTTTGTCTGAGAATTATGCTGCTATAGCAGAGAGTCTGACTAGCATAATATTACTAGCATAGCATCATAGAATTAGCTAGTCACATTCTTGGCTCAAAATTCAACTGAATGCTGTCAGTTTTCAATATTTATTTTAAATATATCATGAATACATCATGAATGTGTGTTTTTGAAATTCTCTGAATAAAATTTATATTAAAAAAGAAAAAAAAAAAAAGAATCCTGAGGAAAAATCACCTCACATCTCATCTTTGCTAGTGTGTTAGCATACTTGTAAAGCATTTTGTAGCATGAAAAAAGTATGAGATTTAAAAGTGTGTGTGTGTGTGTGCACGCACGTGTGTGTTGTGATTTAGACCTGTTGTTTTGAGTGTGTAGTTCGAGTGTGAAAACGAACCCTTTGGTTAAGCGGCTACTTTTGAGGTAAAAGGGAAACTCTGTGTGTGTGTGTATAAGATGGCATTTTACATCTGGCCGTCTTGTACATGTGTACATTTCCTGATCTGGCGGTTTGTCAGAGAGCGCAGCATCTCGTGAATTATTCATCACGACGAAGCTCAGACACGACGGAAAGTATTTACGGCTCTCGGGTTTGGATTTATTTATTTATTTGTTTATCTCAGCATGAGAGCGTCACAATGACCCTCCGGCTCTTTTATATCCTCTCTGTCAGGCACAAAAACGCTGCAAAAAGGCTTCTGAATGACAATGGGGGCTCTCAAGTGTGTGTGTGTAAGTGAAGGCCAACCTGGACCTCCCATGTGTACCATTTGACGACGCTATAAACCATAATAGGTGAATTAAACTTCTTGGCTCTTGTCAGGATCGATCGGTCTCCCGACACACACACACACACACACATACACTCTGGGCTGCGCCACGCCATATGGTTCAAGTTCTAGGTGAATAAATAACATTAGTAGTTTAAAACCGAGGTAGTTTTTAATCTAATCATCGTGTTTGTACCATCAATAAAACCTTGTGTTTATTTTTAGTGTGTTTAACCCTTTACAGTTTTATCGCTATCAGGGTCAGGTGATTTGTCTCTCCCCCTTTTCCGGCTGACCAATCAGAAAGAATTTCACTGGCAATGTATTTAATCAGTTCTAATCAGTGATGTATATAATTGTTAGAAAGTAAAGTGTGTGTGTGTGTGTATACCTGGAGCGGAGTGTCTGGGGAACGGAGGAAATCGAGCTTCGAACAGACAGGAAGTACTTGTGATGAAATTTCTGGTGAACTAAGGCGTAAAAAACAGACTTCCGACAGTACAGTGATGAGACTGTAAGCCGCAGTAAAACATTTGGCGATCCTGGCCGCGGTGGCTCGGATTCAGCGAGTGGAACGATTTCAATCCTTGAAAATGAACGGATAACTTGTCGCATACTTGTGCATCTGTGTGTGTGATCTGTAGACACAATCGTTCACCAAGACCACCTGCACATTACAGGAACTCGTCTAGGAGTTAGTTTCACATCCCCCGTACAGTCCTGACCTCGCTCCAAGCCATTTCTACTGTACATGTTTGAGCCATTAAAGGAGTTCTTGGGAGGCCGGCGTTTCAGACGTGAAGCAGGCAGTCTGATCATGGCTGAGAAATCTTTTCATCTTGATGGTATCCAAGCACTAGTGGATTAGTGTATAACGGGATTATATAGAGAAATAAAGGGAGTTTTTATTCCCAGAACTGTGCTCTGAGTATTGTCAAACGTCTCGGATTGACTCGAACGCCCCTTTAAGATTTATTGTTTGTTTGTTTAACAGCTGGTTCGCCTGACTGCTCACAATTCCTGTTTAAGTAGCGATAATGTTTTACTGCATCATAAGCTCGGCTAAACACTATTTCAGATAGTTTTTACTCTCTGGAGTGTGTGTGTGTGTGTGTGTGTGTGTGTGTGTGTGTGTGTGTGTGTGTGTGGATTCTGGTGCAGAGATATTGTGTTTTTGAAAATGTGCTGTATTCACCTTGGTATGCTTCCTCTCTCTCTCTCTCTCTCTCTCTCTCTCTCACACACACACACACTACAGTGTTCAGCATGTTTTTACTGTACGTCATCAGTTCTAACAATACAAGGTGTGTATGTTTGTGTGTGTGTGTGTGAGATTTGTTCACTCTGAGTAAAAATACTATTTTCATATATCAAGTGTATCATATTTTTTTTTTGTAACAAAATTGTGGTTCGTTACTGTAAAGATTTTTATAATTCAACAGTTGTGTTTCCAGAGTTACACTAGTTTAAGCTTGCGATAGCCAGTCCGTGTTCTCTATCCGGTATTGTTTTATTTATTTATTTTTATGTTTTACAGAAGTGCTTTTTTTGTCAAGGTGGCGGTTTAGCCTAAGTTCTTAAATCCTCAAGAAAATTACTTCTCCTCATGAAAAACCTAGCACCGTCATGGGCGGGATCTACACAGAGGTAATTTGCGTAGTGATATCAGGGAGTCCTTAAAAACCAAGGTACGTATCTGACCCTGAGCACGAGGAGAGTTTCCCTAACACAGTAGTAACTCGTTTTGACACGCTGTACACGCTGCGAATGAGTTTGTTCAAAGTGTGAGGTAGAGAAACAAAAGAGGAAGCTTTAAAGCAGCACAGAATGTGTGTGTGTGTGTCAGGGAGAGAGAGAGTGAGACAAAACAAGGAACAAGGGAGTGATGAGAGAGAGGGATGGATGTCCATACAGAGAGCAAAATGAGTCTGATGGTATTTCAGGGTGTGTGTGGGTGGATATTAATGTGTCTCATAATTGTTTTTTTGGGAACTGTATAATTTTGTTTATTATGAATGTAAGTAATTTTACTTACAATAAAAACATTTTCTAACATTTGGGTTTCTCATTCTTGTCATTATGGGAACATCTGGTTTTAAAACTGTACACACACACAAACACAAAGTCTCCGTTCTCACACAGCACCTAAGTGATGGTTTATGGGGACATTTGTTTTAAGGGTCAGTTACTGTTGTCTAGGGACCAGAATCAACAGTGATCAGCTGATACAATATCATCACAGTATCGTATGTATCACGGTGCCGTATCGATCTGTTTTGCTATTCTGCTAGTATCATGATTTTGTTAATATCCCAATTCAATATTAAGTTTTCCTCAGATTTTGTTCCGATCATAAACAAACTTCATTACAGAAAGCCGTGTTGCCTGCCAGTGTGAATAGTTTAGAGAATAGTAAAGAATAGTCCAGAAAAACTGCAACATTTTATCACCTTGAATGCAAATTTTGGGTTTGTGTAACTAGAGCTGTTTAAATAATAATAATCATAATAATAATAATACGATACGATACTACACTTCCGGTTCTGGTGAGAGTACGGCGTGTGCGTTTTGCTGCCGCTTCTTGCTGGAACGTTTCTCGTGTTTTGTTTTCTTTGTTTGAGTACGTTGTGTGCATTTTGCTGCGGCTTTTTGTTGTTTTGTTCGAATGTTTACATGTTTTGTTTTGCCGCGTTCTGCTTCCCGTCTATTGTTTCCTCTCCTCTTCTGAATATCTGGATTGCTGGATTGTTTATGACTCTACTGTTGTTTTTCACTGTGTGTTATAACTCTGATTGGATCTCCCTGCTTCCTGTCTATTGCTCTCCTGGACACCCGACTTTGTTGGATTATTGTTTATAGTATATCGGATGGTGGGGCACCCCCGCCATCTGATTTGACTGATTAGGTCCGTATTGCGCCGATCTTTCAGCGACAAGAGTGTTGCGGCTCTCTTGCATTTTATTGTGAGAGAGTAAAATGCAAGAGAGCTGTTCCTCATCTGTCAGTGATGTTGTGCTTTCTCATCTAACCATGTCTTTCACCGCTCGCAAAGTTTCATTACCTGCTTAGAATTATAACTCTGGGCTTATTATTTGGCTGCGCTGTTGTTATGGCGCTCAACTACTCGCTATCTCAACTACGAAGCCTTAAATCACACCCTCGTCTCGACGCATCTACATACAGGCTCTGCAAGGAACTTGGGATTACTAGACGGCTGCGCTACATTCATCGTTCCGGTCGCCACTACCTCTCATCGCGCTGTCTGACATCCTCGTCTATTCCTTCTATTTGGTCTAACCGTTCAGATATATGCTACGCTATGCTGCCGGCCAACCACCGTGGTATCAATCCTACTGCATTAATTACTGTATCTCCGTCTCTATCTGCTCTACATTCACGCAATGATTGTGCGTTTCGTCCTGCATTAGCTCTATTCAACTGTCGTTCACTTACTAACAAGGCTACTGTGCTCTCCACACTGTTAACTGAAAAAAGACTTGGATTTTCTGCTGCTTACTGAAACATGGCAAATACCGAATGACTATTCCCACTTAAATCTTCTCACCCCCTCTGGATACAGCTACCTGGCCAAAACCAGTCTGACATCTAGGGGTGGAAGTCTGGCTGCCGTCTATCATAGTAACATTCCTGTTAAAACCATTGACTTTCATGCAACCACAACCTTTGAATACATGGTTCTCAAAATATCCGGTACATTTCCTATGATTGCAATTCTCTTGTATCGTCCACCCAAATCAATGTCAAATTTTTTCACTGAACTGCATGAACTATTAACCCTTACTTGTGCGATGTCTTCTTCTGTAATATTACTTGGTGATTTCAACATACAGTACATGATAATAAGGATTGTGCAGACTCCCGTGAACTCATGTCAGTTTTTGAATGTTTTATCTTGTACAGCACATTCATTTTCCTACACATCTAAAAGGTCACACACTGGATTTGATTTGTACTACTGGTCTACGTAATGTTTCTGTGTTTGGATCTCAGATTGGACTTTCTGATCACCTTCTCATCGAACTCAGTTGTGAAATGCATCTCCCCTGCCTTAGGGTAAAATCAACCTTTACTTTCCATTACATTAATTCTGTTCATCATTCACTGTTTACTCCCGTATTCTGTACAGGAACATATTTCAGATATTACTGAACATAGCTCCGCTCTTGATATTCTTGCCAAATATAATGACTCTCTACTGCCCTTAATATACAGTACACGCCCCCCTCAAATGCAGAATTGTACCTTCTACACATACATCAGCCTGGTTTACCCTCTCACTTCGCAAATTGAAAACTACTGGTCGCCGCCTGGAACACCTCTACAGAAAAACTGGCTTGACCGTCCATCTTATTGCATACAAGGATCATATTCAGCTATATAAATTGCTATATAAAGTTTAAATACTGCACGCTCCAGCTATTATTCTGCTCTCATCACAAATACATCTTCCCGTCCTAAAACACTGTTTTCTGTAGTTAACAAACTCACTAGCCCTCCTGCCCCTGTTACGACCAACTCTGTAGACCAAAATAAAATAAATCGTATATATTCCCTTTCAACAGTGTACTCCCCCTATTCACTCAAACGACTTCCCTATGGACTTTGCAACTGGTACTCTTACTGATTTTGATCCTTTTTTTTTTTTTTTTTTTTACACTTTTTTACCCCCCCCCAATTTTTTTCCCGATTTTCTCCCCTAATTTTGTCGTGTCCAATTCCTCCCAGTCACTA
>JAQMYJ010000013.1:2783078-2798312 GCA_030014305.1 Clarias laeviceps | reverse complement strand
GCATCACCCGGGGTTCGAACCAGCGATCTCCGGATGATAGGGCGAGCGCTTTACCACTGCGCCACTCGGAGGCTCCTCCAACTCACTTTTATTTCTGAGTTACTCAGTAAATCCTTCTTTCTGTCATCTTGATCCTGCCCCTACGTCTCTGCTCAAATACTCTGCACCTGTTATTTCACGGCCTATTTCACTTCTGATTTCTAAAATCCTGAGCACTGGTGTTGTTCCTCATGAATTAAAATTTAATTTTTAATTTAATGTCACACCAGTCTTAAAGAAACCCGGCCTCGACCCTTCTGTTATGGCCAACTACCGACCAATCTCAAATCTTCCGCTACTTTCAAAAATACTTGAAAAAGTTGTTGCTGTACAACTACAGTCATATTTGTCATCTCATAATCTGTATGAATGTTTTCATTCCGGTTTTCGTTCTTACCACAGCACTGAGACAGCACTTCTTAAGGTTGTCAATGACCTTCTTATGGCCACTGATGCTGGCTCTGTTAGCATTTTGATTCTTTTAGATCTTTCTTCTGCATTTGATACTATCTCTCACAGTATCATTTCACAAATCTCTGCTCTTGGTATTTCTGCCTTAGCTTGGTTCACTTCTTATCTGTCTGACCGTCAACATTATATTACTATCCGCCAGGCTAAATCCTCTCTATTGTTTCTCATGGTGTTCCTCAGGGTTCTGTTCTTGGCCCTCTACTGTTCACCATCTGCATAATTCCTCTAGGTAAAATAATCTGCAGTCACAGTCTCAATTTCCACTGTTCCACAGTTTTTGACACTACCTTCCCTTTCCCGCTAACTCCATTTCTGCTTGCATTGACGACATAAATGCTTGAATGACCAGTAACCTTCTCAAACTTAATACTGATAAAACAGATGTTCTGCTTGTTGGTTCACCAAAAACGTTGCTTCTTTCTGTACTGACAATGGTAACATGGTTAACTTGGTTAGACCTTCCACCACCATTAAAAATCTGGGTATAACTTTTGACTCCTATCTCTCTTTTCTACCTCACATTTCATCACTTACTAAGTCTGCTTTCCATCACCTCCGCAATATAGCTCGTTTCCGTCCCTTCTTAGACATCGACGATACTGAGACACTGGTTCACGCTTTCACTACTTCTTGACTCGACTACTGTAATTCTCTTTTCTATGGTCTACCAAACACAACATTAAATAAGCTCCAATACATCCAAACCTCTGCTGCTAGGGTCCTCACTTATTCTAAGAAATCCTCACACATCACTCCCATCCTACACAGACTTCGTTGGCTACCCATTCGCTCCTGCATTCAATACAAGATTCTCCTCATCACCTTCAAAGCACTGCATGGTCTTGCCCCCCCCATATATTTATGATCTTATTCATACTTACTCCCCAGCTTGCACACTCCGTTCTGCAGACAATGATCTACTGGTGATTTCTCGCTATAGATTAGCTTCATTCGGGGGACGAGCACTTAGTATTTCTGCCCCTACACTCTGGAATTCTATTCGCAAACACATCCGTGATCTTTCTTCATTACAGGATTTCGAAACCCACCTTAAAACATCTCTTCTCTCGTCTTGCTTTCCGGATCTTTGAACATATGATTGGAAATTTGCTATGAATTTCATGTTTATCTGTATTCTGCTTTTGTTGTTTTCAGTTGTCTCTTGCTATGTATAAATATTTTTGTTATTGTAAAGCGACCTTGAGTTTCTAGAAAGGCGCTATATAAAATAAACATTATTATTATTATTATTAATACTATAATAATAAAAATTAAACATTTGTCAAATATACCTTACAGCACAGGGAATTATTATTTTTTTTTTATATTTGCATATTTAAGTTAGGAAGCTGGGGTCAGAGCGCAGGGTCAGCCAGGAGACAGCGCCCCCTGGAACAGATAGGCTTTTTCAAGGGCTCAGCAGTGACAGTGCTGGGGCTTGAACCCACGACCTTCCGACCAGTATGCCACAGCCTCATACATCTGATCCACTGCTGTCCAAACTAAATAAAACTAAAGCTGAGGGAAGATATCTGTCTTGTTATCGTTAATGATTATTGATCAACATGTTCATATCGTAAGAAAAAAAAAATCCATTATCTCAAACCCAACAATATGACACGGATATTTATTTGTCAAATTGCCAAGTTCTGTCTCATCAATGAAAAACATTTGTGTTTATTCTTATACAGCTGGCCACGGCTAGCTATTGTAGCTAGCTGGCTAATTTATAAATAGGGATCCTTTCATCCTTTTCATCTTAGCTAACTTTCCAATCGCTGAAGCGGACTCCTGTGCAGCCACGCTTAGCCTGTTAGCTATTTATATTGCGTTAACAAATGTATGCAGCTTGTCTAAAACCCAAATCATGAATCTAGCCAGCTAAAGTGATATAGCTATGTCATGTCACACAGAGATTAGCATGGCCTTCAGTTTCTCTCTGGTTTAAACACTTAAAGTGAAATATAGAGACGTGCGCTAATTTCAAAGTTGTGCATTTGTTTATATTCATTAGAAATATGAATGTATTCAAATGCCGTGTCACGATGGGATCTAGTTGGATCTGGGTGTGAGTAGTGAGAAAGTCAGCGCTTTTACTCTTTCACAGAATGTAATACACACAAACACACACACACATATCTGTTTCAAAGTCTTAAGATTAAACTGTGGAAAGAGCACACTGGTCCAGAAAACCAATTTATTATCAGAGAGAGAGAGAGAGAGAGAGAATGTGAGGAATCTCGGTTTTCAATTTCCTTCTGATCCCACTGTGTGTGTGTGTGTGTGTGTGTGTGCTTTAAGAATCGCTGCTGAGTCATGCAATACTTTAATTAGTCTACCTAATACTCCCAGAAGTAAGAGTGTGTGTGTGTGTGTGTGTATGTGTGTGTGTGTGTGTGTACAAGATTTGATATGTCCTCAATTTGCAGTAAAATCATCCGACACAGACAGACAGAGAGAGAGAGAGAGAGAGAGAGACAAGATGGAGTAAGAAAGGCGAGAAGGACAGGCATAGTGAGAGAGAGAGAGAGAGAGAGAGAGAGAGGGGAGCAGAAAGGTAGACAAGACTGAAATGAAATAAAACAGACATGAGAGAGAAAGAAAAAAATGAAAAGATAGACTGAGAGAGAGAGAGAATAAGTCTGTATGTGTGTGTGTGTATGTGCATATGGGTGTGTGTATGTGCAAATGAGTGTGTGCATGGGTGTGTGACTGACACTGAGCTGAGGGACTAAACTGCACCCATTACACACACACACACACACACACACACATGTAGCACCATAATGACACTGCGTTCGCCAGGTTCCTATGGTGACTATGGTGCTGGTTGTCATGGTTACTGTGGTAGCACATGGTCATACAGACTATACATTCTGTGTCACACAAACACACACACACACACACATGCAGGGGAGATGGTTGCACTGTTGCCATGGACGATTTAAGCAACACCTTCCATCTGCACTGTTAGACACGGTCCCATCTGTCTCTCTTCATCTGTCTGTCTCCCTTCATCTGTCTGTCTCTTTACATTCGTTTGACTCTTTGTCTTTATTTATTCATTTTTCTGTCTCTCGTCGTCTGCCTATATTTCGTTATCTGTCTGTCTCTCTTTATTTGTCTTTTATTTATTCATCCTCCTGTCTCTCCATCTGTCTGTCTCTCTTTATCCATCTCTCTTTTTTCCATCTGTCTGACTGTCTTGATCTGTCTATATTTCTCCATCTGTCTGTCTCTCTCCGTATGTCTCTCTCTTTCTAGCTTTCTGTCTCTATCCATCTGTCTGTCTTTGTCTCATTCTCTGTTTATCTCTCTCTCTCTTTCCAGCTCTCTGTTTCTTTTTCTTTCTGTATGTCTCTCTTTCAAACCCCTAAGTAAGTATTTAAGAGGAAGGAAATGCATACCCACCGACACACACACACACCAAACCACACACACACACCCAGTCAATGAGAATAGTGGAACTCTACAGCGGTGCAGATTTTGTAAGTTAAAGGGGGACAGAGGTGAATATGTGTGTGTGTGTGTGTGTGTGTGTGAGGAAGATATGCATCACGGTGCACCGTGGGAGCTGAGAACAGTATTGAGTTTTGTGTGTGTGTGTGTGTGTGTGTGTGAGTGAGTGGTGTAACGAAGCTCATTGATTGGTCAGAATCGATGGTGTGGCCTTTGAGGCAGGGGGCAGAGTGCTTAAGGAGAAAGGGCACAGAATCAAACACTACTTAGTGTGTGTGTGTGTGTGTGTGTGTGTGTGTGTGTGTGAGAGAGAGAGATTTATCATCATTTGAAGCTCTTGTACACCTGATACTGATAGATTATTATCTATAAATAATAGAGAAGTTTTGTCGGTACGTTGGTCAGAACTCGCTTTTAATCATATCTTTACATTTCATACACTGGAGGACCAGAAACCAGTCTGTCTGTATGTCTGTCCAGCCAGATTTTGTTGCACCATCACACAAAACTGTCTGGACAGAATTTACTGAATCTTCTGCAGTTCTTAGATTTCTGCCTGAAGTTTAACCTGCACCATAAGTGAAATCTAAATGTTGAGTAAAAGTGATGTTATAAACAGTTATGTGTGGGATTTAATAATCTACTTTAAAATGATCTACTAATGCAAACACCTGCACCAATAGATATTAATTAGAAAAGATAAAGTGAATATTTTGACTGGGATTAGTTCATATTTTTTAACTTTGGCTGAAATAACAGCGCTGAAGTGGTTCAAGTGAATTTTAACACGCTGGAGTCGTTTTAAGACAAAACGTCATCTTTATCTGATCGACTTTTTCCATTTCTCATCNNNTTTTCCATTTCTCATCTGTGATTCTCTCTCCGATTACCGAACAGGGAGTGGATTTATTTGTCTGACCACCAAAGAAGTTCAACTTAGTGTAAACATAAAATGTTCTGTATCCTCTCTTTCCTATGGAGTGTAATAAGATGAAATGACAGTAGATTCTTGTAGATCTCGTCGTGAACTCGGTACATTTTGTACATTTTTCCTAATATTTATCCACCAATCCAGTGGAAACCAAAACCATGAAATGTCACATCAAACTAAATTTTGTAAAATTACATAAAATTACATATTAAGGGGTTCATCTTTGGTGCAGGCAGACATGTACATGGGGTTTAACCTAAAATATTATTATTATTATTATCACTGATTACATTAAAGCTCCGCCTCCTTCACCTTTTAACCATTTTCACTACAAACTCTAAGCATAAATGACTTTTATGATGGTTTATTATTATAATTATAGTACAGATTCTGCACTGCAGGTCAGGGTGTGTGTGTGCGCGTGCGTAAGAGAGAGAGAGAGTTTTCATCTTTCTGTCTGAGCTGAATTGTCCGAGAGAGGAACAGTGAGGTGTGTGTGTGTGTGTGTGTGTGTGTCCACGTTCCTTGCCAGCAGCGCTCTCGAGTTACAGTTACTCTCCTCCGACAGACCACCACGGATTTGCGTCTCTCTCTCTCTCTCACACACACACACCCTCTCACTCTCTCTGTCTCTCTCTCATACACACACACACACACACACACACTCTCTCTCCTCCTCTTCCTCTTCCTTCACTCCGTCCTCTTCCCCCGGCTCTCTCTCTCTCACACACACTCGTGTGTGTGCCGGACTCGGGATGTCTGCCCCGGGCAGGAGAGACTTCGATGTGAAACAGATCTTGCGCATCCGCTGGCGCTGGTTCGGCCACTCGACGTCTCCTCCTCCTCTTCCTCCTCCCGGCGCGGTGGTACAGGAGCAGCAGCGGCGGCAGCAGGAGGAGCCTGTGGTGGCGGACGAGCTGCTCCACAGAACCGCCGCTCACCCTCATCACCACCACCTCTTCCATCCTCCTCCTCCTCCTCCTCCTCCACACGCGCCCGCGAGCTCCAGCCAGGTCTCCTCCTCGCTCTTCGGCAATAAGTTCTGCTCCTCGGCGTCTCCTCTTCCTCCTCCGCCTCCCGTTCAGCCGGAGAAATGCGGAAGCGGCGCGTTCACGTCCCCGCAGCACTCGCGCTCCGCTCCCGACGTGACGCGCGAGCTCGGCGGCGCAGCAGCAGCAGGCGCGTGCCAAGGTAACGGCACCGCGCGCGAGGACGACGAGAACAACAACAACTGCACTAACGGCAACGGCGCGAGCGCCAACGGCAGCAGCAGCAACAACAACAACACCGCCGAGAGCGAGACGAGCTCGTGCAGGTCACACACACACACACACGCGCACAAACTTTGTTAACTTTTACTAATTTTATTTTTCTTCCTTTTTTTTTGCCTAAACATCTGCTGCAGATGTTTTCGATTAAAAAAAAGTGCGTTTGTTTGTGCGTGCGCGCGCGCGTTTGCGTGTTTTTGTGTCTGTGATTCCGTATATGTGTGTGTGTGTGTGTGTGTGTATGTATGTGCGCCTTTGTGTGTGTGTGTGTGTGTGTGTGTGTGTGTATGCCTGGTTTTTTTTTTTTTGTGTGTGTACAGTGTTTATATATATGCGTTTGTGTGTGTGTGTACGTATGTATGTGTGTGTATACCTGGGTATGTATTTATGCATTTGTGTGTGTACATGTGTTTGTGGGTGTGTGTGAGATTCCACAAAACCCAACTTTTCACATACACACTTTAACTTTTACTAGCTTTATCCTCAATTTTTGCATAAACATCTGCTCCAGATGTTAAAAAAAACATGTAGGTTTGTGTGTGTGTGTGCGTGTGTGAATGATTCCACAACAACTAACTTTTCACAAACTTTTCACACATACACACTTTGTTAACCTTTACTAACTTTTTTCTCCATTTTTCTTTAGCGTAAACATCTGCTCCAGATGTTTTCAGTAAAAAAGTGCGTTTTGTGTGTTTGTGTTAGCCTAGCCGATGTACTTTTCCACGCAAACACGCACACACTTTGTTAATTTTTACTATGTTCTTCCTCTGTTTTTTGTGTAAACATCTGCTCCAGATGTTTTTTTGATTTAAAAACCATGTGCATTTGCGTGTGTGTGTGTTAGCCAAGCCGACACCAGATGATACCGTGACACTTTTCACACAAGCACACACTGTAACTTTTATTAGCCTTTTCCAATTTTTTGCGTAAACATCTGCTCCAGATGTTTTCGATTAAAAAAATATCTTTTTTTTTTTTTTCATCATGTGATCGAGAGTTAAACTTTCAGGAGTTTGCGTGACTTCCTTCTCGACAGCGTGTTTGATTCGACGTGGCGTCTACATGCTGTAGCGCACTGCACAGGAGTGAAACACCACGCACACATACACACACCCACACACTCTCTACTAAGGGTACTGTGCATGATTTATTATTATAATTTTTTTCTATGTTTGTGTCTTCTATATTTTCTTTCACTGAAGGCTTTAAAGGCAATGATGAAGATGCATTTTTCTTCAAAAGTTTTTATTACTGGACAAAGTATTTCCCTGCCTGCTTCCTGATTTGTGCATCATGAGTCATTTTGCTGATTCCAGATATTCCGAACGAGGCTCGCTCCTCTTTGAGTCATCGCTTTAAAAAAACCTGTCTGGGTTTACAGTTTTTACATATGCACGAAATAAATCATATAAAATGCTTTTTGGGACTGTAAAGCTATAAAATAAACGGCATGCAGACATACTGGATAATAGGGGTGGGGGGGTGGGGGAGTTGATTCAGTTATGCATCACGATTCGTTTGTGTTGTGATTCGCGTATCGCCACACTGACTCCAAAAACGATTTTAAAAACATTTTTAGCGTTTATAATAGAGATGAACCGGTTATGCCCGGACTTGTCAGGTCGTGACCAGTGATCAGCCGATGAGCCTCAGATATAAACTACAAACTCATTAGTCTTAAACCCGCTCATTACACAAACTTACATCAGTCTCAAAACACAGCGAGCGCTAATTAGTCAAAAATCTAGTTCGTTAGAAGCCGCACTCGCCTGCGTGTGCCCACTGTCAGGTTATGCTTTGAGACTTTGGAGGTGTTTGCGGAAGTAAAACGTTGCCTTTTCCTGATAATCCTACAGGTGGCGCACTCTGTACTATTTACACATTTTCATCTCGAGTGGAAGGAGCTAGCTTATTAGCTAAGTTGTTTAGAAATAATAATTACAGCGGTTGACAGGGATACACACTGCTCAGTTAAATGTTAAACTCTTGTATTTGAAGTTAGTTTGTAATGTTTAAATGCTGCAATTGGTTTTTAAGTGAGAAAGCTAATGTTATAAGGAACGGGATACATTTAATTAAGCATTTAACTTTTTTAAAGGCTAAAAATGATAACAAAATCGGAGAAAAATGAAATCGAAAGTATTGAATCTGGATACTTATAAAATCTTATATAACATTTATAGAATCGTAATTTTAATCAAATCGAGGTATCGTGCTAATATCGTATCGTGATATTGTGACTGGTGATTCCCAACACTACTGAATAAACATTAAATTCTTACTTTTTTTATTCTCTCACATTTAGACTAATTGTGATTTTGTCAGGCATTACAAATTGTTTTAACTAAATCAAGATTTTAGTTGTGGTTTAAACGGCCAGCTTATATTTTTTAGCGTATTCTTTGAGGTAAAATATGAGCTGAATTTATTGTTGATAGTCCATACTATTAATGCGCACATAGCATTTTATACCCTTAAGCGAAATGTTTACAAAAAAAGACTGTAAATGTGAGCACATGACATTTTGTTTGACAAGTAGAAATACTGAACGCTAGAGAACTGTGTTTGTGTGAGAGGTTAAAAAATAGTAACTGCGAGAGCATTTTGTTACTGTAAGTTAAGAGCATTTTGTGAACGCTTTTGTTATTTAAAGACTTACAAAGACTACAAGAATGGTGTTTTGGGTGTGTGTGAGGTAAACGTAGTAAATGCAAGAGCTGTATGTGTGTGAAAGATTGGTGAAAATAGTAGATACAAAAGCATTTTTTTGTGTGTGAGAGGCAAGCATAGTTAAATATGAAAGCAGTGTGTGTGTAACAGCGAGGAAAAAGTAGTACATTTAAGGGCTTTGAGACATGTGTTTGTGTGTGAGAGAGTGAGGTAAAAGCTGTGTATGTGTAAGAGAGTGTGAGGTAAAGTAGGAAATGTAAGAGCTGTGTATGTGTGCGAGAGTGTGAGGTAAAGTAGGAAATGTAAGAGCTGTGTATGTGCGAGAGTGTGAGGTAAAGTAGGAAATGTAAGAGCTGTGTATGTGTGCGAGAGTGTGAGGTAAAATAAGTAAATGTAAGAGCTGTGTATGTGTGCGAGAGTGTGAGGTAAAATAAGTAAATGTAAGAGCTGTATGTGTGAGGTAAAATAAGTAAATGTAAGCAATGTATGTGTGAGAGAGTGTGAGGTAAAAGTAGTAAATGTGAGAGCTGTGTATGTGTGTGAGGTAAAAGTATTAAATGTGAGAGCTGTGTGTGTGTGAGGTAAAAGTATTAAATGTGAGATCTGTGTGTGAGAGTGTGAGGTAAAATAAGTAAATGTAAGAGATGTATGTGTGAGAGAGTGTGAGGTAAAAGTAGTAAATGTGAGAGCTGTGTGTGTGAGAATGTAAGGTAAAATAAGTAAATGTAAGAGATGTATGTGTAAGTGAGTGTGAGGTAGAAGTATTGAATGTGAGCTGTGTGTGTGTGAGGTAAAAGTATTAAATGTGAGATCTGTGTGTGTGTGAGTGTGCGGTAAAATAAGTAAATGTAAGAGATGTATGTGAAATAGAGTTTCAATAAATGTGGGAGTTGTAGATGTAACAGAGGTAAAAGTAGTAAATGTGAGAGTTTTGTGTGAGAGAATGAGGTGAAAGTTGTGTGTGATGAAGCGTGAGGTAAAAATAGTAAATGTGAGAGCTTTGCGTGAAAGTGAGGTAAAATTATTTTCAAAGCACAAAGTAAATCTTTTTGAAGTTCCTCGTTATTGTATCTGAACGATTCATACTTGGGCGTGTCCTCGTTGTTCTCCAGAAGAAGAAGAAAAAATGCTCCAGTCATCATGCTTTAAATGTCAAGGTCACCCTTAACGAGCACGAGAAGACTTTTCACAGGGAACGTAGGCTGTCTAACGAGGCTGCAGACTCGAGGTGTGTAATTAATCATCAGCTCGAATGGTATTAATTTTCATAAAAGCTCTCCGCTGTCCGGAGGCTGTTTAAAGTTAAGGGCAGAGAGGGAGAACGATAAGAGTAGAGAGATTTATAGAGCAGAAGATGAGTGTGGGACTGGAGGGGCAGAGGAAGGGAGAAACGAGAACAAGATGAGAAAGAAGGTGAGAATATGTGAAATCAAGAGAGAGAGAACGTGTCAAAGAGACAAACAGGAAGCAGTTCTCGAGAGAAAATGTGCGAGAGAACGGCAAGTCATCAGAGATTAAATCAACTGCTTTGTGTGTTTAAAGGACAAGTCCGATTACCAGCAGCTCTAAAACAAGCGTGTTTATTTTAACCTGCTGTTGTGTGTGTGTGGGTGGGTGGTTTGTTGTGTGTAGTGTGTGTGTGTGGTAGCGTGGATGCGATAATATCAGTGTGTTCATTTCCTTTGACCTTTTCTCATTTTGTGTGTGTGTGTGTGTGTGTGTGTGTGTGTGTGTGTGTTGCTGCAGGACATCGAACAGCAGTGCGACTCTGTCCTCATGCGTGTCCATGGAGCCCTGTGTGCCCGATGAACTCTTCCAGTCGCACAGCCACGCCGAACACACCTTCAAACGCATGGAGACGTACCTAAGGACACGCAAACTCTGCGACGTGGTGCTGGTAGCAGGGGACCGCAAAATTCCTGCGCACAGGTAACACACACACCCACCCAAACACACACACACACACACACACACACACCTAAATTAAATTTTAATGCACTGAACACAAAGCACACTTCAGGCAGCAGATGGTCTGGTCGGCAAAAAGAGAGAGTTTCACGTTTTTTCAGTACACACACACACACACACACACACACAATGTATGTACACACACACAGCACACATTTTGTGTGCAGACAAAGAGCTCTTTTCTCTAAAGAGAAGACCTACAAAAAGTGTGTGTGTGTGTGTGTGCTGGAAAGTTTTGGCACAGTGAACCGTAAAGGAACATAAATCCTTTGGGACGTGTGTTTGGATGAGAGAGAGAAGGAGAGAAAGAGATGGAGGGGAAGATCGGAACAGATGGATAAAATTAGTGAGAAAGAGGTGTGGCTTCTGGTCCTGTCTTAGAGAAAGAGGTGTGGCTTCTGGTCCTGTCTTAGAGAAAGAGGTGTGGCCTCTGTGTCTGCCTTAGAGGAAGAGGTGTGGCCTCTGTGTCTGCCTTAGTGAAGGAGGTCTGTGTTTGTGGATGGAGGCGTGGCCTCTGTCACTTCTAGAGAAAGAGGCGTGGCCTATGCATCAGTATTAGTGAAAGAGATGTGGCCTATTTGTCTGTCTTAGTCAAGGAGGCGTTGCCGCTGTTTCTGTCACATCTAGAGAAAGAGGCGTGGCCTATGTGTCTGTATTAGTGAAAGACAATTAGAGGTCTCTGGGTCCGTCGGTTGTAGTGAAGGAGGTGTGGCCTCTGTGTCACTTCTAGAGAACGAGGCGTGGCCTATGTGTGTTAATTGAATGAGGCGTGGCCTCTGGTCCTGTCTTGGTGAAGGAGGCGTGGCCTTTGTGTTTGTCAGGTTTAGTGAAGGGGGTGCGGCCAGTCCTAGAAGTCCTAGTAAATTCTCAATATATCAAAAGATTCTCAATATTTAGCATAAATCATTATTCTTACACACACACACACGCACACAAATACAGACATGATAATTATCGCAGCTAATGGACGCTGTTTCAAACCTGCGGCTGCCATCAGCACCCACATAACCAGCCGTAGTGTTTTTTTATCTACATTGTGAGAACCCTGACTTACACTGTCCTGTCACTCTGAGGACGAATGTGTTCCTTCAAACGAGGTTATATAAGTGTGTACACACACATGGACACACACGCTGTCACACACAGGAACAGCTTACATTTGTCGCACTTGAGTTCAGAGATGACTCTGCAGTTTCTGCAGCGCTGCAGTCTTTCTTTCGTTTTTTCTTTTTTACACTCGCTCGCTTTTTCTCAAAGTTTTTTTTTTCTACATCTTTCTCCTTCGTCGCCGGTGACCCACTTAGACAGCGGTAATTGGACGGCAGCCTGCAAATTGGTTGTGTTAGCAGGTAATGAGACTTGTTCACACACACACACACACACATACGCGTCCACGCACACATTTTTAAGCTAATTTCTTCCTCTTTCTCTCTCTCTCCCGTTTTTCCCTTCATGCCTACGCCTCTGAAACGTCCGCGCTTTGTTAGCTGTTAAACTGGCTCGGGTTATCGCGGGATGTACGGGCGAGGGGTCCCACCTCAATTAAAAAGAAAAGAGATGCGTTTTATCCCATCTGCCGTTTCCATCCCTGTCGGATTAGCGTGTGCAGTGTTACAGCGCGCTGCTCGCAGTGTTGTGCCATGAGCCGTCAGTTTACTCTTCACAGGAGACAATTAGGACCAGATGTGATGACGTCTGTTTACGCACAAGCGTGTCGATGAAACTGTTAGGGCTGGGCTGAACATGCGATGCGAACAGACTGCCAGAAGTGGGTTTGGAGCTCCCAAGTGGGTGGGAGGGGCTTGTTTGTTCTCCCCTGTCAATCATACAGACTTTAGGCAATTGTGAGTGTCTGTGAGCTCAGCTATGTGGAAAAGGGCAAATAGCAGAGATTTTTACTTTGGTTGTTATAAACCAATGACATCACACCAACTCATCTTTCCTTCTGTCCCCTGAGGTTGAGGTCGGCTCTCTGAACGATTCTCTCCAACTTCCAATATTTAAAATAAAAATGTTATTGAAAAATAAGAATAAATACAAATAAGTTTGTCAATTTCCAGTATCCAAGCAAGTACAAAACAGTTTCTTTTTATTTATATGTTTACGTTAAAATTTTTGAGACACTATACAACAGAAAAAGCAAGTTTTTTTTTTCTTGTTTAAACAGACAGACAGTTAGGGTTATGCAATATTACAATATATTACCACTATTGTCATAAATTGACACAATTGATTTTTTCAAAATATATATAATGACGTTCTTAATTTTATTTTTTTATTAACATTAACAATTTAGATTAAATATTGTGTACTAGATGTTACATTTTTGTTTGTTTCAAAGTTAAATGTAAAAAATTTTTAATAGAAAATTCTGCATTTAAAACAGAAAATGTTTTAAAATGAAAATTTTAAATGTTTAAAACCAGTTTTTAGTGTAAAACGTAATATTTAATATTTAACGTTCAAATTAAAATCTCAGATTTAAATGGGCAATTTTTAACTTTAATGTAAAAATTTCAGTTTTAAGTGTCTGATTTTCAATTTTACAATTTAAAAATGTCATTTAAATTGACAATGTTTTAAATGTAGTTGTAAAAATTAAGATTAAATTAAAATTAAATATAAAAGTTTCAGTTTTAAATGTACAAATTTAAATTTTGAATGTAAATATTTTGTCCAGCTCTCACTGTTCTTAATGTAAATATTTTTGTTGTGATTTTTTAAAACCTTAAAGTATTATCAGAAAATGTAATAAAATAGGACGATACAGCTATGAAAGTGTTCACAAAACCTTAATCTCTTCAGAAATCACACCATCTTTGTCATAAAAACAACTTCCACAGAAAATATTTGAAAATGATTATTTTTGTGGGCACCATTTAATTGTTGCTAAGCAACAATCTATGCATTATTTTTAGTTTGTAGAAATGTAAACGGCTGTTGTGTTATATGTGTATTGTTATAAAAACAACTTCTTGAATAGAAAGTGTTTATTTATTTAGAGCTTTAAATTTTTTATGCTAAGGGGAAAAAAATATCAATATTTACGTTCCTGGCACTGTATGAGATAAAAATCTGATGTTTTTCGTGTGTACTCGTGTTTTATAGATTAGTGTGAAGCAAAGCTCTGCAGTGGGTTGTATCACTTCGGTGTCCAGTGGACGTATAGATGGAGGAGTAAATGAATAAGTAATGCAGTAGCTGTGAGAGCGGGTCAGACTCCTGCGTGACGCCGAGTTATCGACTGATTTATTACAGACTCTTAATGCTGCTTAAATACAAAAGCTTCACAAAGCCACCTTTCAAGCTTTGTTTCAGCACTCGCAGCTGAAGAGGACACTGCAGGAACAGTGGACGCATGCGATGTATCATCTGCTGATATGTTCACACACACACACACACACACACACACACACACACGCACACTAATGATTGTAGTCTAAAACGCTGTCGGACTAATAGATTTAATGCTGAAAGCGCTGTGTGTGTGTGTGTGTGTGTGTGAGTGTAACAAAAAGCTAAGAGATTAGCGCTGAATTGAACAGTGTTATCCTTTCCGTCACACTGCTTCCAGTATCTGAGATAAAGCTCCTCTCTAATCGCCTTTCTCATTAGCTCTTCCACTTTCCATTTAAAATTTATGACCGCGGTCATGGCAGTATAGGGGCGTGGCTTCTGGAGTTCTCTAAAGGAGGCGTGGCATCTGCATTTTAATTACAGTGAAAGGGTGTGGCTTCCATGTTTCAGTCCCAGTGTAGGAGGCGTGGCTTCTGTGTCTACATTCATATGAGAGGGCGTGACTTCAAAGTTTCAGTTCGAATGTTGGAGGTGTGGCTTTTATGTTTCGGCTCCAGTGAAGGAGGCGGGGCTTCCGTGTTTCAGCTCCAGTGTAGGGGCATGGCTTCTGTGCTTCAGTTCAAGTAAATGGGCGTGACTGCAACGTTCCATTTCCAATAAGGGAGGTGTGGCTTTAAAGTTTCAGTTCATTTGAAAAAGATGTGGCTTCTGTGTTTAAGTTCATGTAAGGGGGCGTGGCTTTTATGTTCCAGTTCAACTAATGAGTGTGGCTGAATTGTTTCAGTTCCAGAGAAGGAGGTGTGGCTTATATATTTTGGGTTTCATTGTATAGAGAGGCGTGGCTTCTATCCTCTGGTATCAGTGAAGGAAGCGTGGCTTCCATGTTTTGGTTCCATTGACGCAGGCGTGTCTTTTATGCTTCACTTCCAGTGAAAGAGGCGTGGCTTCCGTGTCTCAGTTCCAATGTAGGGGTGTGGCTTTTATGCTTCACTTCTAGTGAAAGAGGCGTGGCTTCCGTGTCTCAGTTCCAGTGTAGGGGTGTGGCTTTTATGCTTCACTTCCAGTGAAAGAGGCGTGGCTTCCGTGTCTCAGTTCCAATGTAGGGGTGTGGCTTTTATGCTTCACTTC
>JAQMYJ010000013.1:2723062-2742270 GCA_030014305.1 Clarias laeviceps | reverse complement strand
AGTTATTTATATTTATCAGCTGTTGGCTCTTTAATATAGCCATGTAAACATCATTACTGTTCATGTCATGTTAACGTGACCGGTTTATTTTCCTTGAGATGAAAAGTGCAGTACATTCATTCCTTTCTTCAGTAAGAGCCTTTACATTTTACAGGGCTGTGGTGAGGTCTGATCAGTCCCCCTCCAGGAACCATGCACACTCACTCTCCCACATATTTATTTATTTCATCAATTTGTGGTCAGGAGAGGAAACTGGAGAACCCTGAGCAAACTCACACAGACAAGGTGAATTAAATAAACTAGTAATGTCAGGAGCGGCTTGGTGGCTTAATGGTTTGTTATGTCACCTCGCACCTCCAGGGTTGAGGTTTGATCTCCACCTTGAGTCGTTGTGTGTGAAGTTCGCATGTTCTCCCTGTGCTTAGTGGTGTAAGCATATTTTAAATTAAATACATACTTATGCATGTAGAAATGTAACCAACAAAGAAATTAAAACTAGCAATATAACAGCGAAAAGGAAGGATAGAAGTAAGGCAGGCAAAGTCAGACAATCAAGGATAAAAAGTCAGACAATCAAGGATAAAAAAACAAGGTTGGAACTAGGGCTGGGCGATATGGCTGAAAACTGTATCACGATATGAGTGTTTCATATCGGTCGATAACGATAATTATTGATATTTTTTTTATGACCCATTTAAAATAAGGACCAGGATAAAAATATATTACATTTAAACATTTTTATTTTAAACTTAACCTTCCTCTGATCGTAGTCCCCTCAGTTCTTAAGACAGAAATGTCAACAACCATGGAAAACTCAAATAATAACCACGCGAGTTATTGTAAGAACGCTCTCACGCCGAGAGTAAGCGTTTACACAATTAAAACCGCGTTCTAGCAACACACACTCAATCAGGAATTGGACCCAAAATGGTGAGTACTCGCATAAGATCCGGCGAAGCGTCGGAAACGGCGTGGGCAGACTCAATG
The DNA here is from genome assembly GCA_030014305.1 of Clarias laeviceps. Taxonomy (NCBI): domain Eukaryota; kingdom Metazoa; phylum Chordata; class Actinopteri; order Siluriformes; family Clariidae; genus Clarias; species Clarias laeviceps. The sequence continues at coordinate 2,741,283 of JAQMYJ010000013.1, read as the reverse complement.
ACTGAGCGATGTGAAGCGCCATCTTGTCTCCTTTTATGCTTCCTGAATCGCGACAGTACTACTTGCGGGTCCTAGTGCGGGTCGCGGAGCGAGTGTGCATGACAGCAACCAAACTAGCTTCGCAACCTCTGTTTTCTTCCGACAAAGAATAAAAATGATCGAACGTTTTATCGGACACATTTTTTATTGATATCGATCACGTGTCTATCGCGATACATATCGTTATCGTTTTATCGCCCAGCCCTAGTTACATTTCACAGTAAAGTCAGTCTGCTCTTGGTAGTGCTTGGACTTCCAACCTAAGCATTGATAAGCTGGCTCATCTGGGTTCTTATTGCTGAAATAAAATCCTGTCTTACTTCATCCAGCTCTGCGTGGAGTCTGAAATCTTCTTTGATTCTCTTTGTAAGTTGTTAAGTAAATGTTTGATATTTTAAACTGAAGGCAACATCAACAGGTGGAAGAATTATCTCCCACAGTGGGTTTCATCTGGGTACTTCAATTTCCTCCGATAGTACAGTACATATGCAAGATAGTGTATGTGTGTATGTGTGTATGCCCCGCGATGTATTGAATTGACACCCTGTTGAGGGTGTAACCCTTCTAGTGCCCTGTTCTGAGTTCCACTTCCGGGAGCATGTTCATAAGTCGGATTCGTTCATAAGTCCGACAAAGTGCGTCTTACACACCTTTGACAGAAATATACAATGTAAAGCATAAAAAAACAAGCACAGATATTTAGCTTTTTGTTTCCGCATTTGTGTCCGCGAGACAGCGCCTCCAAATCACGAGGGGAATCCCGGTGATGCAGCGGGGTCAGCTGACCTTGTTTAAAGGCAGCCCGGGAAGACATCGGGGGGAGGGTCTAAAAAACGCTATATTTTACTGTTTACTGCGCGCTTGAACAGACACCTGAGGATTGAGGATTTTCTGAAGTTACGATTATTCACCATCAGGACAGGTTTACAGAACACACATTTTCTATCATCGTGCTCCCGGACTGATTCATTGAAACTGGTGACATCCGACTCATTACTCCTGCACACACACACACACACACACACACACACACATACAATATACTGGACTTTGGACATTTTATACATTCACTTACAGACTGAAAATACTGTATATAATTGTAAATATTGGTATCTGGTGCATTGCAGTGTCTATTTTTTTGTACAATACACACGTGAGCTACCTTTACATCTACGAATGTTTGTAGATCTGTGGTCCGTTTATATCTAAGGAAATTCATAACTCGAATGTTCATAAGTCAGGGACTACTTGTAAGTTCTAATGAGTGAGAGAGAGTAATGTCAGGGTTACATTTTGAACTTCTTGGTCTTATCTCTTTCGCTGCTACGTGGATGGAATAACAACAATTTAAAATTAAAAATAACAATTACAGTTCCAAAAGAAGAAGAAAGTCCATGAGCTGAAGCAGGTGCATCTGGAGCAGAGTGAATATGAAACTGTTTGCAAAGGCCTTCTACACAGGAGTTCAGAGCTCAGACTGGCTTCATCTTTATTCCGAATAAAAAACAGAGGATCCTTTAATCACTGAGGCCTGTCGACAAATATAAACATGATGATGATTAATCTTTAATCAACGATTAATCATAATCATAGGTTAAAGAAAGAAGAAAATTAGAAAAGAAACCAACAAACCACATATTATAAATCTGTTCCATTTGTCTAGTTCGGTGTACATAATTAAATTATATTAGCTATTACTTTCTAGCTATCCTGCCTTACTTTCATATGCAGAATACAACATCTGGTATATGTGGGATAAATTAATTAGAAATGTACTCTTACCAAAGCTGGAAAATAATTATTCTTTTTTAAAAAGGTAATCAGGCACAGCAAAATCACGCATATCTGGCATCCACTCTGTCAATAAATGTATAAAACAACAACAACAACAAAGTGATAATTAATGGTGATATAGTGGACATGCTTGTAGAACCGTATTCAAAAGCAGCTGGTACAACTCACCTTTTCTGAATTGTACGCGGGAGCGTTTTCTCGGAGGCTCGTCCTCAGTTTTACTTCTCTGCATGTCCTTAAAGATGAAACAACAGCTCAGGAACTTATTGTAAAAGATTTCTCGCCAACTGAACTGCTCTGAGGTTTGGGTCGGGGTGAGCTTACCTCCAGTTTCAGTGCCATGTCATTCACATGACTTTGGAGCTGCTTCATCTGCTTCATCAAGTTGCTCATGAGATCCTTAGGCACGGTGACCTGCTCGATAAAAATGTAAAGTAAGTGTTTGCTCCAGATTTCCACATTCCCTTCTTATCCTGACACGCCCATAACTCTGGAATAGACTCAATCTGGACTCATCAGGTCACATGACCTTTTTCCATTGCTCTTTAGGCTCCCTAACAAACTGAAGCCTTTTTCTTATGAGTCTCACTAACAAGTGGTTTTCGTATGGACACACAACTGTTTAGTCCCAATCCTGTGAGTTCTCGCCACACCATGTGTGTGTGTATAGAAATGCTCTTACTTTTACTATTAAACATAGCTCTGATTCCTGCTATCTGTTTTTTTTTAACCATCCAACTTCATTAAGTGTTTAGGTGGTCTTCAATCATATTTCCACACACTTCCTTCCACAAAGTTGACGGTTCAGCACTATATTTCCAGGTTGTAAGGACGTGTTGAATGGTTCTTGGTTACATGGACAACCACTAATTTAAAAGAAATCCCTCATTCCTGCTTCTGACTGTTAAAACCCACCTCAGCTGAAGTATTAGCTTTGCCTAGCTTGTTGACTCCACCCTGCTTCAGGTCTTTTGTTGGGTTCATCAGGACATGTTTCTGCAGCGCTTCTACAGTGTAGTGTTTCCTCACGTGAGCTTCACAGTAAGACACACTGCAGGTCAGACATGTCTTCACCGCTCTGATCTTACTTCTAGTGCAGAGATCACAGGCCACATCTCCAGGTCCAGCGTAGCTTTGAACAGGAACAGCAGGGCTGAACCCGGCCCGTTGATGTGTCTGCACCACGTTAGCCAGAGTCACATTTAGGTTGAGTGCAGGGCGAGTTGTAGACCTCATCCTACACTGAGGGCAGGAGTAATTTCCTATCTGGGCTGGTATGGTCCAATAGGTTAGGATGCAGCTTTTGCAGAAACTGTGTCCACAGGGGATGGACACGGGCTCCTTGAGGACATCTAAACACACTGTACACCTCAAGTGTTCCCTCATCATTTGACGGGTGTGGGGATCTCTGTGTTCAGTACAAAACAGACAAAAAATATATTAAACATATTTTCTTAAGTCCATCATGGTAGCTGTTAGCAATTTTAAAATGCTCAGATTTACTCATATTATAAATGTTGGAATTTAGCAAATGGATTTGCTAAATGTGCCATTATCACACACAGCCGGGTAACCGCACTGTGATTATGGGAAGCCATTAGGGTTAAAGTCTAACAACAGAGGATAAAAAGAAAGGAACCAAGTTAAATATACTGTACAATTTTTTTACCTGGAAAAGTACACATGCAATGTTTCTATTTGATCTATGTTGACCCCTACTAATCATTGTCATGGTGTTTGTATGTGAAACTGTTAAAAAGTTATGTAATGACTGATATCCGATGTCATTTATAAAAAGATGATTGGCTATCTGCTGTATTTTTGAATCAACTCACACTAATCTGATTACAAAGAAGAGCTGCTTCACAATATGTGTAAAGATTTGAAGCAGTCAACAGGCTGTTTACAATCACGTGATTATTTAGTCATTTATTTTATTATTACTTTTGTGCAGAGACTGAGTACAGACCTGTATTCGAACGGAAAACTTGGAACCACAGTCTGGTCAGACTTGTCAGGTGTTAGGCTTGGAGATATCTTGTTCATCATGCTCCGTGTCTGTAACCTGGGATCGCTAAAAACATTTAAAGATACATGTGAGCAGAATGGCAAAAGTGTAATTAGAGACTTGGGCACCTGTTCTGAACCCAGGACAAAAAACAAAACAAAAAGCCCTGCAATGTCTTAAAGATTATTTGATAATTTGACCCTTGTTTAGGTCTCCCTCTCTCTGATCACCTCTATACCGATCAGTCATAAGCCATAACAGTGACTAGCACTACAGTGGTTGTTAGTTTGACAGCTACTGTTGTCACTGGATTAATAACAAATCTGGGCCCGGTTTCCCGATAACGCACACTCTTAGTGCGCTAAGTAAACTCTTAAGATATATCTTACGCAAGTTGTTTACTTTTCTAAGTGTGTTCCCCGAACTGTCCCTTAGGAGTCTTCTTAAGTCGCTGCCTCTTACGTCCGACGTTACAAAGCGCTGTCTACAGTAAAGGTACTGAATTAGCTGACATCGGTTGCTCAGGAATCGATTTTTCACTCCTTTTGCATGACAGCGTTAAAAAAGACAGCACTTTGTATGCAAATTAAACATTGCACAAAAATCTTCCAATAACATTTATTTCGACATGGGTTAACTTATCAATAGCATGCCATAATAAACAAATATATAAATTAAAACCGACATTAGTCTGAGATGGAGATCATGAGTGTTTGAAAAAGGTTTGCTGTGCTTGAGGCAGAGCAGCGGCATCTTCCAATCTTGAGTTCACTACCCATTAGATAGTTCAAGATTAATCAGCAATACGACATTTTAGCTTCGACATCCAGTTAACTTTTGACAGAGATATTCTAATGTGTAGGCCTACACAACTTTAAGAGAAGAATGTCAGTGGTTGGGGTTGTATAGCGCACTTATGGAATGAATACGATGAGATGACAGATTAGAGGTTTTAAGCATTACAATCACTCAGAAAAATGAATGGATGCGGGGTATTTTCAACAAAAACATTTTCAATCAACTGCTGCCTTGCCTCAGCCCCGGCAGCATGCAGTGCAGCCCTCTGTGGAGGATTGAAGACCTCAACGCCTACCTCTGCATCTTCCACCTCATTCGCCTCCTCCTCCTCCTCCAGACCAACCTTACGAACGTGTGACTTACCTAAGATATACTCGCGCCGTAACGTTAAGAGAGAGGTTAAGGTACAACTTAAGAATTACTTAGCGATAAGAAGCTTTCGGGAAACCGGGCCCTGATCGTTACATACTGGTGGCCCGTACAGGGAATCTTTTTTTCTACAATAATAAAACAAATCTGATGGTTACGCTGTGCTGTACCACCTACCTAAACAGACTGATCGAGTTCAGTCGTTCATGGAAACGGTGTCCCCTGATGCTAGTACTCTTTTCAGCAAGATAATCACTATGACAAGCTATGTGTGTGTGTGTGTTTATTAACTTGTAAATTTTTTTTGAATGATCATCATACTGTATTACATACATATTACATCATACTGTAGATACCTTAAAATAAATTTAATAGGTGGGTCCATGGAATGAAAAGATGCCACTGTTAGACATGGAGACAATTCATCACGTTGGCTTGTTCTGTGTAAAATAAAAAAAATAAAAAAAACATATAAAAACTTTATTATCAAGGAATTATGTAAGTATTATAAAGCAAGGCGACCACTTCATTTCTTTCACTGAATAGTGGAGAATTTATACATTTTGCACATTAAAATACAAAACTACAACTGGACATCTCCTGGGTTCACCATGTAAATATCTTTTTCATACTTTCAGTTTAATGAGATTTACAGTAGAACAAAAGCACTCACGGTGTGACATCGGGCTCATGTCTGAACTGATGCGGAGCATTCATCGACTGGTCACTTTTCATCGAGATGTATGACGCAGCTGGTGAATGGTTGATCCTGTCCTGGTGTTCACTAACGTTCAGATACCTGTACAAGCACTAACCTATCATCATCATCATCATCATCATCATCATCATCAACAGCATTACTATTGCTATTCAGAAGGAATAATCAGTCCTTGGGTAGAATGTCTGTACAATTTGCATGAGATAATCAGTCTCTATATAAGTTACATACGTGCTATATAAGTGTGTGTCTCATATTTTCTGTAGATATACTATAAAGAAGAAAAAAGAGCTGATATACTGTAGCTGACCTATTTTCAAAATGAATTTAGTGTCTTCTTTAGTAGCAGAGTAGCTGGACTTACACTTGAAAACTCTTTGCCTGTCGTGGACGCAACTTGATGGGATCTATTTCTTGATCTTTTGAAGTAGGAGCTGATGAGCCCCAGTCCGACTCCAGGCTGCTTGTAGAAAAAAATGAATTCTTACTGAATGGCTTTTCTTTTGATTGTGGCTATAATAAAGGACAAGCAGATAGATAAAAAAATACATTCTTTATCTTGTTATAATGATCAATCCCACCAGCATTACCATTGTTCAAATCCAGACTGAACGGCCAGCCAAGATTAAATTAGATTTCACTATTAGTATAGTGTAACTGAAATATATGGTGTGCAGTTACAGGAAAATTATCAACGATGAGGTGGTGTGAAGAATGAAGTGGAGTTACTGTTACCAGCCTGAAGTGGATCACGGTTGAAGGACTGCAGGCGAGGCACAGGTGCGGAAGTACCGTGCTCACACTGAAAGAGCTCCAGCGTTTCTCTGTGGAGAGAGGAGAACTTTCCAGAAGAACAGCCATCTCTGCAGCACTCCACCAATCAGGCATGGTAAAGTGGCCAGTGGGTAGAGTCTGACTCCTCATTAAAGGCATATGGCAGGAACCTGGAGTTTGGGCTCCTGTCTTATGCCACCTGAAGGACTCACAGACCATGAGAATTATATATTTTTTGTTGAAGTACCTTTGGCACCAATTACTGCCTTAAGTCTTTTTGAGTATGATGCTACAAGACGGTTTTTCTTCTGGAAGGTTCTCCTCTCTCCACAGAGAAACACTGGAGCTCTTTCAGAGTGACCATCGGGTTCTTGGTCATCTCTCTGACTAAGGCCCTTCTCCCCTGATCGCTCACTTTGCCTGGTGGTTCCTAACTTCTTCCATTTATGGATGATGGAGGCCATTCATCTGGACCTTTAATGTTGCAGAATCTTTTCTGTACCCTTCCCCAGATTTGTGCCTCGATACAATCCTGTCTGAGGTCTACAGACAATTCCTTGGACTTCATGTCTTGGTTTGTGCTCTGACCTGCACTGTTAACTGTGGGACCTTATATAGACATGTGTGTGTCTTTTGAAATCATGTCCAATCAACTGAATTTACCACAGGTGGACTCCAATTGAGTTGTAGGAACATCTTAAGGATGATCAGTGGAAACGCCTGATGCGCCTGAGCTTGATTTTGAGTGTCATGGCAAAGGTTGTGAATACTTACGTACATGTGATTTTTTTATTTATTTATTTATTTATTTTTAAATAAATTTGAAAAGATTTTAAACAAACTTCTTTCACGTTGTTATTATGGGGTATTGTTTGTAGAATTTTAAGAAAATAATGAATTTAATCCATTTCAAAATGAGGCTGTAACATAGCAAAATATGGAAAAAGTGAAGCACTGTGAATACTTTCCGGATGCACTGTAAAGACTTTAGGCCAAAAAAAAACAGTGTCTCTGGGCACAAGGCACCTTCTAGGGATTATTCATGACAACTACTGTAGTTACATTTAATGTTATGGAAAGTGCAAGAAACAATTTAGTTTCTGTTAGTATTTATGTCATAGCAGATTTAAACTCTCATCCCCCTTTTTTACCTTTGTTTATGTTAAGATAAAAAAAAAAAAAGCATGTCATGTTACTGTCAAGTGTAAACTTCACTATTCAGGAGAATTTCCCACGGTGCAAAATTTAGTGACTTTTACAAAGCCTTGACACTGGAGACTCCTTCCAAACATGTTAATTAAATGTTTTTCATTCAGAAAAACGTCCCCTATTTGAATTGAACTGCACATTTCATTTGTTAAATAAGAACAAACTTTTACTTGGCTTGGGACACACACACATGTCTCTGTGACCAATAAGGTTCTGTTAAAATGATGACTCATTAGAAATCACAAAGCTGGATTTGCAGCTGCACCGCTGTGAAAGAAAATTCACCAGTGTTTGATTACTCCGAATGAAACAACACAATGAACTCACCTCGAGTCCTCACTTTCGTCAGACTTGTCACTGTCATGTTCATGACGTAATGTAGGTGTAGAGTCTGCTGACTTGCTACTGGTAGTGCTTGACATCCTGAAAAACACCTGAGAAATCATTGGAGCATTTAGAGATGCAGCTTGGGAGAATGCGTTTACTAGTTCATAAATTGAAGGATGGTATTGATAATTATAGGGACGGGAATCATCAGGGGCCACCTGATATAATATTATCACAATACCTAGGTGCCGATTCAGTTTGTATTTTGTAAGTATCGCAATTTTATAAACATTACTAGCATATTACATATTACCTAGCAAATAATTTGCTCGTACCACACAGGATGCTGTGCCGTGTGTATAGTCTGGAGTGTGTCACCAACAGAATCATAGAGGAACTGCAACATTTTACCACCTTGAATGGAAGTATTTATTTAAAAAAGGGTTTAAAAAAAGTTAAATTTGAGTCAATATGGCGATGCAGGAATTTCCACACAAAAGATTGCAGTAAATCACTGAATCCATTTTTTCCCCTCCACCTCTAATAATTTGTATTATTTTAAATAATAGTTCTAAAAAATAAAAATGAGATTTACCCAAAATGCAATAGAAACAGAGTCAATATTTTAATATTTTCAAGTCTTGTATGGTGGTTGAAATGGCTGTTTAGCTGTTATATACAGTATCTGTTTATATTAGATTTAACATGCATTAAATGCAGGGTAGGTGGGACGGTGGCATAGTGGTTATAGTGTTTTAACAATAAATAAAAAGTTAAAAGACATTGGGGTGATGGGCAGCTCAATGTTCAAGTTAACTGTTATATTTTAAAAACTATGTTAGGTTAAACATATGTTTTACATTTGTGTTGTCAAAATTTCAACTTTTCCAGGGTTAAAAAAACAACCTACAGTATTTGTCTTTCAGGGTTGCCAGGGTTTTCGTAAATCTCATCTCCATGTAATGAGAGACATGCCTGGTTCCTTAACCAGAACAAAATTTTTTTATAGAATTTTATCCATTCTTTGTTTTTAAACTGTCGTGTCGCACCTCCTGGGTCCGGGTTCGATTCCTGCCTCAGGGTCTGTGTGCATGGAGTTTGCATGTTCTCCCTGTGCTTGGTGGGTTTCCTTCGGGTACTCCGGTTTCCTCACACAATCCAAAGACCTAATTGACATTCAGAAATTGCCTGTAGAGTGTGTGAAGACTGACCGGAGGTCCTACATGGTCATAAAATAGGAATAAATACAATAGTCATCTCCATTGTCAACCACAGGCCCTATACAGCTATAGTTGGACTACAGAGGTTACTTAATGGATGTAGGGTTGCCAAGTCCTCTTGCAATGAGCATAATAAAGATTGAGGATTTATGTATTTATTTATTTTTATTGAATAATAAAAAAGAAATTTGCCGGTATTCTAATAGATCATACAGTTAAAAACAAGGATAAAGTATTATTAAAACGTTTGTTCCAGTTAAGGAACCAGGTATGTTTCTCAAAACCAGGAGATTTATGAAAACCCTATAAGACAAATATTACTAAATATATACTTTTTTTTTTTACCCTGCAAAAAATTTTAAATTCTCGACAACACAAATGTAAAGCATATGTAGCATGTTTATAAGTTTTACCTAACATAGTTTTTTAACATGCATTAAAATGTTACAGTTAACTTGAACAATGAGCTGCCAGGCCCAGTTAAAACACCCCGTTATGGTAACCTGTGTCTTTTAACTTTTCATTTATCGTTTGTAGATTAAAATACGCTCTACAAGTAACAACCTAGGTTATTCTATTAACTAAATCTAGTTTATATTGTTATGAGTTTATTTATTAAGTTGCTATATCATTTATTTTCCACTCACCCTCACAACAAGACAAACACCAGAACAAAATGCCGAACACTGAGCTCGTGCTGAGTTTCACTTTCATTTCCGCACGCGCTCGGGCCGTTAGTCTCAAATGACGTAATGGTTCCTACACAAGTGCACTCTTTAGGGTGTAAAACAATGACTTCTACGCTCTACCTGGTGCACTATGAAGCGTAAAGTGTATTAAATATGGACGTGTCCTTTATAGGTCGTGTCCGTAATGTTAATAGTCCATTTTATACAACACCGGATGGTCTTTAAACACAGAAAATGACAGAAATATGGTCAACTCTAACTTGCTGATATCCGACGTAATCGTGACTTCATACCAAATCAATTACATTTTCAATTTTATCAGTTTTACAGAATCAAAAGAAAATTATGGACCTGTGTAAATTGTGTGAGAAAATATGTGTGAATCAGAATGATCAGGTCGTCCCTGATGAACAAGCCGAGGGCGACGGTGCTGAGGGAAAACCTCAACCTCACAAGTCACAAGTCCTCAGAGAACAGCTGTCTGCATCAGCCGAGGCCAGGACCGTCTTCATGGTAAAGTGGAACCGTCTCCAGTCACCACACACATCCCAGACAGACCACGCGGGGGGTCCATGTGACGAGATCTCCAACCAGAACCATGAAACCAGGACAAGTCAGTCAGGTCCAGAGGGCAGAGGGGGTCTGGATCACTGGCAGCTCAGGAGTGACATTTGTAGTGTGAGAGAGTGAGAGATAGAGAGAGAGAGAGAAGGGCTCTGTCCCAGACTTTGAGTGCTGAAGTGGCCCTACTGTAAGTGAGACCCGGCTGAACCTGCAGACCTGCAAATCACTGGCGCTGGTTGTGGAATATGAAGGGCTTTTCCTCCGCCACTTCCAGCTCACAGCCCAGCATGGGGAGCCGCAGATACCACACCTACACAAACCCCTTAGTAATGCACTTATAGTGGGAGGGGCTTATTCATTCCTGTTATATCCAATCATAGGTGTCTGTGAGCTCTGGTATGTGGAAGAAGGTGGATAGTCATCTCCTCGTTTTGCTACATGACCCAGGCTTTACAGGATGTGTCTTAATCTTTACCCTCCACAGCCGGTAGGTGTAGCTTGTGGTGGAAATCATCGAGTGATGAAACCGAAGAGAAAATATCATGATTTATTTAAAACACTTACTGTTTTAATGTCCTTTTAGTTAAAAAGGATAACATCACACCATTAGGAATTTAGGGATGTTGGTGCAGTTCATTTAACATAAAAGGCTCCAATTTAACTTAAATACAGATGTTGGAAATAGAAAGGGTGATTTGGTGCAGTCAACATTTCAAGCATTAAACCAGTCTGACTTCTCTCATTAATAAGAGGTGTTCTGCTAAACAGCAGACACTCAGTTTGTGTTCCTTTATATTTTATTTTTTATTTGTTTCTTTGTTTCTTAATCGCATTTCCCTGAACATGAAACTGTTTGCTTGGTAAAAAAAAAAAATCAATCAGTAAATTATTTTACTTATTGATTTTTTAGTTAGAAATATTGGAAATGCACAGATGCCTCTGCTATTCTATATATTTGGCAAAAACTTCACAAAGCTTGATGAGTGTTATATTAACAAAGAAGGGGGAAGAGGAGTCAAAGAAAAAATAGTTTTGTCTGAAAGTGTTTATTTACATAGAAAGGAAGTGTGCAAACTTGATGTGTATACATAGTTGAGTTTTTAGAAAAAGTTAAATATGAAATAAACATGGTTGAGTGTGTCATCCACATCATCAGTCTTGGAGTTTCATCGACATGACTGTCATACAGAAGGGCATAGAAGCCATACTTTGAAATGCCAGTGAGATGCCCTTTTCTAACACTGGGCGGTGCCAGCCATTGGGTCATATCAAGCTCACAGCTCCCGGTCAGCCATGTAGGTGAATGATAACTTTTCAGTTTCAGTAGTGTATTCAGTAGTTACATGCGGTATTCAACACATTATTACAAATGAATATAAAAATGCTCTTAGACTAGTACAAAAATAAACTCCAAGGCTGGAGTTTGTTTCTGATTAAAAAGTAATTCAGTAACAATGCAAATGGTTGTGCACGTGCAAGCGGACCTAAAAAAAACCCCCCAAAATTACAGAATGAGTTCAACAAACAGGAAACATGAAGCCTAATGTTATTGAAAGAAATTAATTAACGGTTCTGACCATTCAGAATATAGGAATTATCTACACTGATCACTACGTTTTCTCTCCAAAATTCTCTGAAACCTTTCGATCACTGTATTGTTCTAGAATTTGTCACTTACTTATCTATATCCAAATCTGTTCTGCTCAATGTCCTTACTTCAGTAAGAGCTTTACCCTCCTTACTGGAACATTCCTGTAATAATAATAATAATAATAATAATAATAATAGCTAATAGCGGATTGTGACGGCAGTCTCTCCTCTTTTGCTGCTTTGCAGATGGAATAATAATGATTAGAAATAACACCTATAGTAATTCATAGTTACATCGGAAAAGAAGAAGAAAGTTCACGGGCTGAAGCAGGTGCATCTGGAGCAGAGAGAACATAAAACTGTTCAAGTCTCTGAGTAGCTCAGACTGGCTTCATGTTTATTCTGAGTTAAGAATCAGAGGATCCTTTAATAACTGAGGCCTGTTGACAAATATAAACATGATAATTATAAATCTGCAAATTTAAAGAATGAAGAAAAAAAAATTCTTAGGCAGGATTAATGAACAACAACAACAATTCACATACTGTTTCCTTTAGTCTTTATACATATGCTTAAATGGCTAACTAGCTCAGCGGACATGATTACATGACAGTAGCTATTACTTTCTAGTTGTCCTGCCTTTCTTCCATATGCACAATGAAAAGTTTAATATAAACACAGCTCTGATATGAACTCTGAGCTTTTTCCTTTACATAAAAAATGTACGGGAACAACTCACCCCCAAGTCAAATTTGTGTGTGGTAGCGTTTTCTCGGGGGCTGGGCCTCAGTTTTACTTCTTTGCATGTCCTTAAAAAGAAAACAACAGCTCAGGAACATATTGTAGGAGATTAATCACCAACTGAACTGTTGTTCTAGCTCTGAGGTTTAGGTCGAATGATTTCCCTTGCATGCTAATCACTTGATTTTGTAGCTGCTTCACCTGATTCATCGTGCTGCTCATGAGATCCTTAAGGACGATGATCTGCTCGATAAAAACGTAAAGTAAGTGTTTGCTCCAGATTTCTACTTTACCTAGTGGACTACAGATAAAAACTAAATGACCTTTTTTCATTTGTATAGCTGTAGCCATCTGTCTTATAAACTTAAGAACTCTTTCAAACACACTTCATCAATCTAAATGTTATAGACACTGCCCAGCCAAAAAAAAAAAAAAACTTTTTTAATGCAAGTCACATACTTGAATAGTTCAATTGATTACCGTTTGACTGCATAAAGCCTTCTCCAGCACATCCCAAAGATTCTTAATGGGGTTAAGGTCTGGACTCTATAGTGACCAGCCCATGTGTGAAAATGATTTCTCATGCTCCCTGAACCACTCTTTCACAATTCGACCACAGGGTACGTCTTCTGACAAGGTTGTGTAAGCAATAAGAAGCTGCTCACTGCACCAGTTAGGGTTAAATAACTTGTTGCAGCTGAACCGTATTAATCACTACAGTAACTATCCAATGGAAAAGTCATAACTGTTTGTTTAGTTAAATCCCCGTGGCAACTTTTATTTTGTCTGAGCAGTATATGTGGCACATCGGCTGTAGTTTCAAACTGTAGCTTTTTAAACACTACGCACACACCACGTTTAAAGTCTGCTGTCATCCCTTGACATTTCATTTCACATGCTGTCATCTCTGATTATACGCCCCCGGACCGCCCCGCCTGCACACCGGTTTCTCATCAGGTGCTGATTTCTTTCGGCGTTGCCCGATTATTGTGTTTTTCTTCGCCTCAATATTCTCGCGTTTTGTTTTACAGTTTTCACGTTATTGATCTCGCTTTGTTATCTCATTTCCCAGTTTCTTGTCTCACGATTTGGATTTGTTGCTTCGCTCTGATTTAACGGCTTTGAACTCTCCCTTTCGTTCTTCGACTACGGCTCTGCTTCACGTTTCTGCTCGATAGTCAGTTTTAGGATCTCGCAGCTTCTCAAAGCCTCACGACCACACCTGCACCTCTGCGCCCTGGATCTGTCGCTCCACCTCTTCGTCGATCCGTCGATCATCAGCTGACTTCATTTTATTGCCACATAACGTTGCTGATCCTAGACCTGACCAACTGAAGCAACTCCAGATCATTCCTGTTGATAAGTCTTATTAACAAGTGGTTTACTTATGAACACACAGCTATTTATAACAATCCTGTGAGTTCTCATACATTTACAACATTTGGCAGATGCCCTTATCCAGAACGACTTACATTCATCTCATTATGCATCTGCGCAGTTGAGGGTTAAGGGCCTTGCTCAAGGTACCAACAGTGGTAGCTTACCCAGCATCTAAACCACTGTGCTACACTTTCTGCTCCTAACTGTAAAACCTACCTCAGCTGAAGTATTAGTGTTGACTCTTCCCTGCTCCAGGTCTTTCGATGGCTCCATAAGGAAATGTTTGTGGAACGCTTCTACAGTGTAGTGTTTCCTCACATGAGCTTCACAATAAGACACACTGCAGGTCAGACATGTCTTCACCGCTCTGATCTTACTCCCAGTGCAAATGTCACAGGCCACGTCTTCAGGTCCAGCGTAGCTTTGAGAAGGAAGAGCCCGACCTGCTGATGCCTGCTGATATGTCTGCACCACATTAGCCAGAGTCACATTCAGGCTGAGTGCAGGATAAGTTGTAAACCCCTTCCTACACTGAGGGCAGGAGTAATTTCCTATCTGGGCTGATTTGGTCCAGTAGGAGTGGATGCAGCAATTGCAGAAACTGTGTCCACAGGGGATGGACATGGGCTCCTTGAGGACATCTTTACACTCTGTACACCTCAAGTGTTCCATCATCATTTGACGGGTGTATGACTCTCTGTGTTGAGTATAAAATAGAAATATATGTTAAACATAATGTTTGTATTTGATCAGGAACACCTGCTAATCATTGTATTTGATGGAAGGTGCTTGACTGTGTAAAAATTATTATCTATGTATATTAAAAACATGAACCATTTCCTAACAGTTTTACTGCATTTTTACTACTTTTTAATTACTTTTTGTATTATTACATTTTTATTTTTCATAATGTCTATTTTGCATGTTCTCAAGTGAAGTTTGGTGTTCCACACGGTTTGGTTTTAGGCCCACTACTATTTTCCCTTTACTACTATTTTTCCTTTATGCTTCATCTGGGCAGCATAATTCATAAGCATGATATTAGTTTTCATTGTTATGCTGCTGACACACAGGTATATGTCTCAGCAAAGCCAGATGAGAAAAGCCAGTTTAACTCTCCGAGGTGACCAGCGCCTTTTTTTCTTATCAGTGCAAAAGACACTAAGAATACTCTGTTGATTTTGGTCACACAAATAAGTGTTATACACCATTTGAATCTGTTAGGTGTCTACTTTCTTTGTGTACACTCACAATAACAACAAAAGTGTGTGCTTTTGCAAAATAAGAAAAATAAACAGTATGCATGTTCTTTCTTTTGTCTCAAACTGTGCAGTTTGTCCGCAAACTGTTTTTAAAAACACTTCACTAAAATGAACTGAAACTCCGCGAAAACAAGACACACAGACATGAGACATATATCTATAGAAAGCTTGAAGTGTCTACTTTTAAATGCAGTAAGGATGTTGAAATCAAATATTGTTTAATAAAGTAATCAGTATGAAACCAACACTATGTCTAGTTTTACAGTCTGATCTAACTATTTTCAATGCGACCACGCCCACAAGCTACAGTACTTGGGCTTTGTTATTACAATCGTCCACGAGCTACTTTGGCTTTGTTCTTACAGTTGTCCATGTGAGATGCGCGCAACATGTAAACGCCCCCCGATTAATGGCATAAGAAGCATGACGTTTTTTTACATTGGATTCACTCAACGTTCATCGCGTTTTGAGGATGGCACGCTACTCCGGTTAAGAGGCCCCTTCAGATGATTTTAAACAGTGAGAAAGAAATCACCTTTTCCTCTGAGGAAGATTGCAACTTGAACAGCGAATTGATCCCGCCGAGGATTCTGAGGAGTAAGTTATTTAATGTTATAATTCTTTGTCTGATTATATAAAATTTATATTTATTTTCAGACTATATTTATAAAAAGTTTGTGCAGCTGGACATTGCTTTACAATGTCTTCTAATGGTTCGTGTATAATGTTAGACGCTGAAGCGCAATATAATTTAAAGTGATAAATACTCATTGCATATATATATATCTTTTCTGGGTTTCAAATATGATACTCTCTAAATTAATTTGTAATTTCGTTCAGTTTTGCATTTGTTCGTGCATAATGTTAGATGCTGAAGTGAAGATAAAATTAAGATTAGCCTACTTTTTATAGTGCGTTTATGGGTTTTTAATGTGATAGGCCTACTCTATAAACTAATTTGTAATGTATCTTATTTGGTTTTGGCTAACGTATAACACTGTAAATGCGTGCTGTCTACAGCCAATCAACAAGTATTCTATGGGCCATCAGCAAATATAGACACATAGGCTAATGTGTGTACATCAATTGCCCATCGGTTTGCTTTGCACAATGCATGCCAACCTTTTAATTTTTGTAAAAAAATTTTTAGGCACGGCTGCATTGCCCTCAACAGCACCTCACACAGGGACACGCAGGTGTCATTCAGTTCTCAGTGCGATCGAGAATCATACTGACTATGTGCACAGACATATTGTAAATATGTAATTGAGTTTACATTGTAAGCATGTACTTGTGTGACACTACAAATACAATGCTTTGTTATGCATGGCCCTAAAAGTGACTGATAATGATAACATATTGAAATATTTATCGGTATGCATAAGTGCATGCTGTACTGTATGTTACCCATAGTGTTTACATGGTCATAATACAGCAGGTAATACAACAAGCATTTCACAGCATTGTCTTTGTTGTGCATGACAATAATATAGTCAGTAACAATGAAAACTACAATATATATATATATATATATATATATATATTATTATTTTTTTTTTTACAGATTTAAACTTGAAAATATTCAAGCACCTGATTCGAAGAAAGCCAAGGCAAACAAGCAGGTAATCTACAGGCAGTCCACTCTGTCATGGACCACAGAGGCTGATGCTGATACGATTCCACAGACTCTGCGATTCCGGACTGCACGGGAAACTGAACCACAACTGAGGTCCGCTGACTCAGATTCTCCCCTCAGTCTATTTAAACTGTTTTTTTTTTCAGAAATTGCTGTGTCAACTCTGTGCTACAACACCAACACTCAGGCTTCCAAGGCAATTGCGAAGGGCCGCAAATATAAATGGACAGATGTAAGCTCAGTGAGATGCACCGCTATATTGGACTCATTTTTTACATGGCCATGGTGAAGCTGAGCTCCATCAGTGATTACTGGCTTCAGAGGGGTGTTTTCGCTGTGCTTTTTCCAGCTACAGTTATAACAAGGGATAAATACCGGACACTTTCTTAGAATGTGAACATGAGTCACCCAGGTGCAGACAAGGAGAATGACAGAAAGAGGGGCACAGCTGAACATGACCGTCTATTCAGGGTTAAACCTCTGATGGACACTATTCAACATGCGTGCAAAGCTATCTATCTTCCTAGAAGTAATTTAGGAATGAGACAGCACATGAAAGCCAGGCCAACCAGGTGGGGTTTCAAGTTGTTTGTTCTTGCAGACTCTTCGAATGGATACACTGTGGACTTTTCTGTTTACACAGGAAAAAATTTGTTTGCAATGAAGTTTGGTGCATGTGGGACTTACAGGGACAACAGGAAGGGCTGTCCCCAGAATGCAGATAATTCACTATCTAAAAAATCTGCCAGGGATCCATCAGATGGATTCGGGATGGGCCTCTTGTATTTGTGAAGTGGATGGACACACAAAAGGTATCTGTCTGTTCTACCATCCATTCTGCTTATACTGGAGATATTGTGCAGAGAAGGGTGAAATCACAAGATATACTGTGTGTACTGTTTACTATAACACTGTGACCACGTGTGTGTGCATAGAACATATTTTATTTTGTGTCTGTATGCGTGTGTGTACAGCGCACATGTAAAGCAAAAGCAAGTCTCATTAGAGATGTTAAAGATCCATTTTCTGCCTCCGAGTGGCGCAGTGGTAAAGCGCTCGCCCTATCATCCGGAGATCGCTGGTTCGAACCCCGGGTGATGCTG
>JAQMYJ010000013.1:2566501-2583700 GCA_030014305.1 Clarias laeviceps | reverse complement strand
AGACGATGTATCATTTAACAGCTCAAACAGGCGATCTACAGACGATCAAAATACGACTATAAAAAAAACGAACGCGACGTTTACCAGATGATACGCTCTTTAGCAGACGTCTCCGCGACGTACCTGTGCTATCTGGGTATATTTAAAATCTATCAAAGCTCTGATTAGACATTACACTTTATGAAGCATTACAGTATAAATGCTTCTTGATCCAATCCATGTGTACAGTTACATTGTAAAGAAAAGAAAATGTCACATTTATAAGGTAGTGCACTCACGAAATGCTGTTCGTGCTAAACTAAACGGATTAGGTAACTGTTTGTTTAATTGATGTCATTCTGTATTAGCATTTAATTTACGGTACACTCTGACCATCTGTGAGGGAAAAATATATATATTCTTCAGCAAAGGTGTGTAAATGTTTACTGAGCACAAAGAATGCTACTTTGCAATTTGTGGCAGAAATACGCTAAGCATGGGCCAACATTTTATCAAAATGCCATGAAAAAATGCTACTAACGTCTTAGCATTATAGACAGTTTAATTAGAAATAATACATATTTTATATTACAGGCATGTCTTTTAGCCTATATTAATTAAATAATACACTTTTGAGTAAGAATTTTTAAGAGTCTACTTAAAATTTTATTTTATTTTATTTTTTTACACATAGAGTTTCTAAAATACCTTATCAATATGACTGTTTATTAGCCAGCTAGCACTAGCTTTAGCCATGAACTAAATAATCCTGTCAGAAATCTTGTCAGCTTTGCTTGTGTTAGCTAGCTGCCTAACAAAATGGGTCTTGGCATGATTTACAATATTAATATTACACATTTTTAAATAATTACTTTTAGCCATTATATTAATTCAGTAAGACCTCCAGTTTCATTAATACACTTTTAAAGCCTCAGAAGAAGTTTTATTGTTTTATTTTGTTTACAAAAAGAATTTCTTGAATATCTGATAAATGTGGCTTAGTGTATTTTAGCCAGCTAGCTAGCTTTAGTCATGGATATTGTAAACATTTAAAGTAAAGCAAACAAATCAATCCTGTCAGAAATCCTGCCAGCGTTGCTTGTTTAAGGTAGCTAGCTAACAATAACTGGAAATACAAGCTACCTAGTTCTTATTTGGATACTTAACATAAAACAAATTCCTTCAAACAGACTCTGTCCATCTTGTCTCAGCAGCCATCTTGTCAGTAACAAGACCCGGTGAAATCCAATTCAATGAGATGCAGGATATTTACCCTTGAATCTGGTGGGAAAGCCTATTAAGTGAAAAATAATTTATATGCTGGTTAATACTGGTTAATGCTGGTCTGGTGCTGGTTTAGCTGGTGAACCTGCATAACTGTGCTGATAAGTTCACCAACAAGGCATATCTACTTTTACTGGCATCACCTTACTGTACATCAGTAAGGTGACCAGCATACCAGCATCATGGCACTATAATGCTGAACACCTTACTGATGCTGGTCCCCAGCATACCAGCACCAAGACACAACATATGCTGGTATAATTTCTGGTCAAGCTGGTGACCAGCTATGCTGGCCTATGCTGTTTTGTTCAGCGGGTTGGATATGAGAACAGAACAGGTTTCTATTGGCTTTGTAATAGTAAGTAATGGTATTTCCTTTTTTTGTGTCCTAATGATTCATAAAAGTTGAACTCTGACTACTTCTAGATGTGTTTGATGGCTTTCCAGTGGGATTCAGATACTTAGCTTTGACTGTAGATTGTATTGATGGGACTCACTGTACATACAGTAGTATCTGATATTTTTTTCAATTGAATTAAAAAAGATATTCTGGTTTGTCTAGTGGGATTTAAGATATTTACCATTTAAATGATAACCTTTGTTGGAAAACCCATAAAACATGTCTTCATTTACAGATTACTTTTTAAATCTAGGACTTTCTTTGTTGTGTTAGAGTAAAATATTTTAATAGCTTTCCATTGGCGCTGTGGATTTTAGATATCAGTTAGTAATGTTTTAATGATTTTTGTTTTATCGAATTTCGCTGAAAATATTTAGCTTTAAATCATGTAGGAAATCAGTCAGAAGCATCTAGAACCAATCCCATCATTTACATCTTAAATAATTAGGACCATTTATATTTAAATTTTAACGTTATATGAGACTGGGAAATGTTTCTATTGGTTCCTATAGGTTCTGTTAGTAATGTCCGATACAGGCACAGATATTGTAGCATAATGGGTCCTAATGGATTAGCAGTTAACCCATAACTGTTTTTAGTGGTATTCCAAACATTTTCAATGAAACACATGGATTTTCTGAGTGAATTTATCATTACCACCATGAAACACATGAAAGAACCAATAGGAACCAAAAGAAAACTTCGATTTTTACATAATGCTTAAATCAATTTAAATGAATCATTTGGTATCTGAACAATTCTTGGCTGTTCTGAAGGTTTTCCAAAAGGATTCAAATATGGCTGACTTCAATCCCATTGGAAAAAAATGGTCATTTCAAATATGGGTGTCAATGGTAAGTGAAATGGAATTAAACCCTTTGCCTCAGCAGAGGTTCCTAGATGGATGGATGGATGGATAGATCACTATTGAATGGAAAACAGGAAATTTCATTAAGATCCAAAACAGCAGAACACATTGAACCATCAGAAGCCCATAATAAATGGTGATGGTTGCTAATCTTGTTTTGATGTTATCACTACATGTTGTATCCTAATGGTGTTTCAATGGGATTTGGAGTTGTCCAAAATGGATTTCCTTTTTTTCCTCCCTGAATATTATGTAGAATCATTCATAGGTAATGTTACAGGCACTCTCCATCCATCAGCGAACTACCTGCATCCAGGGAAAATGGGAAATGCATTTTCTTTTAGTAGATCGGTCTTCTCAATTAGGGTCATATCTGATTCAGCCAGGCTGCTTAATGAAGTGTGGAAGCTTTTGAATCAGGTCAGTAATTAAAGGAAGTTTATCATCTTTCTGCTAGTGTCCTAGTATTTGCACTGAGAGTCAGATTGAAGCACTCCTGCTTCCCGCAGTGCCACAGCAATCTTGTGTGCACACTTTCGTCCTGGTTTCCCTTTATGCCTTCAATTCTTTCTCTAACCTGAAAGAATATTTCCTTCCATAATGGACTCCACATGTGAGTTTTATGATAACAAGCTCTACTTTTCTCTGATGCTGACGTCAGAAAGTGTTTTCTGGAGGAAATTTAAGGCAATATCAGTGCACCCCTGTTTTTGCGACCCCCTTCTGCGATCAGGTGTGTGTATTGTCAGCACGTGGTGTGCATTTTCACTCACATGTCAGAAAAACGGGTTTCGGAAGAGTTTATATGTTTGATTAGACACCCAAATTAAAAATTAGACACTTAAGTGCAAAAAGCACTCATTTGCTTTTTCGATACTGAGTGAGAATGTGTGTGCTTTTCTGGCCACAAGCATCAGATTATTATTATTGACTGGTTTCTCCTTCTGGTTTCTCCTTTCTTCATAGTTAGGGATGAATATTACTCTATATTCTACTATAACTAAACTATGCTCTATATTCAGAATAACACAAATCATTCTAGACAAAAATATGTTCAAAACAAAAGCATAAAAATAAAAAGACTGGACGTTTTTTTAATAAGCACGCTTCTGTAATATGTGTACTGTACCTTGTCACATGACTAAGGCTTATGGAAGAAGCATGGCTGACAGTTTGAAAAGAAAAGCATGCAACACAAAGAAAAAAAAACGCATGTAATGTCTCATTTCATGTATATGTGAAAATCTTATAGGAGCGAAAAAAATTTTTTTTTGATAGTTACAGTTGACATGGATGATGACAAACAATGATTAGATGAAGTCAACTTTGAACTTAATATGGAAATGAACCCAATAACGACCTTCTTATACAGAAGTTGCTGGAGTTGGGTGTTTATTGGCCAATAGGGCAGCATTCGTCCTGAAAATCAAGCAATTTACATTCCTATAATCAATCCCAGTTGGCCTTTGATGTTTACAGTCCATGTGGGGACATTGGACCTGCTAACCAAAGGAATGAAATATGGTCACCATTTTGGGTCAAAGGGGAAATTTTTACCTGCCAATTGTTCAGTGTATACGGCCCCTCCCATAAAAATTCAAGAGCCATGTTGTATTGATTCGGCCTGAAAACATACTAGCCTTGGTTACTGAAGCATGAAGGAGATCAGAGGCTGTAGGTCAAACCTCTAGTCCATTCTGGATTTTCAAAAAAAAAGGTACATAACCAACAATCCAATAATCAACCAAAGATATTGAAATAGTCTTCCCAGATGACATATTTTCATGAAATACATGAATGTAAGTCCTACTTTGTATTAAACCACTTTTTAAGATTTCAATTATCTATAATAATCGTATAGCTCTAGTGCAAAATTAAACAAACAAAACACTGGACAGCGCTCATGTGTTGGCTCATTGACCCAATCGGGTTGATACTAAACTGTGAACTTAACCTAAAGACATTGATGTGTAAAATATTGCTGTAACTAGTGGAGTGGGTTGTGTACCTATTGCATTGTTGTTGTTGTAACTTAAGTCATTTGTGAAACTATGGAAGTTGACTATGGAAGTTACTACTAGAGACGTGGGAAGAAATCAGTTATGAATCTTTTACTTTTTTTATTTTGTGTGCCGATTCGTGTATCGCCACTTTGACTGCAAACTAAATTTTTATAATGATTTATGACATTTATAATAGAGTCGATCAGTCGATTAGCCAGTGGCTAAAAATGGCTGTTTTTTTTTTCAGGCATGACCGATCACACTTTTATGGCATTACATTATCAGAAGTTAAGTTTGTTAGAAAATCTATCTTTTCCCTCAAACTCTGCAAATGAATTAGTCTCAAACACCGAGTGCTAAAAAATCTTAAACCACATGTAGAAGTACTCATAACTGCATGACACGCTGTCAAGACTTTAGAGGCATTTGCAAAGTCAACATTTCTTTAAAATTCTACAGATAGATATGTGTGGCTCAGTAAAAATGTATTGTAGCTTCGTGATTAATTGAATTTAAAGTTAAATGTTAAACTCTTGTATTTGAAGTTAGTTGTATTGTTTGAATGCTGCGCTTGGTTTTTAAGTGACAAAAACTAATGATATAAGGACCGGGCTACTGTACATTTACAGTGGGGCATAAAAGTATTTAGTCAGCCACCAATTGTGCAAGTTCTCCAGCTTAAAAAGATGAGAGAGGCTGTAATTTTCATCATAGACAAAATAAGAAAAAAAATCCAGAAAATCACATTGTAGGATTTTGAAAGAATTTATTTGCAAATTATGGTGGAAATTAACTATTTGGTCAATAACAACATTTCATCTCAATACTTTGTTATAAACCCTTTGTTGGCAATGACAGAGGTCAAGCGTTTTCTATAAGTTTTCACAAGGTTTTCACACACTGTTGCTGGTATTTCGGCCCATTCCTCAGATCTCCTCTAGAGCAGTGACGTTTTGGGGCTTTCGCCTCCCTCCAAGGACTTTCAACTCCCTCCAAAGATTTTCTATGGGGTTGAGATCTGGAGACTGGCTAGGACACTCCAGAGACCTTGAAATGCTTCTTACGAAGCCACTCCTTCGTTGCCCGGGCGATGTGTTTGGGATCATTGTCATGCTGAAAGACCGAGCCACGTTTCATCTTCAATGCCCTTGCTGATGGAAGGAGGTTTTTACTCAAAATCTCACTATACATGGCCCCATTCATTCTTTCCTTTACATGGATCAGTCGTCCAGGTCCCTTTGCAGGAAAAGAGCCCCAAAGCATGATGTTTCCACCCCCATGCTTCACACAATCACTGTACAGTAGGTATCGTGTTCTTTGAATGCAACTCAGCATTCTTTCTCCTCCAAGCACAAAGTTCTATTTTGGTTTCATCTGATCATATAACATTCTCCCAATCCTCTTCTGGCTTAAGCAGGTGGACACGTCTGGCACTGCAGGATTTGAGTCCCTGGCGGCGCAGTGTGTTACTGATGGTAGCCTTTGTTACTTAGGTGGTTGTGTGTGGTTCTGGGATTCTTGCTCAAAGTTCTTGTGATCATTTTGACCCCACAGGGTGAGATCTCGCGTTAGCCCCAGATCGAGGGAGATTATCAGTGGTCTTGTATATCTTCCATTTTCTAATAGTTGTGTTGTTATTAGAATTACAGAAGTTGGTGTAACTTTAGAAGTTAGTGATGTAACTTATGAAGCTGGTATAACTATGGAAATTAAAGGTGTAAGTACGGAAGCTGAAGGTGTCATTACGAAAGTTGAAGGTGTAACTATTGAAAATGGTGTAACTATGGAATCTGATGGTGTAAATAAAGAAGTTGGTGTAATTTCAGAAGTCAAGGATGTAACTATGGAAGTTGAAAGTGCAACTATGGAAGTTGTAACTACAGAAACTGATGGTATAACTAGGAAAGCTGGTGTAACTATGAAATTTGAAGGTGCAACTACAGAAGTTGATGGTGTAACTTTGGAGGTTGTTGGAAGTTGTCAGTGTTAGCTCAGTGGTTAAGGAATTAGACTACGGTTCAGAAGGTCAGGTTCAAATCCCATGACCATCAAGTTGTCCGTGTTGGGCCCTTGAGCAAGGCCCTTAACCCTAAAAACTGCTCAGATGTATAATGATAAGGGCGTCTGCCAAATGCCTAAATGTAAATGTTGTTGGTATAACTACAGAATTTGGTGTAACTTCAAAAGTCAGTGATGTAACAAGGGAAGCTGGTGTAACTATGGAAGCTGAAAGCAACTACACACACGTCCGGTTTCATTTAATATCATCTAGACAACCAGTGCACAGATCCTATTCAGAGGGCTTTCACGTGTCTGGACAGCTTGTCCCCTGATTTATTTTTGTCTTTTTATGTTTGTCTTCTGTCATAAAGCAGATGGGATCAGCCGTAATCCGCTTAAATGCTGGGGGTAGCAGCATACTGCAACAGAGAATAATATCATTGACACATTTTTTTTTTTGAATGAGAGTCGATTTAATCAACCGACCTCGTTCAATCAATCAATATCGTTTATATTCACATTTCGCCTGAGAATTCCTGACATGAAGCTGAAGACCAAGACAGACACATCAGATGGATTTGTCACTTTCACTGAGGCGTCTTTATCCTGGTTTCAGAGATATGAGTCTGACTACATAATCAGCCTTGACACATTTTAGCTTTTACAAAGTACTTCATTGTTATCCTTGTACTTCCCTAAAACGAGAATAACGTTCTGTGAAGAATTTATTATCTAAATTGTAGGACTGCGCTGCTACAGTACACTGGCCATATTCGCTCCTGTCAAGTCAAATCATGTTTTTATCCCCTGTAGGATCCACTGTTCATACCCCACCCTCTCTCTCTCTCTCTCTCTCTCTCTCCCAGTCTTTCCTTCATGGTGTGTTTTGTATGGTTGCTTTGCTCTGCGTATTTTTATGATTATTTACAGTCATCTATAAACATGAGCTAAACGGGCTCCTTCAACCCCCACGGCTTAAAAGTCACCCATAGACCTCTTCATCTTCTCTCATCATTGTCATCTATTTAATAAACTCCCTTCTTTTCCCTTCTATTTTTTCATCCCTTCTCATTTCATCTTTCCTTTTTTTTTTCAAATTCTTTATTTAACTAACGGAAGACGTCTTTCTGAAATCCACAAGTAAACCTGTGAAAAGAAATAAACAGGCTTTGATTAGTGGCCATTTCTATTGATTCGCCATCTCTCTCCTTCATGTCTCTGTAAAAGAAAAGAAAAAAAAAACACCAGCAAAGTGACAGAAGCCCATTTGCTATGATGGAATAAATGCTCCATTTTTTTCTCGCTCTCTCTTATAGAGTTCCTCTGTCGCTTTGTTCATTACTGCTGCCTTTCTCTTTCAATACCTGTCTCTATTCTTTTGTCTTCATTTCTCTCTTTATTTCATCCTTCTCTGCATATATACACAACTTTTCTGGACATATTCAGCATATATTTATTGTTCTAGCATGCATTTCATTGTAGACTCAACTAACAGGATCTGAGATCACTCTAGCTTCAGGGGAAAATAACAGAAATCACAAGAAATCACAATAAGCTTTTCAGTATTCCCGGTTATGAATAAGCAAGTTAACGATAGTAGCCAATCAGAGCCTACGGCGGTTGGGGGGGATGACCGGTTTATAATCAGCTCCCTTTAAGTCCTCTTTGTGTCCTAACAACGCAAATGTGTCAAAGCAGGACATTTTCTTCTCTTGCGATCATCGCATACCTTATTTACTTATTTTATATACAGCGGTACCTGGCAGGCAATTTCTTAAGCTGAAATTCCGTATTGTGAAATGTATAGTCCCATAGGAAATAATGTAAATGCAGATAATCCGTTCCAGCCACCTAAAAATATTACATTATAATAATTTTTCTGCATTTTATCACAAGATTTAGAAAAGACATGCAAATGAAGTACAATATGAAATAAACCCCACTTAACCTAACCTTAAGTGGCGTAACACACTCGGAGGACAGCGCTATCCGCTCCTTCCGCTTGCGTGAGCTCACAGACGCCTCTGATTGGCTGTAGAGCCGTGATTAATGTGAGAGCGCTAAGTTGCTCCCATCCCACCCCGCTGAGAGAGCTCGGCCAATCAGCTCTTTCTAGACCTCCAGCTGCGAGAGGTTACAGCATCAACCGGGGATCGAACCAGCGATCTCCAGATGATGGGGACATGGGATGATAAGGTTAAATGTTAAACTCTTATCTCTTATCTCAAAATCACAATATTAACCGAATCAGCACCTGGGTATTGTGATAATATCAGATGTCGCCAATAAACTGTATTGATTAATTAAATGTTGATTCTAGCTGTTATACAGAGTTATAAGATTGAGCTTATTATAACTATGCACTTAACTTCAAATGACCTAACAAACTCTGTGACATTGACCTTATGCTAATAATAATAATATAAAGTAATGCATGTGATGATGAAGTACTGTAGTTGGCTGAGTGTCCAAAACACACACGTGCTATTTATTGTTAATTTGTATTTATTGCTGTTAACATTCTGTTTATTTTCAACAGCTTTTAAGTTACGCACTTTAAGGCGTATAAAAAAATTCACTCCGTATCTTCATCATTACCTCTGTCGTTCTGTTCCTCTCCATCTTTCACAGCAATGTATCCCCCCAGACCTGTCATTCATTTCATCAATAACTTCCTTTCCCTTTCTTCTCGCTCTTTACCTCACCATCAATCCCTCTCTCATGCCTTTCTTTCTCTTTCCTCCCATCATTCCCTTTATCTTTTCTTTCCTCTGCCTCTCTCTGTACGTTTTATCCATCAATTAATTTTATTGTCCGTTGTTGCATTCCTTTTTCTTTCTCCTCACCGTTTCATCTTGCTGTCATTCCCTCTGTCATTCCCTTTTTTCTCTTTATCTCTCCAGGCCACAGTCATTCCCTCTGTCATTTCCTTCTTAAATTTTTCTCTTCATTTTTTTTTACTTCTTCATCGTGCTGTCTCTCTTTCATCACTCTTTATCACTCCATCATTACCACTTGTGCATCTTTTCTTTCTCTCCCCAACTTTCTTCTTCATTCCCTCTCTTTATTTCTCCTTTTCTTATAAATATAAACACTTCTTGTTGTATAAGCTATACTCCATTGGTTCCTTTTCTTCCAGTCCTTCCCTCTTTCCTTGTAGGAAAATTTCCAAAACCTAACTTCGACTAGTGACGCAAACAAAGGTACTCGTCGCAGATGAACCCGTTTGTCTACAAATTTATGCAGAGCATCTAAAGATCAATTTTTTTTTCTTGACCTCACCCTTCACCTGACATGTTTCGATGTGTTCGAAAAGGAAAGGCTGAACAGGTTTCTTAAGTGAAATCGTTGCAGGTGCTCACGTCTAGTCTTTTCTGAATTTCAAGGACGCAATCCGTCATTGTTGCATGAAGTGCCGTAACTGGCGTTTTCCACAGGATGAAGAGTCTTGACCTTGGAAAGAAGAGAACAAGAGAAACACTTACGGGGTTTGGAGTGTTTCTAATGGAGTGTTTAAAGATGAGGCAAGAATCCTGTAGTTAAGAGAATCTTTTCTCGTCATCACACGGCTGCGTGTTGCTCAGTACTCTGTATCAGATAATCGTGGTGGATAATCGTCGTGGAGTAAACAATTTCCTACAGTCCATGATGAATGATTGCCTTGATCTCAGTGCCCCAAACTCCACCACACTCCACTCATTATAAAAAAAAATTTCTAGAGGAGTGAATTGTGTGTGTATGTGTGTGTGTGTGTGCTTGTTTTTACCCTTTTTTATGACTATAGGACAGTGTCGACTTTCCTCCCAATTACCCGGTCCCTTTGGGTTCCTGAGGTTAAGGTCCCCGCTATGTTTGTCAGTGGAAGGTCCTCATAAACCTCGAAAACCAGAATGTGTATAAGTTTCTGAGTTTTTTGAATGGAGTCAGATTGCATGCAAACCGACAGATGTGGCTTCTAGAGCAAACTATTTTCAGCAGACTTTATTACAGGTGTGTGTGTGTGTGTGTGTGTGTGTGTGTGTGTGTGTGTGTGTGTGTGTGAGGACAAGCTAACAGCAGGAGGCACAGTCGGAATGATCCACACAGACAGACATGTCACATGGAATGAAACCACCTGATGGGAGAAAGAAAGAGAGAGAGAGAGAGAGAGAGAGAGAGCGGGGAATTATGGGGAAAAAGACAAGCAGTGTATAGAGAGAGAGAGAGAGAGAGTAAGAGACAAAAAGTGTGATAGACAGAAGAGTCAAAAATAGAGAGAGGGAGAAAGACAAACTTTAAGGCATCTCCCTTTTTTCTCCCAGCTCTCTCTCTCTCTCTCTCTCTCTCCTTTGTCTATCTTCCTCTAT
Organism: Clarias laeviceps; assembly: GCA_030014305.1. Taxonomy (NCBI): domain Eukaryota; kingdom Metazoa; phylum Chordata; class Actinopteri; order Siluriformes; family Clariidae; genus Clarias; species Clarias laeviceps. Next base: position 2,572,819 of record JAQMYJ010000013.1, on the reverse strand, counting down.
CCCCTTATAACACCTGTATTTATCCAATTTATTTTATGTGCTGCTGTAGCACACACACAGTCTCTCCATTCCTGTTACTCGCTCTCTTCCCCCACTCCTTATAACTGCCGGTCTGATTGTCTTTCTGTCACATCCTCTATCTGTCGCTCTCATGTCCATGTGAAAGCAAGAAAGAAACAGAAAGAGAGAAAGACAGACAGGCCAAGATCATGAAAAGAGGGACAGGGGAATGACTTCTCTCGTTTGTTAAGTGAGAGTGAGAGACAGACGATAGAAATGATGGCAGGGAGAATGAGGTCAGAGCTCAATGGAAACTGAAAAAGTGTGTGTGTGTGTGTGTGTAAGAAATTATAACAAGTTGAAAATAATCTACAGTACAGTTTTGAAAAGCAGATCTTTTTAAGCCATTATAAGATCACACAGTCTGATTGTCTCACACACACACAGCGTGATCAGTTAAAAGCACGTTCCCACGCTCGACTCGGGTTTTTAGTGCCTTATGCGAACGTGTGCTCTTAGACAAGTGACTAGACTTTAATTGCCTCCACTGGATTTCTGACAATAACTCTGTTCTGGCCTGTTATGTAACCGGGAAAACCCTGACGCTGGGGGCAAAAACGTTTCTCCTCAACATGCTGCTCTGGTGCCGAGAGCAGACACAAAACAAACCCAGTGCTGAAGCAAAAATGCAGGTCTGAATGTCCCTTACACACTGTACATGCTCTCTAATACTACACTGATCAGCTATAACATTATGAGCACTGACGGGTGAAGTGAACAACATTGATTATCTGGTAACAGTGGCACCAGCTAGTAAACATTGTGTCCCTGAAGTTGACGTGTTGGAAACAGAAGAATGGCCAAGCATTTGAGCAACTGTCAAGGCATCCGATTGTAATGATTAGATGACTGGGTGCCCATGCTGACCTGTGTCCACCACAGAGCTGAGCATGTGAGCATCAGAACTGGGCCATGGAGCAATGGAAGAAGGTGGCCTAGTCTGATGAATCCCATCTGGACAATATTCTGCTGTGAAACCTTGGGTCCTGCCATTCATGTGAATTTTACTTTGACACGTCCCACCTACGTACCTAAACACCCCTTTATCAATAGGGTCCTTTTTGGTTTCAGTGGCTACACTACAAAACTGGTTCAATAATGGTTTAAGGTGTTGACTAGGGCTGTGCGATATGAACAAAAGAAACCTATCACGATTTTCTTAAACAATATTGCGATTTTGATTTTAATCATGATTTTAACACACAGACATGTTTTACAGTGTGAACAGGGCTGTAGCTGTCGAATATTTTAGGAATCAAGTATTCTACCAAAAATGTAATCGATTAATCGTATAAAATGTACTTTTGCTTAATTGAACAGCAATGTAAAATATATAAGAGAAACAAAGATTAATTGGTTAGAAATATCTACTTTTATTTTTTAAATGCATACAGCATTTTATCAGAAATAAACATTGTCATTATTCACAATATAAGGAATAGATTAAAGTTGACTGAGATGAATTATTATTTTAAAGCTTTTTCTCAAATGCAAAAACTAAAAAAAGGTATTTCAAATGACTTTAAGTATCAAAAAAACTAAGGCAAACATTAAAATAAATAATTATACAAAAACACTAAGTTGTGCAACTTAACTTTCAGAACTAAAAGTTTCAAAATCTACAGCTCAGACATAACATAAGACTTTACTGACAATTTCTGTCGTTTTCTCCTGCTGGTTTCTTCATCTCTTGACTCGCTGATATTTTTATCGCTCCCTTCCATTTTGCATCCCGCAACAGAACGGCCCCCTCAAATCAATACACAGATAACTGTTTCCTTCCGCTTTGTGGGTGGCGTAAGCGATTCTTCTTCGTCTGTGTTTAGTGGCTTCTTGCATCTGAAGGCGCGCTGTGTCACGCCAAACTAATAATTGCGAAAAAACATAACGCAAGATCTTAAAATGAATTAAAAGAAACTTTGAGGCAGAAGATTTTGCTTCGATCATTTTTTGTAATCGAATTACTCGAGTTACTCGAGGAATCGTTTCATCCCCGAGTGTGAATATGAAACATTTTTCCAAAGGAAAACAATTAGATCTTTATCAAAGACATGTAACGTGTCTCTAAAACAGACATAAGGCAACAAAAAAAAAATACCTAGTAAAGGTGTAATAAAATGTCTCTAGAACAGACCTATGGCAAAAAGTTAATGTGTGTGTGTTTGTGTGTACATGTGTGTGTGTGTGTCCCTGTTTCTGCAGCCTATTTGTTGTTAAGTCTCCTGTTCTCGCTCTCTGTTTAAGCTGGCTGCGTTGTGATTGGTTCAAATAGCATACTGCGGGAAAAGTCGGGAGGGCGCAAAAAATCGTACTGTAAGGCGATTTAGAAATCGCACATATTCACATCGCGATTTCTATATGATTTCAATTAATTGCACAGCCCTAGTGTTGACAGCCTCCAGATTCTTACACTCTCAATCTAATTGAACATTTGCGGGAGGTACTGGAAAAACAAGTCCGATCCATGGATGCCCCACTTCACATGCAGGACTTAATGATGTCAGATACCAAAGCACACCATAAGAGGTGTAACACAATCCAAGTCTTGAAGGGTTAGGACTGTTTTGGCAGCAAAATGGGGGACCTACTCAATATAAGGTGGATGATCATAATGTTACGACTATTCTGTGTCTTTCTGTAGCTGTATTTGGACTTCAACCTAAAGTAGGTGTGGCCTACATAATTTGCTTCCCACAAATATAACACTATGGTAAATAGGAGCATATTATAAATCCTTGCAACACTGACCAGGCCAGTACTAAGGATGCTGTGAATATTTGGGAGGATATTAATGACACCATGGTGACCTAAGGAAGCAAGGTTGCTGAGATGATAAACGTCATTTCCTTTTTACAATTTTTTTTCCAAAATATGTGTAAGGTTTCTGCACATTCCAGAAACACTGTCTCTGTCACTTTGAGAATGTGCCGAAGCTTCGAGCAGAAGTGGAGCGTCATGATGAATCCAACTGACTGGTGTTCTTGTCAGGAGACGTCTCAGGATCAGCATCTTGGCTCTTTTCCTCTTTTCGCTAATCTCATTTGCTTTACATCTTAACACTGTTTGAAATCAAGAATCACTAGGAGTCCATTTTATCCCGCTGAGAACCAATGGGGAGGGTAGCTTCAACTGGCACTGTGTGAGCAGTGTGCTGGCCAGTGGGCACATCTCCATCAGATGTTACACACACACACAAAGCTCAGTGGCCTTTGATGGATTCCAGCAGGGCTAGAAAATCTGTGATGGCAATGTGATTTCCTCTCTTCCTTTAACTCGTCTATATCTCAATGGGTTTATGAGAGCATTATTTTTTTCTGAAGCCAGAGCAGAGAAGTGGGGTGGTTGAACTTAAGAAGGTTGAAAATGAGACGTGCATCTGCATAGGACGAATGGACAGAGGCAGATAGTTGTTCTACAACGAATAGCCAAAACATTAAAAGCAGTGACGGGTAATGTGATTGTCTTGTTACTAGTGGCACCTGTTAAGGGGTGGGATATATTAGGTGGCAAGTGAAAAGTCAACTCTCAATGTTTTTGTGTTGGAAGCAGGAAAAATGGCCAAGCGTAAGGGTCTGAGGGACTCTGACAAGGGCCAAATTGTGATGTCTACACAACTGGGTCAGAGCAGACAACTGGGTCAGACCAACTTCAAAACAGTAGGTCTTGTCGGGTGTTCCCAATGTGCGGTGGTCAGGGGTTGTTGTGTATGGGGTTGCATAGTGGTAGGCTGGTCAAAGTGCCATGCTGACACCTGTCCTGCTGAAAGCTCCTACAATTGCTAAATGAGCAACTGGACTCGAGGTTGGTTACTCGGAAGAAGAAGAAAAAGGCAAGCCAGTCGGTGGCAGTGTGATGCTCTGGGCAATGTTTGCAGGGAAACCTTTGCATTGATGTGGATGTTACTTTAACATTGTTGCCAACTAAGTACCACCCCTTCATGGAAATGGTATTCCCTGAGGGCAGTGACCACACAACAAACATTGTCCAGGAATAGTTTGAGGAACATGACAAAGAGTTCAAGGTGTGGATTCAACCTTAGATGTAGAATATGTTCGACAAACAAGTCCATTGGTGGCGGTGTTTAAAGTTGGCACTGGCATTACAGAGGTGACAGTGATTGTGTAGTGACGGCTGTCCATATGTCATGTCTCGTACAGTGTGTTTCTTTCACACAGAGCTGTCAACTCGAATCCTGGGTGGATGCCTGGCATGCAAGGTGACAAGGTGCATGAGGTGTGTGACAGCACACGGGTCATTTGTTTCTGGTTTGGCTATGTCTCCCAGATGCGACCCCTTGTCTCTTGAAGGTTCTTGCCGTTTTGCGTTGAGAGGGCAATTGTGTGCAGCAGCAAGAGCATAAAAGTGAGACAAAACTTAGACATCCAGATGGAAAGAATAAACAGGTATAGAACAGAGTGGCAGAACTGTTCATGCTATCTTGTATTCTGTACTCTTTACATTTAATTATGGTCATTCAATATTAGGCTACTTTATTAAATTCAAACTGAAAAGACTAATAAAAGGTAACACCCTGCAGTTCTGGGTCTAGAAAAGTGAGACTAAACCCCACAAGATCTATTGGGAACACCCCACAAGACCTCTCCCAGAAATATGACCTCCTGGTATTGATTTAATAATACTGGGGTTTTATTAGCAGTTTTTCCCCTGTAAGTTGAGTCATTTTTCCCGGCCACACCCACCCACTTGGAGGTCTAAGTACTGTATCTTGAGTACTTACGAATGTATTTAGCATTATTGATTCTCTCCAGTGGTGTGTTAGGGTAAAAAAAAATTAAGAAAGAGATTGCAGAAGTTGATAACGATTGCGAATGTTGATGTGGTTGCCAGGTCATGATCTTTAGTGCTTCATTCAGATCATCTGACTTCTTAAACTCAGAAAAAACTGAATGATGATAATTCTCGTCACACTTGTCTTTTTGAAGCTGCTCTTATTCAAAACCCGCAATATTGAAATCCCATAAATCCAGTATGAATCAGCGACACATCCACTCACGCCCACTCGGTTAACGGATCACACGGACATACAGGTGTTGACGTAAATTGTGTTTTCAGTATGTTCAATAATCACCCTGGTTTGTGTGTTATTGATGAAGCACTGCGTCGAGGCCGAGATTCTGGAGAAGATCATACAGAGTAAAGAGTAAAAGAAGAAGGAACGTTTTTCACTTTGACAGCATTATTTATTATCTTAGCTAAGCTTTAGTTCTCAGAAGACACATAACGGAATGAGGACATGCTACAGTGCTGACGTTGTGTAGGGGAACCCTCTGTTGCTCGTTAAAATACTTGCAACTGCATTCAAAATTCATCTCACGACCACCAACAAAAACAATCAGACCGCAATGTGTCTGCTAAAACATTCTCATAGGATTTACTTTTAAGGAAAAAGAAACCCAGGGCCGAGACATTTATCTTCAACTTGGAGGCGGAGCTAATGTCCAGGTCAGAAACTGATAAAAAAATAAAAACGCTTTAACGTCTTGGATGGATTTACTATAAACTCGAATTATCATTACGCAGCTAACATGTTTAAATTTGAGAAACTCCACCGTTTCAAAAAGTATATCATTATATCATTCCATCAGTGTTGGGGGTGGAGTTAATTTCCAGTTTGGAAAAAATGTAAATCTGTGACTAGCCAGATTTATGGTGCAGAAATACTACAGGTTACAAGGTGTATTTGGGGAGTTTTCACATTAGGGCCTGGGATAATTTCTGAGAATACTTGACTCCAACAAGTGAGAACACAATCATTCCGTGCTCAGAAACTGTTCGCAAGTCTGCAGGAAAAAGTGGGTACTCGGGCCTGGATCAAATCAGATATGGAAGCAATTGTACCTGAGAATGTTGGTCTTTTTCTCAGTAATCAGTAATAACAGGCATAGTGCAAAAGCTTACATCCTTGTTGTCTTCTTCTCTTGTGTTTAAAAACGGCTCACAAACCAAGTAGGTGCATACTGCCACCTGCTGTATTGGAGGTGTAAATACGGAAGTATTCCTGAGAACAGTGCACAAAAAACAATGTGACTGCTGGACAGTGGGGAGGGGAAATAATCATTCCCGATAATGGTATGAATCAGTTGTGGCTACTGTGAGCTAATTTCCCTCCTAGGGGATCTGAAATTGGGCAAATTAATTATATGATAATGTCAAATTATATATATTTTATTTTACACAGGAATTAAATTAAGTTAATTAAATTTATATATAATTTAGTATTTATATATAATTTATATA
>JAQMYJ010000013.1:2545991-2566401 GCA_030014305.1 Clarias laeviceps | reverse complement strand
AGCACATAACCAGTCTGTGAGAGGCAGAATTATTGTTGGTTGGTAGGGGATCAAATACTTATTTCCCTCATTGAAATACAACTTAATTCATAACATTTGTATCATGTGCTTTTTCTGGATTTTTGGTTGATATTCTGTCTCAATGCTTTACCATAAACCTATGATCAAAATTATAGACCCATCATTTCTTTGTAAGTGGGCAAACTTAGAAAACCTGTAGGTGATCAAATACTTATTTCCCCCACTGTATGTAAATTTTAACTAAATTTAATTAACTTAATTTAATTCTTGTGTAAAATAAAAAATTTGAAACTACGTATATGGAAATTTCCAACTTTAACAGCCTGTCCTTCAATATGCAAATTACCTGACATGATCGTCGGCGTGCGTGCAATTTGTACACATGTAATTATGTCTTAAAACCTGGTTCGAAAGGTTGAAAATTCCCTCTCATTGTTACACCCTGGACTCTTTACCTGCATTAAAATACATTATCCTAAATGTTATGCATAATGAGGAAGCAGCTTTAATGACCCTCTGAAATGCGCCACTCACAGTTACCAGTCTGGCCTAACCTGAGATGATTCTTAAACTTGAGGCAATCTGTTTATATAACCCCACACATACAGTATATATATATATATATATATACACAAGGTGTAAGGAGACGACACGCTAAAACATGCAAGCTCACGACTGTAAATCTGCAGACTTCACAACCTTGTCAGAGCTCTGAGGTAAAGAAGAAATGTGCCAGGATGTTAGAAGCTGCTAGAAGTATTTATCACAGCTTTCAAAGCTGGAAAAAAAAACATCTTTTTAATGTCTTTGAGGAAATCAAATTTACTGAGAGGTCTGTGAACTTGAAAAGAAAAAAAATAAATAAAAAGGATCATAAAAAGACCAAGCTGTTTGATTGACAGCCCAAATGTTAGAGCATAACTCAGGCCAAGGGATGTTTATTGTCAAGGGCAAGGATGTTTCCTTCCTCTTCTTTCTGCCCCCTTCCTTTGTTTGAAGGAAGACTGTTTCATGAACCTGTGCACGCGAGGAGTCACCATGGAGACGACCCATGAGACCTTCGCTGTCAAAAACCATCAGGTCTCTGAGTCGTGAAAGGTGTCCAGCGGAAAACCTCTGTTCCAAAACAAAGTTCCCTCATCAGCGCTCTTGAATTTTGAACTTTGAACCTGAACTTAAGATTTCACTGACTATTATTGTTTTTATTACTTCTGACAATGATTTTTAATTTTTACCTTAATTATTAGGAATTGTTACAAAATGCGTAAATTCCTTCCATACATTCCTGTATAAGTTTGCTAACACACCCATTGTCTTTCTCTCTCTCTGTTTTACTTTCCCTCTCAGGTAACATCTTCGTAGTGAGCTTAGCAGTTGCCGATCTGGTGGTCGCTTTTTACCCATACCCCCTGGTCCTGGCAGCCATCTTCGGGCATGGTTGGCGTGTGGGGGCAGCTCAGTGCCAGATCAGCGGCTTCCTGATGGGCGTCAGCGTAGTCGGCTCTATTTTCAACATTGCTGGCATCGCCGTAAACCGCTACTGCTATATCTGCCACAGCCTGCGTTATGAGCGTCTGTTTAGTGAGCGCAACTCGGCGTGCTACGTGGCACTGATCTGGGCGCTGAGCGTGCTCGCTGTGGTGCCCAATGTCTTCGTAGGCTCTCTTCGCTATGATGATCGTGTCTACTCGTGCACGTTTGCCCAGTCAGCCAGTGCCACATACACACTAGCCGTCGTCTCCTTCCACTTTCTGCTTCCTATCCTAGTGGTGGCCTATTGCTACCTGCGCATATGGGTGCTGGTAATCCAGGCACGGAGGCGTGCAAGGCCCGAGACCCGGCCGGCTGGAGTAACGCCACAGGACATACGCAACTTTGTAACTATGTTTGCAGTGTTTGTGCTCTTTGCTGTATGCTGGGCACCACTCAATGCCATTGGCCTAGCTGTTGCTGTAGCGCCCGAGCAAGCCATTCCCGAGTGGCTCTTCGTGGCCAGCTACTTCCTGGCGTATTTCAACAGCTGCCTCAACGCCATAGTCTATGGGGCCCTCAACCAGAACTTCCGCCGTGAATACAGGCGCATCATCCTGTCCCTCTGCATGCCGACTGCTCTCTTACCGGAAAACTCGAATGACGCACAGGAGAGACTCCGAAGCAAACCATCGCCACCCCTCACCAACAACAACCAGGTCAAAGTGGACTCAGTGTGACAAACATATAAATACACGTGTGTGTCTGTAAAAATTCTCAACGAAGGTGCTCTTACTGTGAACCAAGAACAAAAAACAAACAGCTTGATCAAAGAACACCTCAGCAATGCAACAAAACTGTGGATTCTCATTTTTATACGATCAGAACACTCAGAGGGAAAATGTGCTGTATTGTTTTTGTTTTTTTTCTCTGTCACACACTTTTACTTTTTGTGGTTTGGAAATAAATGCATAAAATCATTTTTTACACACAATTGGAAACATAAATGTCTGCTTTTTAAGCCCCAAAAAATGATTGACGTGTAATATAAAGTAAAAATGTAACTTACACCTATTTATTTTGATTCTCTCAAACATCTCACGATTGATTTCAGGATTTGACCAAATGTCTCATAATAAAATGTCTCAATTTGTTCATTGTTAAAGGAATCCGAATGTACGTACTGTCGTTATACTGTCAAATTTTTTATCAGAAATGTTTGGTCCTGTTAATTGATGTTCATAATTTTCAGAAAAAAAATATCTGTAAGTCAGAAAACAAAATGATGGAATTGTATTGTGGTAAAACAAACAAACAAAAAACTTTCCTACAACACAAAATCGTCAAAACTATCTTTTATTTCTTCTTATTAAATAATATTGACCTTATCTTGATGAGCTCTGTTAACTCATGAGCGAGCAATACATTCGGAGCGCTGCTTACCCACAATCCTCAGCAAATGTTATCTGAACACAATTTCTATAAGCAACATATCTTTTTTTTTTTTTTTTTGGTTTTCTCTTCTATTTGCTTAGGTATATTTCCTTTTAATAATAATAATTAAAAAAAGATCCATCTTTTCCTCTCTGAGCTCATAACCATGGATCTTTCATCCATATACAAAATAAAGGATGAATAATAAAACAGTATTAATATTAGACACCTTCCATGTGAGCTTCACTTCTTTTTGACACTCAGAAGTGTGGCATAGAAATCCAATGCTACGTAATAACCTTATCAAGAAAATCTGAAAGGAAATTTATATATGCTTATCTATAAAAATAAATGAAAGGTTCTGACTGTAAATTGGGTCAGAACTCAGTCTTTCAATGATATCTTTACGTTTCATACATTGGAGGACACGAACTGTCCAGCCAGATTTTGTCACAGCATCACGCAAAACTGTCTGGACAGAATATAATGAAACCTTTGCAGTACTTAGATTTCTGCCTGAGGTTTAACCTGCACCATAAGTGAAATATAAATGTTGAGTAAAATTACTGTATGTGCTGGATTTAATAATCTACTTTAAAATACTTGCTCAATGTAAACAAACACCTGAACCAATAGATGTTAATTAGAAAAGCTAAACTCATTATTTTTTACTGGGATTAGTTTATATTTTCGCCACAGAAATAACAGCGCTGAAGAAGTTTTTCGCTTTCACCTTTTAAGTATTTCTACAAACTCTTTACCCATCAACGACAGGTACTTCAGCTAGTTGTATATACTGTAAGTAAGCAAATTCATGCAAATAGTGCACACAAGCCAGTGTGGCAAAAGCTAGGAATTCATCCTGCTGACAGAAATATGGCATAACGTAGTGTAGTGTGCTAGCTGGTAAAAAAAGGTCCGCTTGTGGAGAGTTACATGCTGAAAATGATAAGACATGATAAACATTTTGTTTAGTTACCAAGTCCAGCTCTGGGTGATAACATTAGGAAATACAGCATACAAAAAACTAGCTACAGTAGCTATAGATAACTGACTGCAAAAAATGAGCTAGAAGCACATCCTTCTGACAGGAATGTTGCAGAATATAGCACACTAGCTAATAATGTTGTCTAAAAGGCTTGGGGAGGCTTGGAGACTCCGTGCTTAAAATGATAAAATTATCTTTTTAACACATGTTAAAAGCTAAAACAATATTTTGTTTAGTTAGCAAATAAAGGGTGGTGACATTAGCAACACAGAATACAAAAACTGGTAGCTACAGTAGCTAACTGACTGGAAAAAGCTAGCAATACATCTTGCTGACAGGAATGTCACAGGATATATAGCACGCTAGCTAATAATTGTTGTCTAAAAGGATCCACTTGTGGAGATTTAAATGTTAATACTAAATGTAAAATGTTAAAAAGTAAAACAACACTGTGTGTTTAGTTATCAAGTCAAGCTTGAGATAAACTAAAGCATAAGTGTGGGTGATGGCAAATGCACAGATTAGATATAACTAGCCAGCTAGCTAGTTCATCTGAATTAAAGTGCTAGGAGGATTCTGTTAAGGTGTGTTTAAGGGAAGGTTTTTCAACTAAGACACTTTTATTGACAATAAACTAAAATATTAATGCCTTGCTTTCTGGACAGTTATTGAAACCGATAGCTTAGCAAAATTAAGACATTTTATTTTCATAGTTAGATCTTTATTTCCTGAGGTCCACCAGCAGTTACATGCGTAGCGTGATGTGATGTGATACGGAATGCTGGGATAGTATAATAAATCATTAAAAACATTTAATTCATTCAATAAATATATGCTACACTAATGCACTTAATCCAGCATTTCACTAGTGCTTGGATACCATCAAGGTAGAAAGTTTTCTCAGGACACCATGGTCGGACTGCCTGCTTCATGTCTGAAACGCTGGCCTTCCAGGAACTCCTTAAACATGTGTAAATGGCTTGGAGCAAGGTCAGGACTTTATGGGGGATGTGGCAATAACTCCCAGCCAAGTAATTGTGTGTAGAGTTTCCATTTCTTCTGCAACAAATTATCTGTCAATTTTCAAGGATCAGCTGTTCCACTCACTGAATGTTCATAAGAGTGGATGCAGTTGGCACGGAGCCACCTCGGCTGGGATCGTTATTCATCTTCGTTCAACCCTAAAATGTTCAGACCGTTCAAACGTTTACTGCAGCTAAAAGTCTCATCACCGTATTGTGCTTGAGGTCTTCTGCAAATGTCATTGGGTTTCATCACGAGTCCCGGTTTGACTTGCACACCACTTGTAAATTTTTCTATATTTCTCAAACTGTTTTTTTTTTTTACCCCCACACAAATCACTCGGTAACCAGGTTGAAGCCTACTGGCTGTTCTTTGTTTTAGTTAGTCTTACAGTTAATCACAGGTTGCACGGTGGTGTAGTGGTTAGCAGTGTCGCCTTGCACCTCCAGGGTTCGGGGTTGATTCCTGTGTGCACTTCACTTTTTATGTTCACTCGATGCTTGGTCCGTTTCCTCCGCATACTCCGGTTTTCTCCTACAGTCCAAAGACATGCAGATTAGACTAACTGATAATACCAAATTACCTGGAATGTGTGAATGTTTGAGTGTGTGCCCTGTGATGTATTGGCCCCCCATCCAGAATGTACCCTGTCTCATGTCCTAAGTCTCCTGGGATAAGTTCCAGCCCCCCTGTATACAGGATAAAGCGGTATAGACAACGAGTAATTGAGTGAGTGAGTGAGTTACAATGAATTATCAAAGTTATTGATTTCAAAACCTATCAAGCTGAGTGTTCCTCGTTGCTGAGGCCAAGTGCTTTCTGACAGAAGCTTCACCGGCTCCTTCTTATACACTTCATCACTCATGGTCTACTCATTCAACCAATCCTGAACAGTGATCAATGAAGTAAAAACAGCACAGAAATCCTGAGAGAGACTTGAAAAGTGAAAGAAGGTTATTCGTGCAAGAAAAAAGAACAAAAAAACAAGGACCACAAACGAAATGCTCGCAGCTCTTATGTACATGCATGGACTACAGTAATATAAAAACAGAGGTTGCACCAATGCATACGTTTCCATAAATAACACACACACACACACACACACACACACAGCTATTTAGGCAATTGGTATTCCATTGAGCCTTTTTAAGTATCATATGCACGAGTTCACTCGTTTTGCAGCCATGACCTAAAGAGTGCTATATTGACCAGGCAGGGGGCATAACCACAAAAGTCGTCTAAGCACACATGAAAAGAGGGGAAGATAATCCAATCAAATGCATTCTTGATAGGATTTAACCTCATGCTTTCCAAGAAATTTCAGCTGCTTCAATGGCATGTACTGTATAGCAAAAGCGCTGAGATTGTCCATCGGTTAACGAGAAAAAATCCAATAGGCGCCTCGATAAACTTGCATCACAATAATTATTCGTTCCTCTAAAAAAGTTCTATGGAATAACAATAGATCGATTAAATTGTACTCTAGTGAAACCTGATGAGTTTAAATCACATTGTTTACAGCATTCCAGTATTAATGAGCATGGAGCACTCTGATTGGTTGAATTTTTTTTTTTTCTACAAAGCTGAAGCCTTTTTTCCTAGAATTGTTTTTCAAACCAATTCTTATGATGTTCAGCAACATCCGAATTAGATAATTATTCAATCTTGCATAATGTTCTGTCCATAAAAAGTCGATATTCTTTTTCTCTTTCTCTTCTTTCTCCTGAAATGTTTGATTCGTGAACGATAAAGCATCTGATGTTCTATGCCACACAGCACTCAGGATTACAAACACTAGAGTATAATTATAATTATTAGGACAGACGCTTCACTTTCCTGCCCGCTGATAGGTTTTGTCTGAAACCTTTTATGTTGAGAACATAAAGTTCAGTGTGATTTAGAATTATTTTAATCTAGTAATTTTTTTCCTGGAATTGCTCATTCACAGGGCAATTAGTGTGTATTATGTGCGTAAGGGCTCATATTTAGAGAGTGGAACCATCTCAGCAGAAAAGCACGTCTTCAAGGGGCACCTTTGATCCTATTACTGTTTGTCATTTGCTGCTGTTTACATTCTGGTGCACAATGATTGTACGACATGCATCTTAAATAGAGAAGAAAAAAAAACATGAATTTGGAGCACAAGTTTTTATTTATTTTGGGCTTTCTGAATACAGGAACAGAATGATCAAGTAGAATCCATGAATAAGCTTCTGGCTGAATGACACAAAATTTTTTAATAGGATTAAAATTAAATCAATCTACAAAATTTTACATGCTTTATCCATTCCACAACTGTGTGTTTAAAATCATTGTCCAGTTGGAACACTCAAACGCCACATTATTCCATCTACCTTGTGCAAAACAGCCCCAAAACATGACACCTCCACCATAGTGAACGTCCGCTACAGTGTTCCTGGGGTTGAATGACTCACCTTTACTTTCCCTGTAGTCAAAACTTCTTTTGTGTTCTTCATTTCTCCAGAACAGGGTTATTGAGTTAAAATTTAAGAAGGTCAATAAAATTCGTAAGCTCAGAATTTCATACGAAATAAATAAAAGCCAAAAAAAAAAAAAAGCAATTTAAAATTTCCATAGCATTTCTATAATATATATTGCCAATTTTTAGTAACTAGTTCAATCATGTGGACAGTTTCAACTTTGATGTCCTTGTATATTTCCTTGTATTTCTTAGGAATACAAACAAAATATTTAATGAATCTTTATTTTCATGCTGCTGGGCTGTAAATAAATGAAAAAGGACTCGGATTGCTTTGTCATACTTTGTCTCATATTGGTGCTTCACATCACTGCGTGTAATTAATGCCATGGTTTCGGGAACTTATGAGACAAACTGTTTTTAAACTTCCTGAAGGTTCAGTTTTCATAGTCTACGTTTTCAGGAGTAAGTCATGCTGTGTCACGCTTTTGTTTCTGTTTCTTCCGCACACTCACTCTATACCTAGTAAACTATCGCATTGATTGGCTCTGTTAAGTGATGCGGTTCTACATTGAATTATACTCCCCAGGTGAGACTCCCTCTTAAATTGACACAAGCTAGCTACGAGCTGTTTACTAAGCTGAGTAGGTTAAGTTGCAGGCTATTAACATTGCAGCATACTGTAGGTGTTAAGTGTTTTTCTAACACAATATCAGGTCAAAGTCAGAGTGCAAACAAAAAATTGTCAGGAATATCAACATTTTCAATATGTGTTGGTAACATGTTAATATAATGACACATGCTAGCTCTGAGCTATTGACTAGACTAAGTAAGCCAAGTACAGTAGCTAGTAGCTATCTACAGTAGTACGGCATGTAGCCATTTAATGTTTGCTAAGAAGGAAAGAAAGAAACAAGGCTACATGCTGCTAGTATAGCATGTAGCCATTTAATGTTTTGTTGAAAACGAAAGAAAAGAAAATTGACAAGAATATTAACATTTTCTTTAAGTTTGTTTAAAATCACACATGCTAGCTATGAGCTACTGCCTAACTTAAGTATCTAGTGCAGCATGTAGCCATTTAGTGTTTTGCTAAAACAAACAAAGAAAGAAAAAAAATCACAGGAATATCAACATTTACTTTAACTGTGCTCATAAATTGTTAATAAAAGACTAAAAATGAAAAACAACACAATGGGCTGTGAGCTATTGAATAGGCTAAGTAAGCTACATAGCTAGCTAGTACAGCATGTAACCATTTAATGTTTTATTGTTTTAACTTTTCCCTCAGATTTGTTTATGAAACTGTTAATAAACAACTAAAAATAAAATGACACATGTTAGCTATGCACTATTGACTAAGTTAAGTAGCTAGTAGCTAATAATTCATGAAGCTGTGAAGTATTTTGCTAAAGAAAAGAAAAGAAAATTGGCTGTAATCTCAACATTTCCCTCAGATGGTTTGATGAATTGTAAAAGGAAAAAAGAACAAAAAAGAAAAGATGCTTAGCATTAAATGCTAACTAAACCTGCCATTTTGAGAAATACCACAATTTATTACCTCGTCATAGCTATCAGAAACATCTGATGTAAAGACCACATCATGACACAATTGTGTGTGTGTGTGTGTGTGTGTGTACTGAAGCGAGTGTACTGAATGGATTACGGTGGTCTTATCACAGCATATGAGTGTGTTTGTGCAAAGACACGTGCATGCAGTAAAGCCACTATCTCTGGCAGAACAGTGTGCATTGAATTGAATATGATGTGTGTGTGTACAGTATGTGTGTGTGTGCGCGCGCGTGTGTGTGTGTGTGAATATTTTGCAGCTTGCAGAAAGAAGCATGAATGGATTAGGATGCTATCAGTGAGTCATTAAAAAAGCTCCAATCTCCCATCTGTATAGTTTCAGAGGTTTAATCCATTTTCTCATGGCCTAGTTTCTGCATGTACATGTGATATTTGGGGAAATGGTGTGTGCTGACTATTTTTTTATTTCTTTTTCACAGAACCAAGTCATTTAAATACATGCTAGCTTAGGTTTGTGTGTATATTTAGCTCAGCAGGCCTTAGTTGGAAAAAGAAGAGCAGTGGGTGTAAAGTATTGTCTATTTAAGCACTGGTTATGGTTATGGCTCGATACCTTACAGTCACAGAATTGTCCGTGGCGTCACCGTGGTTTCTTGAAAACCTTAATCCACGCACAGTCCATGAATATTTTCACACAGCTGAGTGGAACAGATTTAAAGCAGGGTGTGTGTGAGGAGGTGTGTATATGAACGTACTGTAGGAAGGCCATTATGTCCTAGAGGGAATTTTTGGTTGTCAACACGTTGTGGTGATGTCAATTTGGCAACATTACCAGTGGTAACTAGGTTGTTTCTGAAAGTTACATGAAATAACGTTGGAACAACATTAACTATATGACAATAAGATAACGACCCTAAAACAATGTTCCAAAAATCACTAATACTGTTGAGGCTAGTAAATATGAATGCATAACAACGGCTGCCATAATTACAGTAGAGTGATTTGGGAGCTAAGATGCACCTCTCAGTAATATTTATGAAAGAAAATGAAACAGAGAGTTGATATTACAACACTAAGAGATACATGATACATGCACTGTGTGCGGGAAGCTGTTTGTCTCTGTCCAGATCTCTGATCGCAATTCTAAACCCTGTTAGAAACTATATATATATATATATATATATATATATATATATATATATATATAATTTACTCTCCTAATTTTATTTATGGCCAATATGAGTTTCCATCGAGACACGTGACACCTCATGTACCACTGTGAACGGCACACACTTGAAGGATACTGCTATCTTCTTGGTCTGCTTGCGTGAGCTCACAGACTAATTAGCATAAACGCTTCAAATAAAGGTTCCAATGTTTTGAGGTTGTACTGTATGGGGTAACACAACATCGTGTTCACTCAACTTTATCTCAATATCATTTTTGCCTTCAAAAACAACTTTGACCCGACTATATTGCAAAGGTCATCCAACGTTAGGGTTCCTGTTGGTGCTGATTTCGTGATAGACTAGTGTTATTGTGATTGATGTAAAACTGCAAGTATGTCTCCCACTCCTTAAGCGCATGGTCAATTTAGCCCTACTGAAAGTTAGGGTACAACTTTCAGAATTTGAACTTGCAAACATCTGGATGATAGGGGGTGACACTTTGTCTCTGACACCATTTTCATATATTCTACAGTAGCTTGAGTGTAAAAACTTGGTTGTTTTTTGACAAAGTGTCTGTATGTGAAGTGTTTTTGAACGAACATGTAAAGTTTACTATAGTTTATATATATATAGCCTGCATGCACATATTCAATGTAAGACAGATGTAACTTCATCTTTTGCCCTCTAGAAAACAGAACACACACACACACACACACACACACACACACAGAAAGTTTGGAATGAAAGTTAACCGGTTTTGCTCTAGATCTGTTTTTAGTCCATTATGGCTAATTCCAGTGTGAGATATCCATACTGTATGTCGATGTGTCCATGTCGCAGGTAAATCAACGATCCCTTAATTAGTCCTCATGCATAATTTATCACCTGAAACATGAGACTTTCATTTTAAGATTCAATCCTGACTTGTAGCACTTCTAAAGACTGACCGTTTTTTTTAATTAATAGAAAATACAAGCATCACTCTCTCTCTCACACACACACACACACACACACACTCTCTTGCACACAAAAAGTAAATATATAAAATTATTAACCTTGTAAGACTGAAGTCAACGAGCTTTAGGTGGAGAGCAGCATGCTTTTAGATGGCTATGAGGACCCCTGAGGATGTTGGCTTCTTTTGGTTGAGCGATCCTGCTGGTGCAAAGGGACAAAACCCGAAACACGGATCCCATTTATCCTACATTTAAAGATAATGTTTACAGTCTCTGATGGGAAAAATATTGCAAATGTCGCTAATCCGAACTTAAATCATCTAAACAGGCATCGTTCCAAATAACAAATTTCCGTCAAAGTGTTTTGCAAGACAGCGGCATGGTAGTGTAGTGGTTACCTTGCACCTCCAGGGTCTGGGTTCGATTCCAGACAAGGCTCAATTAACTTCTTTGTGTGCATGAAGTTTGCATGTTCTGTCCGTGCTTGGTTTCCTCCCACAGTCCAAAGGCTAAAGCTAATTGTCATTCCAAAAATTGCTGGTTGGGTGTGAGTGAGAGTGTGTTTATGTGTGTGTGCCCTGCAATGGCTTGGCATCATGTCCAGGATGTACCCTGCGTCGTGCCCTAAGTCCCCTGGGATAGGCTCCAGGCCCCTGCGCGTACAGGATAAAGGGGTATAGATGATGACTGAGTGAATGTTTTGCAAGAGGATTTTCCAGACTTCAAAACATTTAGCTAGCTAGTGTGAGAAAAGTGTTTTAAATAATGCTTAAATAATATTATTTAACTATGTGCTTAAATAATAAAAAAATGTTTGTGTTCAACATTCGTTCGGAATCCTTGTCGCTTGTCAAGAAAGTTGCTATAAAAAAAATATATATAACATCGTAAAGGTGTCCGAAGGTGTCACCATGCTGTCATGCTAGGTGCCTTATTTGGAACTTTGTTTCCAAAGAATTTTACGAACTATACTTGTTTAGCCTATGTCCCCTCAAATTTCTCTAGCAAATATAAAAAGCATTAACATCCAAGCCAGGGACTGATTAGCTAGCAAGTTACAGATGCTAGCTGGAAATGACTTACAGTATGGACAGAAATATAATCAGATTCTTAGAATTAAAAAGAGAAATAAATCATTTGTACTTTATCTTGTGGACAGCTGCCTAAAAAGAACAACGGTCCAGATTCAGATTGTTCTTTTACGATTATCTGGGATAATCATTCAGCATTTTGACTCTAGATGGTGCTTTATTTATTGAGCTACTGGAGTAGAGTCTTGTCGTCCGTGACACAACCAATGTTGGTAACAAGAGCAGTTCCTTATCCTTATACACGATCACTACTTCCAGTGTTCCTCAGAGGTCTCTCTTGGGTCCGAACGTTCTTCTGGACACAAGCTCCCTCTGAATGTTCTTCTGGACACAAGCTCCCTCTGAATGTTCTTCTGGACACAAGCTCCCTTTTGGACAAATTAAGAATATTGAACGATTACGACTAGCTGCTATAATTACGTAAATTCATTTCCAAAGACGTCGTTCAATTTTATCCATCGACTTTTAATAAATCAGTGGAGGCACAAGTGTTTTTATTCGTCCAGGTTTCATCCCAGTGACTGTTTTTCTAACGAAGCATTCAGTGAAATTCTTGGTCTGACGTTAATTAACTACTATTCATTGAGGCTGCTAATTATGCAAATGAACATCACTTGCTGTCAACTTCTCGACTTCATGCATGAGCTCAGATGGAAGTAGCTGGCGACTTTTAATAAACTCTTTAATCCACAAAAACATTTAAGTGTAAGATGTATGTGATGAACATGAAGAAACCTGTATGCTAATTCCCCGACATTTTTGATTTTGGAATTATTAGAACAAAATCTTGACGGATCAGTCAGATAGAACGATTAACAACAAGTCCTTGTCGCTAGAGAAACTGCTTCTTACCGTCTGGCTGAATATTAACAAGGTTCACGGGTTTTATATTTTAGCTAGCAAGTTTCTGGCCAACTTTTTATTTAGAAAGTGAACATTTGAAAAGAAAAGTTTCTAGCGAACTCACGAGATGTGTTTATAGTTAATTTTAAATTTTTACTATATTTTTACTCTGAAAACTTCCACTATCAAGCAATCTGAATGTATTAAAAAGTAAGTTGTTTGACGCAAGTCATTATAAGCCTCATTTAATACAATCAAAATAATAATTAATTACTATTCAAATAGAAGTTTATAATAATGTTGCAAAATCCATCTCCATTATTAATCAGTAATTTTGTTCACAAATCAAACTTCTTTTTTTCCCTTCAATTATTTTCAGTCTTTAGTTGAAGTATTTTTACTATTATATTAACATTTGATGAATATTAGAACCATTAAGTCTCAGAAATTTATCTGATACATTTTTCTTCTTAGTCCATATGATTGTAATTTACTCGCCATAAAAAGTGAAAATTGTTGTACGGCTTATGCGTGACTTTTTTCCGAGCTAGCAGTTCCGTTTAATGTGGAGCAGATGTGCAGACAGGTGGAAGCTTCTGCTCTGGGAATCCTGCCAGGACACGATCGAGACAGAAGGCAGAAGATAACTAGATCTAATCTCTGGATAAAATCTATAGTAAATCAACAAGGTTAACAAGAGCGGCTTAATTCTGCCTCATATACAGTACTGTACATTCTGAAGGATCTTCCCTGTGACTGGACTGTAAAAGTAATCCAATCAGAACAGGTACTGTACACGTTCAAACCGAATTCAAAAACAAACATGAACATTAGCATTTTAGGTTTATCTAATGTTTATTTATTTATGTAAGGTTATCAAGAGCAGGTGCAGCGCACGTCAGCAAGTTACACAATGTCCTCTCGACCCCTGTATGGTCATGAGCGTCGTTTAAAAGAGTGCATAAGTAGATGAGTTCAACACGACATACAGTATGTTCTGGATTCATTAGAAGGTTAAGCATTAAATCCATACATCTATGTTTGTGTGGTTGTTCAGTAATGTTTTAGAGTTACCTTATAGATTAAGGTCACATTGTTGAAGTTAAGAATATTCCTTGAAAGTTCTGAAGGATCTAAAGTTATACACTAACAGCAACAATGACTTGGTGTATACCGTAGCACTAAATTCCTTCTTTCATATGACAAGCTGCCTAGCTTGTCTTAGCTGAAATTGGCTGGGTTATGTGAATAAGCACTGAAATGGTGTCAGCTGGATGTTTAATTCAAACGAGGAGTTTTGAGGAATGTCCAGGGAACAAACCTGACCGTTCCTTCAGATGAACATTACCGATGGTCCTGATTGGCTTTCTGAATTTTCTTATTAACTTGAGGATGACAGCTAGAGATCAAACCAACAGATGGCCCTAGTTTCTCCATGAAATGGTCATCAAACATGAGAATGTTGAAGTATCTGATGGCAACCTGGCTTGGACAAGATTAAAAAAGTGACTGGAAAGTTGAGGAGCTTCTGCTTGGGCATTGGTATTGAGTTTCTGACCACCTCGCACCTCAAGGGAGGAGGGGGTCAAACTTCACGTCAGGTCTGTGTTGCATTGAGTTTGCATGTTCTCCCGCACCATGTATTTGCAGGGTCTCTTCCAGGTACTCTGGTTTTCTCTCACAGTCTAAGGACATACGTTTAGGCTGATTGGTGTTTCAAAATTACCCGTAGTGTACAACTTGGTGTGTTTGTGTACTGTATATGTATAACAGGTTGGGACCTGCAGTGTGGTGACCCCTACGAGAAAAGCACATACAAAAGTGAAAATGCAGACATTATAGAAACACACTGCAAATCCAAAAACACATACAAAAGTCAAAGCACATTCAAAAAAAATCTAAACTAAAAAATGCAGAAAAACCAACAACTCAAAACCCTGGTTAAATGACTACAGTTACATTAATTGCTGATAATATTTACTAAGCAACTTTATTTTATTTCTGTAATAACAAAAATGTACTTTTATAACTAAATCTAACTTCAACACAAACTGTTAATTCCGTCCTCTATTGGAAACACTAATTGATGTCTTGTTTTATTGGTACTGTACTTCCTGGTCTGTGCCAGTACTATGAAAAAAGAGCTCATTATTATTTATTATATATAAAAGAGCTCAATCCCTTTTACAAGATTTGCCATACTGGAGATTTCCTATATCCATTTTAGTGTTTTTTTTTTTTTTTACCAGCGTAAGCACCCCATTCAGGGTCGTAAGTTCCCTAGGACAGGTTCTAACCTAACGCAGGATCTGTACTGCTGCACAGTACGGATGGACAGATCTACTGTAATAACATGGGGTGTACAATGCTGATGTACATGTCATAGGTATAGAGTTACAGATTGATAAAACTATACATTAAGAAGCCGTCATCATGGCAGTTCATAAGAGGAGGATGAAAAGGAAGTGATCACAGGTCCAGGGATGAATTGGCTAATGTTGATTCAACAGCATCACGCTACAAAACACCGAGCACATGCATCTTTAACAGGGCCCGGTTTAACCAGATCAAAGACTTGTGAGGTTTTGCACCTGCCATGTGTCCCTCCTCTTACATCCATTCACGCATTCGATTTAAAGACAAGCGAGGTTCCAAATCTCCATTGATTCAGTGACTTCTCTGGAGACTCACGTGTGATACAAAGCTCAGCTGTTATTATTCGAAAAGCTAGCAGACTAAAAGGGAAAAGTGTCTCTTTCACTCCTTTGAATGACGAGGAGGTTTTTGCCTTGTTGTGGGGTTGGGTGGGGAGAAAGGTGAAGTCCAGCTAATCTGACGCTAATATGAAGTCAGCTAGAAAAGACAGGCGGGCTGAGTGACCTGAACACTCCGGGACGGTTAGCGAGCCCTGTGCAGGAAACGTGAGTTCTATTTTTAGCTCCTTGAGTCTCAATTTAGACACAACTAAGTGCTCAGGGAATGTAGCGTGTGTGAGCTAAAAGCAGCCGTGTTCAGGCAGACGTCGCTAAATATTTGATGTTAGCGACAAAAAAAAACAGGCTAACATGAATGAGCTCGTGCAAAATATAAATATATACAGTATAGAGAAATATGTGGTCATTATGTTGAAAATATTTTTTATACATGTACAGATTCATCCTTTGGAATTATGATAACATTAAAGACCATGAAAATAAGAAGTTGCCTGGTTTGTGTTATTGAATATATTTTGTGATGTCACAATTGAGCTTGTATGTAGCTCCTCCCCCAAACAGTTTATTTATAAACGTGAACCCTAATGTCAATCAATACACTCAGAACTTGAATGTCAGTTACTTGAAGGCAGATTTTTGGTTGTAAAATACTTTTCTTTTCTTTTCTTTTCTTAGAGTTGTGGTGACGTTACTGTTAAAGCTAATGAATTGTAACTGCAATGAAAACAGAAGCAAGCTGTGAGAGTGCATGTGAATGTACATGTGAATGAGCGTGTGTGTGTGTGTGTGTGTGTGTGTGTGGAGACCTATTTTTAGCTTCTTGTTTTTAGCTTAGCACGTGAGCTCTGACATCCCCATTGCAAATAAAGGCACGGAAGACTTGAAGTGGAAAACTGCAAAACAGCATTGGGTACCAAGTGTGGGTCTAAATAAGTGTGTGTGTGTGTGTGTGTGTGTGTGTGAGAGAGAGAGAGAGAGAGAGAGAGAGCGTCTATATTTTCCATGATGGATTTGTAAAATAATCACAGATGTATCCAGCACACTGTGTTAAGATTTCAGGCGCGTGTGAACTTCAACATTGACATCAATATCAAGGGGGGAAAAAACACTCTTTACAACAGTGGAGGCCAAAAAGTATCTCAATGCAACATTAATGAGGAACAGGCCATAACAACAGAAGGGCCACATCACGTGTCCTTTCCAGAAACAGGAGTCTGATCCCAAAGTGTGAACAGGATCAACTGTAGAGCTGAAGACTGGAAACACCAAGATTCTTTTGCACATTCTGGTCTCCATGGACCTCTGATCCTTATGTTGCATGTGAAATTTGATTAGAATGCCTATCTTGGGCATTTTTACTAAAGATGCTTCTGCTTCTGATGAACTCTGAACTCTTTTGTCCCATCTGTATATTTCAACTGACAAACATATATTTGTTAGTACTTTATATAATGGCCTGAAGCAGATGGATGTGTTCCTATAGGCTCTCTGTGCTCAATCGGATTTAACAAATGGTCCCGACAGCCAAACATGCACCTGGACATCTGTAAAGGCACACACAGAGACTCCTTGTCTCATTTAGAAAGCCAGGAATAAGCGAATGGGACTCCAGAAAGATGCGTGCGGTGTCCACAGTGGTGTCCAGTGCACCGGAGAGCCAAAGCTTTAAGTCTTAAGTTTTAGATGAAACTAAATTAATGGAAATAAAACATGGGATTTGCATGACGTCATCCCGTTTGATTGGCAGGTTTATGTCGCAGCATCGACAGCGTTCGTGTCTTGATCAGACGCTGTGTGAAACAGGAAGCATGAGTCAGTGAAAGTGCTAAATTTAACTTCCTGTCCCAGTACAACCCACCCACTATGGGAATTAAATCTGGAATATTGTGGTTTATTTTAAATCCTTCATCCGCATGTGGCTGCGATTTGCAAACAGTTAGACGTTCTTCCTCAAGGACGGGCGACATGAACGTTCTACGCGTGAAATCTAATGAAAAAAAACAACACCGCAGGATTTGATCCTGGATCAGGTCTTACTTTGTGATTATACAGTACATATAGATATGAGGCTCCAGTATCTGGTAAAGATTCAGTGCGACGCAGATCTTTTAATCTCTAATACACACTGACACTGGAGACTCCTTTCTCAAACAGCTAATGATATTTTTTTTTTTGTAACAGATGTGTTCATGAATAGTAAGTATCAGACTTAAAGTACAACTAGATCAAAGACTTGAATACGAAAGTAAGGGTCGCTCGAAGCAACGTCAAGAGCAAAAGCAGGTTCTGTGGAAAGCGCTTGTGTTGCGTATCGATGTGTGAACCCATTATGTCACTGGAAATTAAGGCAGCACAAAGGAAACAGAGATTATTTTGACTTGCTTGCAAAAAAAAAAAAAAAAAAGTCTGGCTCGCTTTGAAACGGACTGAAAGAGCTACAGAAATTCAACAGATGTTCAAGCACCATAGATGACAAAGACTTAGCACAGGGTTTGTCTGTCAAGTGTGTGTGCCCCAGTTCTGAAGGCATTGTCCAGGGAAATAAAAGGGGGGGGGGACGTTGGGTGAGTTTGGAGATGGTGTGAGTTCTTGGTGGCTGAGAAGTAGTTGAACATCATATTCTAACAACATGTACATCTATAAACAAAAAGAGTCTGTGATCACAATCCAAACAAGAGGAAAAGACAAAAAAACAGGAAATTACACCTGTGTGCGTCCTTTACCTTGCAAAGCCTTGCAGCCATTCACAAAGATGCTAGAAAACGTTAAACATAGAGGTAATGCCATGAAATGAAAGTCCTAACAAGATACAAAAAACTGGATGGAAGAGCTGTCTCTCAGCTGTCAATCACAGACACAATAGCCAATCAAAAGTGACTGTGAGCTCGTGTATGAGGAAGGGAGTGGATTGCGATGTCCTCACGATATGACACGCGTGTGTTAAACACCTGTCCCTACTGTAAACAGTACAGCTATGAAACATTTTAACATCTGCCTTTTACGACTTCCTTTTCGAGAATAATCCTTTCTTGTATTTATTTTTATTTCTCACATTCATTTTTCTCGGCAGAACGATGAGACAGTGTTAGCGTAGTTAGCGCTGACGGATACAAGAACCTCATTTTGTGCTGAGATGATGCGGAAAATAATAGTCATTTTAACTCCTTAGAAGGTGCAAAAGTTTGCAATCCCCACTCCCCTGGCCCATTTTTACTTAACGTTTAAAGCCAGAATGGCGACTCGCTTGATTCTCAACATTCTTTGCGGACATGGCTATGCTCCAAAAAACAATTTCATCTGACACCCTGGCTCCTTGACTCGTCCCATCTAAAGAAGGGTCAAGATTTAAGATCTTAAAAGAAAAAAAGTAAACAGATCCTTTTAACAAAAGCATTTACTCTCTATAAGACCTTATTCAGATGCAAATTACATTGACATCCATTCTGACTGCAGCTTAATGAAACCATTTTAAACATCCTGTCAAATCCCTAAGTAACGATCTCACTTTACCACAGGAAATCTCTCTCTCTCTCTCTCTCTCTCTATCCTTTTATGAGAAACTCACATGGCAGGAAATTCTGGATTTCTCGTGCAACTAGTAAAACAAACCTCCCGTTTTCTGTATAACTCATGCACCATGACAGCGCCTCCAGGCTTGACGCTATTCTTAGTCAGCTTGATAATTTCAGCATCCTCTGTTAATATTTTACAAGGGAGGTAAAAAAAAAAAAAGAACAAACTTGAGCATAGTTGCAGAAAATAGCACGGAATAGCTTGCAGATGGTTGTATATTAACAGTGGAAAATTTTTAAAAAGCATGCATGGCACATTCAGGCTTCAGGTAAAAATAAATAAATATGCAGGTGATGGATTTTTTATTTTTTTTTTAAGAGCAATTTTGGAGTTCATGTTTTATGCATTAGAACATTTGCAGATATTTGTTGAATTATAAACTTCGTAAGAGGTTTTTGGATGACGTTTTTTTTTATTATTATTATTATTAATATTCGAGGGCACTCCTTCACTTTCTCAGTAAACTGGACAAAAACTGAGTAATTCATTGCCTTTTTTATTCATTTCATTATCTCAGACTCTCTTACCTCTAAATTCTAAATTAGTCTAAATTAATTATTTTTTTATGGTAATTACTACAGTATCTACAGGTCTTTTGCCCTGAACAAAACATGAAACAATATTTTAGGTTGTCCATAACATGACTAAGCTACAATTAACTAACTAGCTAGCAATATGATAAGAGCTCTTGTGTTTGTTGAGCTAATATAATTAGCCACAAACATTTTCATCACAAGACTGATAGGGGGAAATTTAAAAAGAGATAAATATATTAAACTCTTTCATCTGAGAGTATTGTTTCCTTTTTAATTTTTTTTCTCAACAAACAGTTTACAAGCAAACTAGCAAGCTGTTAGTTAAAGTTATATTAGAACCAGCAGTCATACAAGACATTTGTTAAAAGTCATAAAACTTGCAACCTTTTTATAGCAATTAGCATTTTGATAGCAAGTCTTCAATCAATGTCCTAGACATTTTAATTACTTTTAAGAATATCTTATTTATTTCACTGTTTGTTATGCTAAGTCATTTACAGCTAGCAAACTTCACTAAAAGTAAGCCACACCTTCTATTCTTGCTCATATATACAGTACAGGCCAAAAGTTTGGACACACCTTCACTCATTCAATGTGTTTTCTTTATTTTCATGACCATTTA
>JAQMYJ010000013.1:2470270-2482853 GCA_030014305.1 Clarias laeviceps | reverse complement strand
TGTATAGTACAATGTAGTGTAGTATAATTTACTGTATAGTACAATGTAGTGTAGTATAATTTACTGTATAGTACAATTTAGTGTAGTATAATTTACTGTATAGTACAATGTAGTG
This sequence comes from Clarias laeviceps, assembly GCA_030014305.1. Classification (NCBI taxonomy): domain Eukaryota; kingdom Metazoa; phylum Chordata; class Actinopteri; order Siluriformes; family Clariidae; genus Clarias; species Clarias laeviceps. The sequence goes on along the minus strand of JAQMYJ010000013.1, from coordinate 2,482,738 downwards.
TAGTATAATTTACTGTATAGTACAATGTAGTGTAGTATAATTTACTGTATAGTACAATGTAGTGTAGTATAATTTACTGTATAATAGCACAGTATTGCCATTTACAGTAGAGTACAGAATACTACAGTATTGGGATTTACAGTAGAGTACAATGTACTTTATTTTTGTTATTTACAGTAGAGTACAATGTACAGTAGTATCATCATTTACAGTAGAGTGTAATATACAGTAGTATTGTAATTTACTGGATAGTACAATGTACTGCAGTATCGTGATTGACAGTATAGTACAATGTACTGTAGTATCATAATTTATCGTAGAGTACAATGTACTTTATTTTTGTTATTTACAGTAGAGTACAATGTACTGTAGTATTATAATTTACAGTAGAGTACAATGTACAGTAGTATTGTAATGTACAGTATAGTACAATGTTCTGTAGTATTGTAATTTACAGTATAGTACAAGGTACAGAAGTATCATAAATTACTACAGAATAAATACAATGGTCACCGTTGGCCTCCCTGGTCCCTAGCTGGACCACAGACGTTCCTAGATGTATGAATCGTGTTTACAGTATAATACAATTCAGAAGACAACTTTATTATGCATTGGCATAGTACAATACAATATAATACAGTAGTTTACAGTAGAGTCCTGTTTAGTAGACTACATTATTATTCATTACCATAGTACAGTACAATACAGTAGTTTACTGTATAGTACAATGTACAGTAGTAGGCAACATCATTATCCATTAGTATAGTACAGTACAACATAGTTTACAGTATAGTACTGTTCAGTAGACATTATTATGCATTAGTATAGTGCAGTACAATATGGTAGCTTACAGTATAGTACTTTTTAGCAGGCAACTTTATTATGCATTAGCATAGTATAGTATTATAGTACACAACATAATTATCTGTTAGCATAGTATAATAGAAGATAGTATATTGATGGATAGATACTTTATTAATCCTGAAGGAAATTCCAGACGTCCAGCAGCAGTAGAGACAGTAACACAGAAACTGGTTGTTGATGTAATTGCACACATATAGACAGATTGCACACAGGATAATGTGGGAACTGACCAGAAGTTACTAATGCAATGCTAAGAACAATATACACACTACCGCTCAAAAGTTTATCACTTTCTAACTCCATGGTCGTTCCTGATGTTTCTTTCTACACTGTAAAGAATTGCTGGAGGTGTTTATATAAAAAAATACCCAATAATCTCCTTTAAACAGTTGATATTGAGATGTATATCTTCTACTTCTGCTCTGTAAAGCTTCATAACGGCTCTAATCTTAATTGGTGATTTCTGAGGCTGGTGACTCTAAATGAACATCTCCTCTGCAGCAGAGCTCAGTTTTGGTCTTGCTTTCCTGGGAAGGTCTTCATGAGAGACAGTTTCATCCTGGAGCTTGATGGGTTTCACAAACGCACTTGACAATACGTTAAGTTAGTTAATTTAAGTTCTTGCAAGAACTGTTCCACAAAGGCTGACCTGCGTGTTTTAAAGTAATAACAACTTTATTACAAGTACCAACTATTTCTCAGTAATTGAGCCGACCATGAAGGTAACAGATGAGAGAGTTTACACAGCATGGTGCCACAGTGTTACTCCGGTTTCCACCCACAGGGCAAAAACATGCAGATTAGGCTAATTGCCGTTCCCAGATTGTCTGTAGTGTATGAATGAGCCCGTGAGTGTGTATGTGTGTGCCCTGCGATGGATTGGCACCCCATCCTGGATGTAGGTTCCATAAGCCCCCACCCCCCCATCCCCCACTCACCTCCCCTCCCCCCACACCGCCGATGACTCTGTAGACTCTGTCACCATGCTGTCTGTCAATTCATTTCCTCTCATTTTAATTCATGTGTCAAAGTGAATTAACTTTAGCTGTAGCTATAGCTACACATACCGTACCTTGACACTAATTAGGCTACTGTTTAGTAGAGCGTTCGCTTTGTGAAGCGCCCTTCCCCTCGGTTCCCTGTCAGCGTTATTTCGTTTCTACCTTTTTAATCCGCTTTAACAGAAACCTGAGACAGATAATTATCACACAGTCTTGTTTTCTCTCACACACTTAGCAAGAGTTTCACTCAGAGAGCTCGCGGTGTAGGTTTATGTTCGCGCACAAGGCGAATTCCAACACTATCGCGAGCCTAACCGCCAAGTCAGTTAGCATGTTAGCAACCAACAGGAGAAACTGAGCTAATCCCATGCTAATGAATTAATGTGTAAAACACGCTTAAGTGCTGAATTTTACCAGAGAATTGTGAGAAACTCAACATTATTCCGTAAGACACATGGGTTACAATAAAGATTTTACCAGGTTTAAACAAAAAACAAACAAACGAGGAAATAGCTATCGCAAACACAATCAGGTAGCATTTAGTAATGTATCTGCTAGAAAATGGCGGAGTGTATAAAAAAAGCACAAGTTACTTCATTATATGAGAAATAAAACAGAAAAAAGAGGAAGTGATGTTTTAGGAAATGTTTTCTGTCACGATCCTGAAGTCACAATTAATTGTCCATTTATTACTTATTTATTTGTACATTTTATCCTTTTTTTTTTTTTTATCAAATCCACTTTCTAATGCAGATGTAGCACCCTTTAACTTCCTCTTACGTGTGTGTGTGTGTGTGTGTGTGTGTGTGTCAGACAGTAGTCTCTTTCTGCTAACCTGCAGCGCTACACAGCTGTAGAAACTCACTGTAAGTCTGTTATCACTGCGTCATCAGATCTGAGCGGCTGTGTTGTGCTGTAAGGTGTATTATGTGTGTGTGTGTGTGTGTGTGTGTGTGTGTGTGGGTGTGTGCTCATGTAAAGAAACAGGGAAAGCTTTGCAGCACCAGCCTTTATCTAAAGGTCGATATTCAGCTCCAGTGCATCAAATTGGTTTTATGGCATCATTACAGACTTATGTTATGATGTCATAAAATATTCAAATTTACCGTTAGCTAACTTTCCGCTGACGTCGGTTACTGTTTTTTTGTTGCAGAATAAAACTATTTTGCCATAATTTGCATTAAATGGTGGTTATTTACGTAAATATAAATTATATTTCATCTAACCTCGCATATGGTTTTAATTCAAAATAAATAAATGAATAAATAAATATCCTAGCTTATATATGTTGATCATTTTAATTTAATAAAATCGTTTAGCTACTAAAGAGTATCGAACTTTGTTGCTGGTTTGGATTACGCTAAACCAATTTTTTTTTTTTTGCAAACCCTGTGCCAGCAGTGTGTGTGTGCGTGTGTGTGTGTGTGTGTGCGCGCATAAGGTTGGATAATGTCCCAGGTCAGAAAAAGCTTGGCTTAGTGGTTGTACTGTAAATGGGCCAGAACAAACTGCAGATTCATTATGTGCAATGTGCAGGCCGCAAACACACACACACACACACACACACACACACACAAATGATATCCAGGAAACTGTATATATTTGGCTGATTTCTGTCTAAGAGATTTTTTGCAGAAATATTTGCTGATGTAGGTGATTTAAAAACTGCAGTCACAGTTTTTTTAATTTGTAAATCAAAGTCTTAGTACATGATACTGCAGTAGTGTGTTTACAGTAGCTCACAGTATAGTGAATTATTGTACAGTGGATTACTTGTAGAGAATAGTGCAGTATAGTACAATACATTACTTTACAGTGTAGTTGTTATGGTTGTGTACAGTAGAGGAGTGTGTTATTACAGCTGGATGAATTATTTAGGATATTATAGTACAGTAGTGTACAGTGGAGGACACAAGAGTATTGAGTACTATGTTGTTAGTAGTATAGTTTGCAGTAGAGTATGGCATAGTACTGAGGCATTTGGTAGAGTACATTATAGTACAGTAGAACACTGTAGATGACAGTGAAGTACAGAATAGTATGATAGTACTGTATAAAGTGGAGTACAATATTGTGCCTTGCAGTGTAGTGTTGCAAAGTACAGTTGTTTACAGTATTGTACAACCTAGAAGAAAGCAGTAAAGTAGTGTTGTAGATTACAGTACAATTCAGTAAAGAACATTATAGTACAGTACCATATGGAATAGTAGTTTAAAGTATAGTACCTTTCAGTAGAGATCATTATTATTCATTCGCATAGTATAATACCATGTAGTACAGTAGATTACAGTATAGTACAAAGTAGCAAAGAACACAGGTATAGATTAGCATAGTACGTTCAATATACAGTAGTGTTATAGTTTACAGTATAGTACAATGTATTAAAGAACATTGTTGTGAATTAGCATGTAGTATAATACAATATAGCATAGTAGTTTACACTGTAGTACAACCAAGTACATATAGAGATAGATAGTATAGTATACTATATAGTACTGCTCAGTATAATATAGTAAAATACAAATTAGCATAAGTTAGCAAAAAACGTTTACATAAACATTTAAAGCAGTATATAAAGCAGTATAGCATAGTGTAGTAGAGAATATTAATAATAATACAGCACAATATAGTATAGTATAGTATAATAGTATAAAATAGTTTCATATACTTTACAGTAGGATAGAATATGAGTGTACATTAGCATATAGGACAGTATTACAGTATATTGTGTAATAGTTGAGTATGGAGTCTAGGTATATATTAGTAAAGTACAATACATTGTAGTTAAACTATAGTACAAAAGTAATAGAGAATATGGGTATACATAAGTATATGGAACAGGCCAATATATTACAGAATAGTACAGTGTAGTATAGAATATATATATATATATATATATATATATATATATACAGTACAATATAGCATAGTTCAATCATACTGCTGCTGACATACATATACAGTACACACCATTTCTTTACAGTTTATAGTTACACGTATACAAATTTTTATAATTGTACAGTATAATAAAAAAAGATTATTTTCAATCAACAATAAAAAAAAAATCATGATTTATTAAGAACCATAATGATAATAGATGATGTAAGTTTAGCTAGCTAGCTACAGTACATTATTATAAGCATAGCAAATCGTTAATATTACAAAGTTTAACTACAGTAAGTTTAAGCTACTGTATCTGCTACCCAGTTTAAAAAAAAAACTTGAAACTATATGGGGTTTTGGAAATTTGTCAGCACATCTAATGGAAATTTTTATATTTAAAATGTGTCCTAATTTCATGCTTATAATGTCTCTACATAAGCTTTAACAGGCTGAAATACTGGCCGTAACCCTTAGATAGCGTCAGGTCTATGTTGTTGAGCAGCTCTGTGCTGGTGATTTTATGAGAAGGGCTGTCCTGGACTGCCATGCCGCTTAGTAACACCGTATGTTCCACAGATTTATTATTGGGGTTGTGTGTGTGTATTTATATGTTGACACTTTGCCGATCCTTTTTATAATCGGTCACTTGTACAGCCAGAAACACTTAGCTCATATTCACTCTCACAATGGATTGGGTGTTGAGACGGGCCTGGAGTGGCCGTGTCGACACGTTCCCTGCATATGTGTGTGTTGGTGTTGCAAAAAATAGCCTTGAAGCACTTTAATGATGACATGCCTAAGCTACCGTTAAGCCTTATTTGGTTAATTGTTATACCGTTTTGAGGCCACACAGGCCTCAGACGATATGGATGGATGTTAGACTGTGGCCTGCCATAACAAATCTGCTAAGAACCCAGTTTAGTTTTTAATAATGCAGACAAAATCTGGATGCAGTTTTGTGAAAGCAAAAAAAAAAAAACATCAACCAAAACAGAGTTTTAAAATTTCCAGTTCTATACATTTCATATATTAAATCTGACACTAAAAGTTGGCACATAGACCAAGAAAAACCCACATCAACCTTGAAGATTCCAGACAAGTGACAAAAGTTGTTGTTCTGAGAGAAGACCAAACCTGTTTTTATTTGTTGGCTCATATATAAAAGGTTTGTCAGTTTCTGATGGTAAAATCTGCAAAATGGTTGTTTTTTTTTGCAAGATTTTCCCAGGAGACCCAACTGAACGTTTTGATGTAGCTGTCATGCAAAACTGAAAGAGATACGTTCACCTAGTCCTGAATCTGAAAAAGGGAATTCTTTGGGAAAACCGTTGGTCGCGGGATTGGGCCATGATTGGTCCCCCGGTATGACCAGTGTATTTGTCCAAAGCGCAATAATAATAATAATAATAATAATAATAGGAGCATCCTGAGGGTGACCCAACTAAAAATGAATATAAAACCATATCAGCTATTTCTTATTATTTTTATGTGCTAGACTTTACTTGAACTAGCGAAGATTAATTAAGATAGATATGAAAAGACTTTTCCCTTTGTTTTTTTTTCTTCTTCTTCAACCACGAAACTATAGTCGCGACCGTGTGAAATTCGATGCTAATCCTGAAACACTTAACACTCTTTTACGAACAGGACCCCGACCACCCATTACACAGACGGAACATATTCCCAGCATTGCATCATCGCAAGATAGCCCAGTCATGCGTGACTCGTGAAGGACCTTGACCTTTTTAATCGGGCACTTCAAAAGGCGCACACGGCTTCATAATGTAGGGGACACTCAACACCGGTCTGAAAGCTTTTCCTGGTAGGAGATCAAAATGGAAAAGCGCTATAACAACAATCTAGTGCGGCGTGATGCTAATAACGTAGCCTGGGATTTATGGGTGAAAGTAATCCGCATAGGTGTGAGGTAACACTTTATTTAATATAGATGTACTGTATATATAGTATATGTTATTGATGCAGTCGTGACTTTTTAGTTGGCTGAATATATGACAGTCAAAACGAAGAGTCTCAAAAACAAAAACACACCAGCGCCAATATTTTAAATATTAGAGATATTAGAGAGGTATTCAGTTGAGACACAGATTTTCAAATTTATTTTTATTTTTTAATCTAATGATTAAACTTTACATACTTACATTAAACTTTACAGCTTTGCTTCCATTGAGGACGGAGCTGATTTCTGGGACAGAAACAAGACAATAGCCTGAATTGAAAAATTATAAACATCTTTAAATATTAATAATTATCACAGATTTAGGAATACTTTTAAAATATATAAAATTTGAGTGCACTTGCAACAGAGAGTGGCGTCAACTTGACACTAAGTATAATTTCATGCTTTGCTTATTATATAAATGCTGACTTCATAGACAAATGCTGAATGTTATAATGGTATAAAAAGCTTGCCACTTCACTTTGCCTTGTACGTATAATCTTATGTCTTGCATAATTATACCGTTAAGGTTTTATATAAATACTTAAACCTGAAATCAGACTCAGAAGACATGTTGTCTTCTTTTCTCCCCTGTAGCGGACGGATCTGAAGGACATAAGGGTGTTCCCGAGAAAAGGAAAAGTGAAAGCTCCGTGTTGACAGGTTCGGCAGACGTTCGTCTCGCCTGAACGAGAACTTTTTCCCCAAGGAGGTTTTTATGACGGTAAGAATCAGTGGATCTCAGATCAAATTCTACAGATAAACAAACACCTCCAATTCTACTAATAATTTTTGTAAATTATAAAATAAAATTATTTTTGCAACATTTAAAAATTAAGAATTGAAAACTTTACCAACATAACCTGTCTGTAACAAGCTAGAAAATTAAAGTTAGCTATTGCTAGATACAGAAACATTAGCTAGCTACTTTACTTACTAGCTCTATTTTTGTTAGAATTGAATTATTGTGTGCATGATGTACTGTATATGCTAATACTATGCTGCGCTACAATTAAATATACAAAATATACAAATCTAGGAACTTCTTTGGTTGGTAAAAAAATGAATAAATAAATAATTTGCTTGTCTTTACTAGGGTTTTTGTCCCTGTGATAGTTTTACCTTAAGAAATACAGATAATTTGTATAACAGATAATTACATATATACAGATAATTTTATAATTGAGTGATTGTATGTTTAATTTATCCATTTTTACCCCTTAACACCAATAGTATGTTGCGATTCCATGAGAAACATGAAATACCCAAATATAGAAACTTCTTTCGTTATTAGGAAATTGAAAAAATCAAGTAATATTTTTGTCCCTGTGCTAGTTTTACCTTATGAAATACAGATATTTGGTCAGTGATAGAAATCTGCAGACTGTAAAATTATTTGCTCATTTGTTAGTTTTACAGGTATTGTTTTTAATAAATATCTCTATATTCTGAGATAGCAATGCCAGTTAATATATAGTGCATTTAGATGAAAGTGTTTCCCAAATTTCTAATTTGTTACAGTGCTTTATGCTCGTTTCCATGGCATTTTTATATAAAAAAAAACTTGGTAGTAGATTCTAGTAGACATTTATTATAACTATTAGGAAAGTAACAAAATTCTGTAGTTCATGGCTATGTAGCTAATGTTACTGATAGCATCAATAGCACTTTATATATATTAATTCACATGGCTACAGTAGCTTAGGATATAGAGATCTTTACTAGAAAATGTGGTTAAAACGGTCATAAACTTGTAGTTCTAGCATTAACATTTATGACATTTCAGCTGGGAATAAGACTGAAAGTGACACATGAAGTGGCATCTGATACTCAGTCTGTGTTTAGTGTCAGTGCAGAAACAGACCCAAATAAACCACATCCGTGGCCAAAACATAGGAATAAAAAGTCATCACATGAGCTAGTGGTTTTCTGAGACTTCAGACTGAATCCAAACCAAAATCTGCTCTATAAATTCTCTTTTTTTTAGCTCCACTGTAATAAGACTGTAGGTTCCTTCTCTTTTCCTTCTTTCTGATTCTCTCTCATATCACACACACACACTCATACAACGAATGAATCAATATGTTCCCATAAAATTCAATTAATTTAGTTTTTTGACTGGATTTGTTGTAATTCAACTCAATTTGATTTAAGTCAGAAGTCAGAAATTTTAAAGGATTTCAATTTGATCCGATTCAATTCAATATCATTTGATTCATTTGGATTCCATTCAGTTATGGCTTTTCATTCCATTTCTCTCTGTTACAGTCTTCTTTCTCACTCAACAGTTTCTTTTTTTCCATGTGTGTGTGTGTGTGTGTGTGTGTGTGTGTTTACTGTCTTTCCTCTTCCTCATTCCTGCGTGTTTGTGTCCAGTTTTATTCAGGGTCGGCACAAAGGCCTCGAAATGGAACACTAGGACACACACACACACACACACACACACACGGAGGTTGAGTTTCAATGGCTGAAGGAATGTGAAACTGCACACACACGCACACGCAACACACACACGCACAATATGGTTCTCACACATGCAAACACGCAACCTGCGATCCACAGAGACCGGTGGCACACACACACACACACACACACACACACACACACACACTCTTACCTAATAGTGTAGTAGCGGTTCTGTGTAAACATTTTTAGAAGTGGCTTGTTCTTGTCTTTGTCTTTATCACACAACACAACAAGTGTCTAAGATTTTACTTTGAGTTTATTTGTTTATTTTAATTACACATAAATGAATTTATCATTTTATAAGAATGTAACCCAGAACAAATCCATAAATTAAGGTAAATAAGGCAAGCTGTTGAATTACAGCAAAAGTAATGGCGCCCTGTTCAAGTCGTGTGTATACTGTAGTAGTGCGGAAGATTTCAAACAAGCTACAGGTAGGGGGCGCTCTTTCATTGTTCACTCGTCATTTCTTTATTTCAGCTTACTGTGAGCTTTGCCTTTTATGGGGATTGGTGGGTGTGGCCAAAAATCTAAATCAGATAATTAGAACTCGGAAAAACATTATGAAAATTTGACAGAAGAACAGCGACACACAACTTCATTAAAAGTTAAACAATAAGACAAATGATAATCGAGACGCACTGAATGTTCAGAATGTTCAATAGAGTTCAAGAGATTCGGTAACTGTTTACTGACGGCATATGGGCCAAGTTCTGATGGAGTGTGTGTGCTTTAAGAGTAAACCTTGGATCGTGTGTGTGTGTGTGAGAGAGAAAGAGGTTAATGCTCTCTGTTCACGTGTCATTGTGGTATGTAATGAATCAAGCACAGCGGAATAATTACTCCCAATTAGTACAGAGTAGTAATGAGTGTGTGTTTCCAGTGTGTGTTGTTACGGAATGACAGACCCCCACAGACAGGAATTAGAGAAAATCCGACGCTTTTATTAACAATGAATGATAACTGTTTGGGATGAGATGTGGGTAAGAGAGTGAACCGGAAAGTCTTAACTGATATGATGCTGGAGCTGGTGGACGGAGGATGAGGAACGGTGGAACGGGTAGACAGGACACGGAGCTTGGAGAGACGAGGAGACACAGGGACGAGGAGAAACGGAGTGAGAAGATCGCTTGACACAGGTACACATTGAGTCCTTATCCGTAGTGGAGACCAGACGCCGCGTGACGGGAAGTGAGGTGTATTTGTACGTGTTGGTGATGAGGTTCAGGTGTGTGTCATTAGAATTTGGGAGATTGGGAACGGCGATTGGGGGCGGAGCATGGCGGGTCCGTGCCGTGTATGTGTGTGCGTGTGTGTGAGATAGAGAGGTCACGTGTGACAAAATGTCATTAATGCCAAAATCCCCAAATTTCCAGAGCATGAAAGAAAATAAATAAATAAATAATAAATAAATAGGAGTTAGGCACTCAGTTTGTGATGTCATGAAATGGAAACATAAAAGTAACTTGTTACATTCTATATGGAAATGTGAGTATAACAACATGGTTATGCCAGGGATGAGATTTTACAAAAAAAAAAGGCTAATTTTATATTAAGAATTTCGTTATTTTTCTGGCTTGTCACTTTAAAAAAATACAGATGTTTGGCACAAACTATAGCTACAATTGTGCAAAATATCATAACATTTACTTAAGACAATTTTGCTGGTAATTTCCCGTCATAATGATTGAAGTGAACCCTGTATGAAATTCAAGTTATTAGAGCATATCTTTTATAACAGGAGAGTATTTGCACATGGAAAAAAAAAGTTTCTAGTGCATTCTGTTCTGTTCTCTAAACCTAAGCACTTCCTGCTGGATCCTGACTCGCGGTTATCCGTTAAAACCATAAATCCAGCAGTAATCCTGATTTCATCTTTCATTAAGAAGCTTTGCTCGGCCTCACCGCTGCACATTACACCTCCTGAGTTCCTCTCGCTACGAGCAGCAGCGTCTCTGACCGTCCCTTCGCAGTTTTTACGAGAAATTCTGTGGTCAGCTTCGGAAAACCCAAGGAATGCTGCCAGCACCTCTGGGTCGCCTGAAAACTGCCGCGGTTCAACAGGCGGTCGTGCCTCAGTGACTCCGGGACGTGCAGCCAGATACCCTGGCACCGATTCAGCTTCCATTTGTACAGGAGGAAACGCTTTCTGACTTCTTTGGACGGCCGATGCCGAGGATTGATTTGGTATGTCTGGATCTGGATTTGTTTTGTAGCATTTATGAAAACCTTTCCAAATTTCTGAGCTGCTTCTTCAGTTGTTTCCAAAGTCTGCTTGCAGTAGAAGCATTTCTAGCAAACAAGTAAAGAAATTTATGTTTATTAATTAATACATTTTTTATGTATGTATGTGGTAAATGCCATGTAGATAGAGATGGGATGGGAGTGGGGAAAAGGGGAAAATGGGAAGGGAAGATTATGGTGTATGTGCATTATGATCTGTTTTGTGCAAAAGGAAAAAGGTTAACTTTAAGGAGTAAACACAACTTCTTCACTTTGACTGAAGGACAGAGGCCACACCTCCTTCACTGAGACAGACAGACACAGAGGCCACATCTCCTTCACTGAGACAGACAGACACAGAGGCCACACCTCCTTCACTGAGACAGACAGACACAGAGGCCACACCTCCTTCACTGAGAAAGACAGACACAGAGGCCACACCTCCTTCACTGAGATAGACAGACACAGAGGCCACACCTCCCTCATTGAGACAGACAGACACAGAGGCCACAGCTCCTTCACTGAGACAGACAGACACAGAGGCCACACCTCCTTCACTGAGATAGACAGACACAGAGGCCACACCTCCTTCACAGAGACTTAAGGTCAGAGGCCACACCTCCTTCGATGAGGCTGACAGTTGCCACACATCCTTCACTGCCCCTGACAGACAGAGGCCACACCTTCTTCACTGAGACAAACAGACACAAAGGCCACGCCTCCTTCACTAAGACAGACAGAGAGGCCACGCCTCCTTCAATAAGATATTCAGACACAGAGGCCACACCTCCTCCACTGCTACTGACTAAGATGCCACGCCTCCTTCAGTAAGACAGACAAAGGCCATGTCTCCTTGTGTGTGTGTGTGTGTGTGTGTGTGTGTGTGTGTGTGTGTGTGTGTGTCTGGAACTGTTTTGATGATGCCATCTTGATTCCTGACAGTGAACTAAGAATAGACGAGTATCTGGCAGTTCTGTCCTAGTGAGGCTTTTAATAACACACACACACACACACACACACACACACACTGAGTCACACAGCTGTTGTCAGTGTAAAAACTGCTCTCTCACAGTG
>JAQMYJ010000013.1:2428087-2450964 GCA_030014305.1 Clarias laeviceps | reverse complement strand
CGGAGAGTTTATCCATCTCGTTAGTGGGCGGAGAGTTTATCCATCTCGTTAGTGGGCGGAGAGTTTATCTATCTCGTCAGTGGGCGGAGAGTTTATCCATCTCGTCAGTGGGCGGAGAGTTTATCCATCTCGTTAGTGGGCGGAGAGTTTATCCATCTCGTTAGTGGGCGGAGAGTTTATCTATCTCGTCAGTGGGCGGAGAGTTTATCCATCTCGTCAGTGGGCGGAGAGTTTATCCATCTCGTTAGTGGGCGGAGAGTTTATCCATCTCGTTAGTGGGCGGAGAGTTTATCTATCTCGTTAGTGGGCGGAGAGTTTATCCATCTCGTTAGTGGGCGGAGAGTTTATCCATCTCGTTAGTGGGCGGAGATCTCTTTGTCCTGAGAGACTTCTTGACCTCATTAACCTCAGCAATGGACAGAGACTCCTTGTCTCCGTAGTGGGTGGAAATTTCTTCATCTCTGCAGTGGACGGATGTTTTTCTTTTCGGTAATGGGTGGAGATTTCTTACCTCAGCAGTGGGCGGGCATTTTTTCTTCTTTGTAGTAGGCGGAGACTTCTTTGTCCCTGTATTCCCCTCCATAATGAATCTTTGGCAGGGTTGCTGCTTTAAGACCACGCTACAGCTTGAGCTTTGTTTGTTTGTTTGTTTGTTTGTTTGCTTTTCACTTGTTTACTTGTTTGTGACTAATCAAGTAAACAAGCAGGAAGTTGCTGATGACTGACGCAGATAATCCTGACTTTAATCCTTGTGTGTATGGTACCAACCAGAACACACACAGTGTAGACGCTGACGCGCTCTGCTGTTCTGAAGTGTGTGATGGCACGGGACTGACACTTTGATATTAGCATCCCCTAGACTTACACTCTGTGTGTGTGTGTGTGTGTGTGTGTGTGTGTGTGTGTGTTTAGGTGTTTTGCTGCTATGCTCTAATTCTGTTGCTTTCTCCACATGTGCCCTTTTTCCCATGGTGCACCTGCTTCTCCACCTCATCTCCACTCCTCCTCCTCCTCTCTTCTCCTCCGCTCCGCTCGGCCGTCTAGCCTCCTAAAAAGAGGCTGGATTACACGCCTGACTGCTCCACCCACTCCCGCGCCCAGGTAATAACACCCACTCCCTCCCTCCCTCCCTCCCTCCTTCCACCCACCCACCCATCCATCCATCTATCCATCTATGCATCCTCTCTCTAACTATATATGTTTTATTTCACATCTCATCTCTTTTTGCAAACTAGAATCCAGTCTTTTCCTCCATCCTGTTCTTTAATCAGTTATCTCCCTCCATCCTTCTTTTTTTCTGCTTATCACTTTATTAACCTTCCTTTCTTTTCAAATTGTCGATTTATACTTTAATTGCACCATCAGTCCGTCTCCTCTCCAGCTTTCATCATTTTCTTCACTTCTCTTCTATACATTCATGTCGATCATTTGTTCCCATTCAGCCATCTGTCCATCATCCATCGATATTCTGCCCAATATTTTCTCTCATCCATCCAACCATAAATCCATCAATCATTTCAATAATCCATACATTAATCAATTTAACATTAATTAATCTCTTCATTTTTTTCCCCTATCAGTTCTGTTATTCTGTTTATCTGCTCACCAACCTTCTATCCTTTTCTTATCCATCCATCCACCCATACATTCATACATACATAGCTTTGATCAATCTTTGATCCATCATCCATTGATATTCTGCCCAATATTTAGTTCCATCCATCCATCCATCCATCCAGCAATCTTTCCATACATCTATCCATCAATTTCTCCACTAATCCATCCATCCATCCATTCAGCACATTTTACATCCATTTATCCACTCATCCATCCATCCATGTCTCCACCATTCCATCAATCTTTTCATCTATCCATTCATCCATCCATCCATCCATCCATTTCTCCTACAATCCATTCACCAATTTTTCTATTCTTCCATCCATCCTCCATTTACCATCCATTAATTAATCTAACCATCCATCCATTTATCCTTTTAATCTCTCTTTTTCCTTTCTCTTTTTTTATCTACTCACCAGCCTTCTATCCTTTTTCTTATCAACTCATCCATACATATCTAGGGTTAGGGTATCTTTGATAAATTTTCCATCCATTTATCTATCAATCATCCATTGATTTCATGCTCAATATTTTGTTCATCCTTATCCATCTATCCATCCATCCATCCATCCATTAATCTATCTGTATCTATCTATCTGCTTTCTTTCTCCATCTAACTTTGTTCCATTCTGTTCTCTTCTTATTTCATCATATTCTTCTATAAATTAATCAGGTCATGGTTGCACTTCAGATTTTTGCTTTCTTGTCTCCAAACCTCCATCTTCCTCCCTTCTATCTATCCATCCTTCCATCCTCATCTCTTCTCTTTTTGCTAACACTCCTCTTGTCTTCTCTAGCTTCGAGTTTTTTTTTTTTTAAAGATCAATCTTGCACTGCAGTGTTATGTTTAAGGAACCTGGCTTTCCTTTCTGAACGTCCTGGATCTTTTTAGAAATGTTTAATTATCTTTTTTTTATATATATATAAATATTTTCAATGAAATCAGTCTAATGCACATGTTAATAAGTATTAAAATATTTATGCATTCTGCAAAACGATTAGCCAGCAGAATCCTTGACAAGCTCAGCGTATCTCACCAGCTCTTTCATTCACACCGATCACAGTGCATTGTGGGTAGTCTGGAGCAACCCGGATCAATGCGATGCTCATTGGTGAAAATCAGGGAGGAGGAGCGAATCTTGAAGGACACCGTGGATCGGGTCATCATGCTCAGCCGCCACGTGTTTATTTTTCTTTTTTCCTTCAATAATCATGCGTATGCTGCACGTCATTTCTTCATGAATTGTGCGAGGTTACCGTGGACACCTTAAGACATTCTCTCTGTCTTTCTTAAAGCGGGTCAAAGGTCATCGTTACTGCATTGTAAGCAGGGAAAGAGGGGGGGTGGGGTGGAACTATTGTGAGATACAGCTGCCCGTACGGAGAGGGGGGAAGGTTTTAAGCGTCACACGAGGGCTGGAAAGCGACGTCAGGGATTCTTTTGTTTGTGCGCATCTCACTCCTGTCTTCTTTTGTGTGTCCTTTCTTTTTTTTAGACATCTCTCTGTCTTTCATCCTCCGAGCAGCCCGAGAGCAACTCCAGGTGAGTCTTATTGTCCTGTGTGTATCCATCAAAATACTAAACCGTCAAGTTCTCTGCACAATATCATTGTTGCTTTTGAGATACTGTATGTGTGTATGTTGGCGTTGGTGCACTAATTTGGAAGTGCATGACACGAGTGTGCCTGTGTGTGTGTGTGTATGGCTGAGTGACATGGCTGAGTGCCGTGTCCATGACATCCTGCTGTTCTCTTTTCATTTCATCTCATCTCATCTCATTAAGAACTTTATTTGCAGCTCATTTGCGGAGGTAACGCTTCCTGCGGTGCTGTTGTACGATTCTGGACTGGTGTGTAAAAATTACACCGGTGCTTTTAGAGATGCTATAAGATTATAACGCCTTACCGAAAGACTATAAGATTGCTTTTATGTCTCACGTGCAACCAGAAGACTAAAAAGGACCAGATTTGTATGTGTTAGGATTAAAGTAGGGACGTACCAGTAATGGGTATCGGTCCGATACCGTGCTCATCATTGCTTACAACCGTACTAGTAAAATTGTTCCAATACTACTGCACCCGATACCAGTTTAATGCAGAGCCAGCTCTCAGTCTCACTACACAAATTGCCCCTCCTCACCCCTCGTGTCAAAGCAGGTTCAGTGAAGTGGAACTACAGGATCTTTGTAGTCATGAAACAAACAAATTTTGATATTGCACAAAGATAACCCGAATAAATACAAAATGCAGTTTTTAAATGATAATGAAATTTATTAAGGGACAATAGCTGCCCAAAACTACCTGCCCTGTGAGACAAATGGAACAGTGGTGATCCTTCCCAAGAGCACAACGACGACTCGTCCAGGAGCTCATAAAAGAACCCAGAAGAACATCTACAGACCTGCAGGCCTCACTTGCTCACTGTGTTTATGATTCAACAATAAGAAAGAGACTGGGGAACAAAAATGGCCTCCATGGGAGAGTTCCAAGGTGAAAGTCACTGCCGACCAAAAAAACACAAAGGCTCGTCTCACATTTTCCAAAAAATAGTTTGGGCAAATATTCTGTGGACTGATGAGACAAAAGTGGAACTTGTGTGTCCCGTTACCAACACAGCATTTTATTAAAAGGACATAACACCAACAGTCAGACATGGTGGTGGTAGCATGATTGTCTTCGGGACCTGGACGACTTGCCACGATTGATAAATTCTGCTCTCTAACAGAAGATCCTAAAGGAGAACGTCCGGTCGTCAGTTCCTGACCTCATGCTGCAGCTAGTCCACCTCGGCTCAAATAAAACAAAATGAAGGTTTTGGAGTGACCTAGTCAAAGTCCGGACTTAAATCCGATTGAGATCCTTAAACTGGCTGCTCACACTCGAAAACCCTCCAATGTGGCTGAATTAGAACAATTCTGTAACGAAGAGTGGACCAAAATACCTCCACAGCAGTGTGATAGACTCATTTCTAGTTATCGCAAACGCTTGATTGCGGTTGTTGTCCCAAGGGTGGCACAACCAGTTATTAGTTTTAGGGGCAATTTCTTTTTCCTTAATAGATGAAATCATCATTTAAAATCTACATTTTGTATTTATTCTGGTTATCTTTGTGTAATATTAAAATTTGTTTGATTATCTCGATCTTTTAAGTGTGACAAATATGCAAAAAAAATACAGAATCATGAACCGCGCAAATGGGAGGAAAAATAGAAGGACTCAAAAGAGCTAATGAATGGAAAAGGGGAAATTTCCCGACCAATAATTACATTGGTTTCATCTGTTAATTATAATGATCAGATATGTAATCGTACATTATTGCATGTAATAAAACATTATTTTTCCTTAGGCTAAAAACAAGGCCAAAGGTTAAGCAGATCAGAAGGACTGATATGAAGTTTTTCAGAGAGAGGTGCTTTACACATCAAGCAGTTTTGGGGTTCACACACTAGTGAAGCAGTAATGCGTGTATTTGATGATACACTTCAGAAATGGGTCATTCTGAACAAGTTGGTGCGTCGTCATAAAAAGGCACTACAACTCTATTTGAACTGTGTAACCCAGGGACAGATTACTGGCTACATTTGGTATCAAGGGTCCTGGCCACTAGGTGGCACTGGACAAGCATAGGCAGTCCATCTACTATCCAGCTGTCTGCACTTTCATCCTTCCCTTCTCTTCATATCATCCATCCATCCATCCTGCCATTTTTTTTCCATCCAACCTTTTATCCAAACATTGATGACATCTCTCCATCATCCACTGATTTTCTGCCTAACATTTTGTTCTGTTTATTTATCCATCCATCCATCAATCCATTCAGCAATCTTTCCAACCATTCATCAATTGATTCAGCAAACCATTCATCCATCCATCGATTCATCAATCTTTTCTTTCACCAATCCATCAATACATCCATCACTTCTTTTAGCAATCCATCCATTCGTCCATCCACATCTGTCCATCAATTTCTGCCCAATATTTTGTTCCATCTATATATCCATCTCTTTTTCATCTGCATAACCTGGGGACAAATTACCTGTAACTGCAACCAGTTGGGTATTTTATAGAGGTCCTGGCCACTAGGGGGCCTTAGATGAGCATAGCCTTAAAAGGAATGATAGACTAACTGGCTATAAATATTGGTGTTGGGCCCTGAATTTGTAAAAAGTAAACAGACAGCTAGGTCCAGTTTGAATAAGCTAGATAAGCAGATTAAACAAACAAACAAACAAACAAACATGGAAGCATTCATTTTCCTAATGAGTCAGATTAAGACTCCAAACAAAAAATAGGCTAAATAAACATCAGCTGCTGTGCATTGAGTCTGAATTTGTTAAAGGTCTAGTACACAACAAGGTAAAAACCATCAAAGCATTTTAGTGATGTTGTGGTATCTGTGGTGCCACCAGTGACTACAGGAAGAGACGAAAGTCAGAGCCGTTTGTCACTCAGCAGAGCGCAGGAAGTGAGCAGAATGCTGTTCCAGCCTCTAGACTCGAGCCCTACAAATCTAACAGTCTGAAGAAACCTGCTGCACGTTCCTCGCCTTCCTCTCCAGCAAAAGCAAAAGGTACACGCACACACAATCAACGAGCGGCCTAATATTTAATGATTAACATTTTTTTCTGTCATTTGCACCATACTTTCTTGCATATGTGTTTATGATCTCGCTGTCTCTTATTCTCAAATGTTCTTGTAACCGCACTAACTCTCTCTTTCTAACTGTTGAACCTATTAACTTCCGCTCCTGTCTCCTCTCTTTTGGCATGCTGCATTTGCTGCCTCTGCAGCTGGAGGCATTTGTGAGTCTCTCTCTCCATCAGTGAGCTCCCCAGGTATGGACCACGTGTCCTCCCAACTTTCCTCTGACACCCTCTCCCTCTCCACATCCACCCTGCGCAGCTCCAAGCAATCTATCAGCTTCAAAAATGGTTGGCAGGTGTGCCAGAAGGACAGTGCTGAAACCTGGAGCAGCGTGGACGATGAGGAAGCAGGCACATCCTCGCCTTGCCTCAAGTCTCGCAGCTATGACGACTTGCTCTCGGACAGTAATGTCGGAATAAATGGTAATCGCTCAGAAAGTGTCGGATCTCTGCTTGGTGAAGGTGGAACGCGTCAACAGCAGACACAAGCGAAGAGTCTTAATTCGTCCCCGAGAGCACGGCGGCATCATCGTCGCAAAATGGCCCACGATACCCCAGGATTCCTGCAGCTTTACAAGACGATGCATCACATTGACAGGGAACAGCTTCTGCCCTCAGAAGTGATATGTTCTGTCCGTGCCCGCATCCTGGAACTTGAGCGACAACAGCAGCAGCAGCGGAAGAGCCTCCATTCATGGGCAGCATTAGGGCAAGAAGTACCACAGAGCATGGTGCCAAATCGGATCTCCGCGTACGAGCAGCTGATCCAAAAGTCTAAGTCAATGCCAGACCTTGGCGAAGATAACACTCCATCAGGCACCACTACGCCAGGGTCTTCTCGAGCCAGCAGTTGCCCCAAGCGCCGCTTCTCAGTGGAGTCACTCCTGGAGGAAGAAGACCTTCCAGAAAGTGCGAGAAGCCCCCCAGAAGGTCAACCGCGACCACGTCCAGAAGATCGCAGCCTTGTTCCGGTGGTCAGGCAAAACCAGCAACAGCAACAGGACTGTTCGGACAGCGAGCAGGACGCTTGTGCCTCTGAACTGAGTGATTTCATTCAGATAGAAGGATCATCCCTTTGCAGTGAGAGCGACTTAGACCACTGCTCACTAGCATCGTCTGATAGCTTTTGCATTTCTGGACACCATCACCACCTTCACCACCTTCACCACCACCATCACCACGGACGCAGTCACCACAGCAGCCACCACCGCCACCATCTCCACCAGAGTCTAGGCCAGAGTCAAGGCTACCACCACCGCCACCTCATCAGCTCCTGTAAGGGGCGTTGCCCAGCTTCCTACACTCGCTTCACCACTATGCTTAAGCATGAGAGAGCACAGCAAGAGAGCCGCACCACCATCACGCCTCCACTCGCTCCACAATCACCCAGCGAATCAGGCCTTTCCAAACTGGCCTTTCTGGTCAGCCCGGTGCCTTTCCGCAAGAAGCGGGGTTCTTCACCAACCCAGCGACACCACAGTCGCTCAAGCCATCACAAATCGAAGACAGCAATGTATGAGGCTTTAGATGCTGCTCTACAGGACATTTATGACCATTTAAGGGCAGAGAAAGGGCTGGGAGCTGCTCGGTTGCCTGATGACAGCATTTTGCGTCGGCTACTGCAGGAGCTGCTCCCGGAAGTTCCCGAACGGAGCTCGTCACTGCGGGCTCGGCGGGGGACTTTCTCCCCTTCCCCCTCACACCACTACCAGCCTTACCACAGTGCCTCCTACCAGCAGCCGCATCACGCAGATGCCTCCAACAACAACAACCAGCATACTAAAGCTAGCTCTAATGAACATTACTATTCAGGTGCAGCTGCGCTAACATTTCTTCACTCGCTAAGAACCCTGTTGACACAGTCGCACCGTCCCATTGTCATCCCCACAAACTCGCTGTGCTGGTGAATTTGAAACACTGCCTCTTCTCTGCTGGTTCAAAGGTTAAAAACAAACAAACGTAGAGCCAATTCTAGTGTCTGTTCAGCTTTTCAGTCACGGTGTTTAAAATATGTTTAGATTATGAATTTCGTGGAAAAGAGGCAAGAAAGCATGATTCATGTTTGGTCTGTTTGTTAAATGCATGATTTGTGTCCATCAGTTTTTGCAGCTTTTCTTCTTTCACGTGAGGTGATGCATCTTGCATTCGTCAGTCGAAAAAACTTATTTGATTCTATGTTGTTGTTTTTTTTTAATGTGTTATAGTGACCATTGTTTTATAATGTAAGTTTTTTCCAGACTTATTTAGGAAAAGAAGGTAACAATTTTGATAATTTTATCCGATTGTACCAAGTACGAGTTGTTTTATTAAGACTTCGTTGCATACAGCAAAATATGCTAAAGCAACGGAAAAAATAAATAATTAAATAAATTTCTACAATTTTTAATTTAAACCATAAGTGAAATAAATACTTTTGATTCTGCTTTGCAGTTGTTTTATCCCATCGTTAATTTTATTTTTCCTCACCAGTGATTCACCCTTTCTGATCTTGCACCTCCGCCATGTTTGTATAATTTTGTTTATTTATTTATTAATTTTTTTAATGGCATGACCTCACAGTGCTTTTTTCCATTTTACAGATCAGGGCTCAGAAGCTGGTCGCCTCACACATCAGAACAGAAAGCCTACTCCAGATCGAGAGGTAACTCCTTTAAAGCTTAAGTTTTAGATGAACCTGTTTTTTTTATGATGAAATTTTGTAGATTAATAAAATCTGGATTTTTTTTAATGAGGGTAAAATTAAAGATGCTGCTAAAGATGCGTTTTTCCAAAACGCATCACAAATTTGTCATTTTGACATTTGTCACTACTGCTGTATTACTGCACTACTGCTGTTGACTACTTTCCTTATACTGTATGCTCGATACTTCCTGGTCTCGTTACCCCTTTGTCTTCTGTCTCCTTGTTTTACAGAAATGATGGTTACGCCCCTAACAAACACACTTGTTGTAGTAGTCGTCACTTTTCCCTCCCCCGCATCTTACACCAAACGTATTAGTTAGCGTTATGACGCCCTCTCTGATTGTCTCCTAGGGTTCCTCTAAGCAGATGACATATCTCATATTATCTTCTCTTCTCCATCAGAGACAGTCTGCCAGGGCTATTTACGACTTCAGAGCTCAGACCGGCAAGTGAGTATGCTTTTAAAGCACACCGGTACACTGTGCACTGTTATGACGTCATACCGTCCCGGCGGATCTCACTTCCGTTTGATGTTTCGCTTGGGGTGTTTTGCAGAGAGCTGTCCTTTAAGAAGGGCGATGCAATCAACATCGTCAGACAGATTGACAGCAACTGGTATGAGGGAGAGCACAGAGGACGCATTGGGATATTCCCTATTTCATATGTCGAGGTGTGTGTGTGTGTGTGTGTGTTTATTAAAATACTGCATATTTCCAAAAGGAAAGGGTTTACTCATTTTTTTTGTTACTGTATTAAGTTTGTTGGTATGTCTGTGTCTTTCAGAAGGTCGTGTCTCCTGAGAGGAAGCAGCCGGTGCGTCCTCCTCCTCCAGCCCAGCTTCGGGAGATCGGAGAGGCCGTGGCTCGGTACAACTTTAACGCCGACACCAACGTGGAGCTTTCGCTCAGGAAGGTAAGAGATATCCGACACTAACACGCATTTCCTATAGTTATGCAGCCTCTTGGTAGATAAATTCATAAATACTATGTGTTTGTGTTTGTGTGTGTTGCAGGGAGAAAGAGTGATCTTGCTAAGGAAAGTGGATAAGAACTGGTATGAAGGGAGGATCCCTGGCTCCAATAAGCAGGGGATTTTTCCTGTGTCATACGTCGACGTCATCAAGGGATCCCCTACTAAAAGTCCAGGTCACCGTATAGACGCCTACAAAGCGCAGAAGGTGAGGCTGTTTTCCAGCAGAAGGATAATTACTTTTCTTTATTTTTCATTTTCTTATTCTTCTTCTTTTTGTGCTCCTCTATAAGCCCTCTGGCTCCACCCCTTACCCCTACCTTCAAGAGGTCACCAGTGAATGGCTTTCTCTCACTCTTTCTCCCAGTACCACTCCAGTTCCTCCCACTCCACCACCACTTCCCAGGAACATCCGCTATCCCAGTCCCCACCCACCCACTCTTCCACCGCTCAGTCAAGTCTCAAATTCATCTCCACCTCCTCCTCTTATGGCCCCACCTCCTCTCTTAAACCCCACCTATCACGTTTTAAACCGAGACCATTTTCTAACCACACAGTCTCTGATTTCGGATCAGAATCCAGAGCTGTACATTGTAGAAGCGGACGCCATCAGACATAAAGCGGTGATTGCAGAACATCATCACGACCGAGACCTATCGGTGCTCATGAACGATCCAAACCCCTACGACAAACTTCTGGCGATATTCCTCGGTAATCAGATATCTCAGGAGACTGAACATCTGGCTGATGAACCTTCTAAAGGTTGTGTGCTAGCATCAGGTGATGGGTTAACGCTAAAGATTCCATGCCAAGAGTCTACGAGGCTGACCAGACAATCAGAAACTCTGCCTGAGGACAAGGGGTTATACGGGGCACCCTTAAGCATACTGAGTGACAGATTCACAGACCCTGTCAGCCCAGTGACGGACAGCTATGGGGCGGGGTTTCCTAAGTTGTACATACAGGAAGAGGGCGATGAGCCAATTAGATCATCTGATTGCAATTCTGTACTCGATGTTCCTGCACAAGAGGTAGAACATACAGTTGTTGTTTTTACAGTATTTACAGAATAGTATTCTATTCCAAGCGTTACAATAGTTTTCCTGTATGTCTGTATCATCTAGAGTTGGGGTGGCAAGTAAACATCTCATTGTATTTCTCCTTGCTAGGCCGATCCCTCAACTCATGTCACATGTCTTCTCTCAAAGCCTGATCACTCTCCATCACCGGCCCCTTCTCCTCCTCCTCCTCCTCATGCATCCTCCCCTATTTCCTCAACATGTAGTTCCTCCCTCCACCTTTCTCCTCCTTCCTCTCCTGTCCCCTTGTCCCCATCTCCTGTACCTTCTCCTACATTTGAAGAGGACCCCTCCTCATCCTGTTGTTCCCCTCCTCCTTTTTTTCTTACCTCCCTTGTTAGTTCTCTTCATCCTCCCTGCTCCTCATCTTATACACACCTTTCTCTTTCTCCTCCTCCTTCTTCCTCCTCCTCCTACTCCTCCTCCTCTCCCCCTGCCCGCTCTTTGTCTCCTCCCATTCCTTCCTCTCATCCTCCATTTTACCCATCACGGCAACCTCTCCTGCCCACCATCCCTGCCTCTCCACCATCTTCTCCAGTTCCTCCCTTAGAGCAAACCACATCTTCCACAGTTTCCCTCTCCTCTCCAGTTCCTCCCTTTAGACATACCAAATCTCCCATAATTCCCCTCTACTCTCCAGTCCCTCCCTCAGAGCCAACCACATCTACCACAATTCCACTTTCCTCCCCAGTTCCCCCCTCAAAACCAACCACATCTCCTAGAGTTCCCCTTTCCTCTCCGGCTCCCCACTCAAGAACAACCACATCTCCCACAGTTCCCCTTTCCTCTTCAGTTCCTCTCTCAGAGCCAACCACATCTCCTACAGTTCCCCTCTCCTCTCTGGCTCCTCCCTCAGAGCCAACCACATCTCCCATAATTCCTCAGTTCTCTCCTCGCTCTCCTCCTCTCCTCCCTTCCTTCACTCTTCATTCTAGCAGTATGTCTCCTCCACCTTCATCTACTTCTCCTGCCCTCTCTTCCCCTCTGTTCTCCGGTGTCCCTGTATCTCACACTTCTCCATGTCCTCCTCCTGTCTCCATTCCTCCACTGTCCCCTCGGTCAAAGCCGCATTCTCCTCACATCAAGGTAAATCATAGCAAGTGTGCACTAAGGGATGATGTGTGCAGCACTTACTGTGGGTTGCTGTGTGTGTGTGTCTTTTTTTATTTAGATTTCATCTATCTATGAATATAACACTATTAACGTCAGATTGTTGCATTAGCATGGAGATGACATTAAATAGAGTGTGTGTTTGTGTACGTGTATGTTTGATGCCAAGTTCCTGATATGAGCTGTGACTCTTGCAGACGGTTTATAGTCACGCAGCGGTAGTTGACGGGAAGCCGCCGCGCAGCCCTATTTCCACCAGGAGGCGCTGTTTGTCGCCCTCCGTTTCCTCCAGTAGAGCGCGAAGGGTAGGACGGAGTGTGCCGTGACACTAGCAGAAGTGCAGGCTGGGAAATGGTGTCCTCTCTTAATGCCCTTTCTCCTGTTTGGAGTTCTCTGTGTGCATGAATCAGAAGATGATGATGTTGATGATACTTGAGGATGAAAATGATGTCGCCGCTTTTGCATCTGTCTGTTTGTGTTTGCTGATCATGAGGTTGAAGTGACTTCCTGTTCCAGAACAGTAACAATGATATTAGAAGTAATTGATCACATCTCGCCTTTCTGTCTTTTCTCTCGTTCAGAGGATGATGCAGGATTCACTTCATGGAGCCGGAGATCCGTAAGTGACATCATCGTCATTAGCAGCTTGTTAGTCAGGATTCTCATCCAGTCTTATTGTTTGCAGACAGCAGATCGACTGAATACACAATTTTCTCTGCTGCAGGTTTCAGGTTGTGTATAACTATGTGCCCCGAAATGAAGATGAGTTGGAGCTGCGAGAGGGTGATGTGGTTGATGTGGTGGAGAAGTGCGATGACGGCTGGTTCGTAGGTGTGTCATACTTGATGTTTACTCATTGTAACATTGATTTAAAAGCAAGGCATTATTGCCGCATCACTGCCGAGGCTTGAGCAGCTAAAACACTAAAGTAGGATACGAATTCCCAGGCCTAACACTACTATAGACATGACAAGATTGGCAAATACAAGATAGACTAAACAAAGACTTGATAAAAATTAGCTATGTCTTGAGTCACCAGATCAAACAACACCAAGCAAATACTGGACATAAAAGCCGTGACTAAAATACCTTGAGACTAAACAAGAATATGCAAGCCATAGAACAGAAATTTCCCAAAACTAGACATAAATAGCCAGGTAAGACTAGATATGTAACCCATAAAACAATAATGGACGAGAGTAGACTAGACGAGAGAACCAAAGCATAGACTCTTTACGAAGATTAGCCAAAATTACCCCATCTAAGACTAGACGAGAGTAGTTAACCAAGAATAGACAAGATTACTTAAACCAACTCTAGCCAAAATTACCCAGACTAGACAAGATTTGCCCAATCAAGACTTGGCAAGACTAGTCAAACCAAGACTAGACAAGATCAGCTAAACCAATATTAGACAAGATTAGCCAAACTAAGACCAGATAATATTAACCAAACTTGATTAGGCAAGATTAACCAGATCAAGAATAGAGTATAGTTGCAAACAGTGATGATCGGGCCCAAGCACCCTGCACCATCACCGCCTGGGCGCACCAGAAAGACAGTGGGCACAGTGAGCACATGCATTTAAAGAAGAGTTATCTACATCATTATGAAACAATATATATAAGGAAGTTATTTGCCACTTTCTATCCTAATGTCAGCAGAGTTTGACCTGTGTGCGTTTGAAAAAGCATGTTGAAAAGCATCACACTATGATGTCACTCAATGTGATGTCACTCTTGAAGTTAATAAGTTTAAAGCATCGTCATGGCTGAACCTTTCGAGATATGAACCCCCCCCCCCTCCTCCCCAGTGTTTTATTCTCAATGTCTTGACACTGAGGCCCGGTTTGTGTTTTGTAAACAACCCAAAATAACTGACTTCCTGTTGAGTAGAGCGCATGACATGAAATGTGTACCGGGTTTCGCGTGTACTGTATACATGCAAATGTGTATGAGCTATGCAGCAAAATCTCGTGTGATGCCCCCAGGCCACGCCCAGAGCCACGCCCAGAGCCACTCAGGCATCCTAATGGCAGCAGATCCCAACCTGTCTACTGATTTTCCTGTGAATCACGTGAATCAGTTCCAGCTGTTTTCACATGAGATCAGAAACTCCAGCACACAGACAGCAGCTTCATCCTCTCACTCTGTCACTCACCTCACTGAGCTTCAGCACAACACATAACCGCTTCCTCTTCTCTTTCATCTGCTTCTTTTCCTTGTCTCTTGTCCTGTCTCGCGAGTTCTTTATCCCATGTGTTCTGTTCCTCTTCTTTCTTCTTTTTTATTTTATCTCCTGTATCTCTTTATCTTTAATTTTTTTTCATATTTGTCCTTTATTTATGAATTTATTTTATTTATTTTATTTACTTACATATTTATGCTTTCATCTTTTTCCCCCATCTCCTCTTTTTTCATCTTTCCCCTTTCTTTATTTATTCTTCTCTCTTCCACATTTTGTCCGTTTTTCTTCTCTACTTTCCATTTTCTATTCATCTCTGATTCTATTTTCTCCACTGCTCACCTTTCTTGTTCCTGGTTTCCTCTTCTTTTTCTCTTTTTCGTTCTCTTCATTTCCCTACTTTATTTTTCTCTTCCCTGAATTTCTCTTTATCTATTTGCTTTTTGTTGCTTATTTTAAAAAACGTTTTTTTTTTCTTTCTCATCTCTTCTTCTTCGTTATTCCCTTTTCCTCCTTGCCTGACTTTTTCTTAGTTCCTATTTTTTTTATGTTCCTTGTTTTCTCACTTTTTATTAATTACTATTCTTTACTAGACATGTTCACCACTTCAGCCTTTGTTCTCTCCATCTCCTCCGCAGGAACGTCTCGGAGGAGCCGGCTGTTCGGAACCTTCCCAGGAAACTATGTTAAGACTCTTTAATGAAGACCTACGGCACAAGAATTGAGGCCCAGTGTGAAACCTCAACCCTGAGAGAGAGTGTGTGTGAGAGAGTGTGTGTGAGTGTGTGTGAGACAGAGAGAGTGTGTGTGCATGCAAAAACTGTTTTAGCACTCACTAGCCATCTCTAGCCAACACTTTGGTTTTCTCCTCCACTGAAGTTTTGCTTCCGTCCTGAATGAGGAGCAGTGTTACTCCGTGCTCCGTAATAATATTCACATTATTTATTAGCCATAATATTTTATAACAAGCAATAGGTTATCTTTTTGAAAAGGGTAACGAGTAGGAGAGAAACTCTGAGAAACGATTGGTGGAGAGAAACGATCGACGTCACGCGAAGACGGAAAAAAAATGCTAAGTTGATTTCCTTTCAAAATGAGACAAATCCATTTAAAAAAAGAATCAGTTTATGAAATTGTCTTGATCTGAACATTGTCAAATGTATTTTTTGTTTTAAAAAAAAAAAAAAAAACGCCTGTCATACCAGGTTTCTTGTCACTTGTGGGTGTGGCCTGTATGGCTACTATTGAAATGATGAACGCCAATTTGTTCGACTGTATACTGAAACCTTTTATAACCCTTTTTCAGGACTCTGCTAGACGTTCGTATTTGTATTCCTTATAACAATTAATCATATCTGGATTCTAGGCTAGCTAGGATGGTGTTGCTATGGTTACAATGTGCACAATTTCTCACGTGAAAGCAGCGGAGACGTGCGGAGACGACCTTACGTGGCGTGATTGTGGAGAAAGCGTCGTCGTGCAGTCCTGCAGACAGCAGTCCTATCCTACTGTATGTTCTATCGCTGCTTTAGGTACTTCCTCTGATTTTTCTCAAAAGATTATTTGCTCATGCATTCTTCATCCTGCTGCCATGACCTCTAAACAGCGCCACCTGCAGGACTGGAGCACTGGAGAAGATGCCATTTTCTTTTTCTTTCTTTCTTCATTTTTCTCATGGTAGCAAAGTTGTCTCCACATTAAGCACCCTAAGGTGTTTATTAGACGCAGATATTTAAACTCAGGAGCAAATGAGGTTATTAGTGCACAAGCAATAACTCTCTGTCCACTAAGTATTCATTTCCAAAACATGGCAATCAGCGGGTGTGTATTAAATGACGTTATGGTGCATTTTGCACGATGATGATACGAATTTCCAGATGTATCTCCAGTATGTTGGTATGTGTGAAAACCCTTTTTACACATCGTCTGATTTAAAAGGTGGAGAAACCGCTGCATCGTTATGGGTTTGTATACACGATGAAGGTCGATGATGGTCCGTGCCACATTTTTTTCCTTCACTTTGTAAGAACACAAGCTAACCGGATGTTTTATATTATTCTTATTTCTTTGGCATCAGGGCTCAGATAGATTAGTTATAGTTGTTATAGATGTTCAGAGTGACGACTGTAGCTGCACCTTACATACATGAGTTCAATGTTTGTTTGTTTGTTTGTTTGTTTGTTTCATGAATTTTTCTTTTTTTTTTTTGTATAACGGAATCCACTTGCTTTATAAAGTCACTTTGCTCACACGCTCATTGGTTTGGGTTTCATTTCATTCACATTAGAGTTTTTATTATTATTATTATTATTATTATTTTTATTACTGATTGCTGTTTTAACATCAGACATCTGGGCGTAAAATTTTGAACAATCCTGATGAACGATCCGGATCGACAGCTGTGAAGAAAAGCTCACCAAGACAAAATGGAGGAAACCTTGACATACAATGGAATCTATCTGTAAACCAAGAATTGTTTACTGTCTGATGGAGCTGCGAGGCTATTAGCTAAAGCTAAATTGGCTACATTTACATATAAATTCGTAATCTATAAAATCAGCACATGCTTCGTATCCAGCAGTACCATGATGTGCCAAAATATTCCTACTTATACATAAAACATGTAATTATGCAGGAAATGGACAATTATTTTGACCTGAACTGAGCTTTACCTCAACTCCAGGACTGAAAGGGGACAAAATGGTGTTTAGGGACACATCCTATCTTTCAAAATCTGGACTTTTTTTGAGGATCTGCTTTTGTCTTTCTAGGCTTTTGGATAATTAATAGACCCACACAAACATTATCTATATATATAGTGAATCTTTCTTTTACACACACGCGGTCTCGGAGTATCTAATAAATTCCTTCTCCGTGATCAGCCTCTGTTTTTATTCTGTCTTTTATGAAATGTGTGTGTATATACATTTGTGAACTGTGTAGGTGTGATTCTAATCTATGTCCAATTACATTAACGTTCAATGCTTTATATAAGTGAAGTTATGCACAAATGTAGTGAAGTAGAAAGTACAGATATTTGCTGTACAATGTAGTGGTGTACAAGTAAAAAAAAAGTGTCCACTAGCAAAGCTACTCAAGTAAAGTACATAAATGTAAAACACTTACGTACAGTGACAAATATAAAAAAAATAATCTGAATTTAGCATTTCAATGTTTCTTAGATACTTTTTAGTTTTGTTTTTTTTAGCAGTTTTTAATACTTAAAAAAGTTGTACAAATATAGCTGTTAAAAAACAAATCAGACAAAAAAGAGTGGATTGAATTGAATCCAAAATTATAACAACTAAAAATCTAATAGAATCAACATCTCTAGTGTATGAACCAATCAGCTTCATGTAATGTGTCTTATCATCATATTTGTCCACGAACGAATTAGAAAGTATTTCTAACACCCTTGTCGATTTCCTGTTGTCCTTATAAAACCAGATCTAATGGATAAAAAACACCACTAAGCAAAATCCATTGCTATCCGATGTGAATGAACCTGATCACTTCAATCAGAGAGAAATCAGTCCTGTATCAGTGTTTCTTTCAAATCAAGCTTTTAGGAAGCCAACTTCACCGGCCACATGTCATTATTATTTTTTCTTATTAGCATGCTAGCAAGCCAGGAACTTAGCACACAGGTTGGTATCCATGCTACACCGTTCATAGGACATGTATTTCCCACGTATTTCACTATGTCCTGTATGATGTTCTAAAAGAATCCTCTTGTACAGTATCTTTAGCAAGACAAGCTAACAGGCTGTGTGCTAAGAAACACTGTCGCCTTGCACCTCCAGGATCCGGGTTCGATTCCCAGCCAGGCTCGATTCCCGTCTCTGTGTGCCTGGAGTTTGCATGTTCTTGCAACGGGTACTCGTCAGTTTCCTCCCACAGTGACATGCAGATTAGTCTAATTGCTTGTAGTGTGAATGAGTGTGTGTATAAGTGTGTGCCCTGCGATGGATTACCTGTTCAGGGTATATCCCGCCTCGTGCCCTAAGCCTCCTGGGATCGGCTCCAGGCCCCCCGCGACCCTGAATACAGGATAAAGCAGTACAGACGATGAGTGAGTGAGTGAGTGAGTGAGTATTCTCCTAATATTGCAAGCAGAAGGAAATGTAATACACGAGTACATGGACAGTACGATTAACATATCCGTTGTATGCGCCACCGTTTTAATCTCAGGTAAGGCGGTATGGTGGCTTAGTGGTTAGCACTGTCACCTTGGACCTCCAGGGTCCGGGTTCGATTCCTGTGTCGGCTCTGTGTGCATGGAGTTTGCATGTTCTTCCTGTGCTTGGTGGGTTTCCTCCCACAGTCGAAAGACACGCAGATTAGGCTAATTGGCTTTCCCAAATTGTCCCAAATGTGTGAATGTGTGTCTGAATGTTGACCAGAGGTCCTACTACGGGTGTAAAAAAAAAGTGGAATAAATACAATGGTCACCATTAGCCTCCACGGTCCCTAGTTGGACTACAGAGGTTCCTCGGTGGACGGATGGATCTCAGGTAAGCTCAACTTGCTTGAATTCCAGCCTAGACATTTCCTAGTGGTGGCTCAGTGGTAGGTGTTTTGTCTGCCATGCGGAAGGCCCGGGTTTGATTCCCAGCCAGTGCCAAAACCCCAGCCACTGGATGAAGTCCCGGTCCCAAGCCCGGATAAAATGGGAGGGTTGCATCAAGAAGGGCATCCTGCGTAAAACCCGTGCCAAGTTTGTCTGTGTACCGGATGGTCTGCTGTGGCGACCCCTTGCCGGGAGCAGCCGAAAGACCAACAACAACAACAACAACATTTCCTAGTTAGCAATATTACTTTTATTTCCAGGAACTTTTGTTCAGGATGACTTGTATCCATGTAGCATCAAGCTGAGTTAGCATAACTAACTGCTAAACAAACTTGTCGATTAGTTAACTAGATTTTAAAAGCAGCTTCCACAACACTGTAAACATGACAGCTAATATCACCGAGCATTATTTTATCATTCCGAGCTAGTCAGCATATTCTCCAGCAATTTAGCCTTCTTGCTAAGCTACTGTGCTGGCTGTTTGTTTTGTGTTTTTAAAAAAAACAGCTAAATCTTTTGAACTATATTATTCCATTTGGATCAAATGATTGGTGACCCTTAACCTCGTTGAAATCTTTCCAAAAAATCATCCAGAACATTCCCAGAACCTCCAGAATGCGTATGTTATAAGAATGATCTGCTAACCTAAAATAGTCAGCCAGGTTTCAGCTTGAAGATTTCTGTATTCCTTGATATTTTTCAGTTATTTCACTTCTTTAAATTTGAGCTGGTTAATTAAATAGCGTCCCCAACACTGCGAACAACAAATCGGCTTTATGTCGTGAGCTGGCTA
This sequence comes from Clarias laeviceps, assembly GCA_030014305.1. Lineage (NCBI taxonomy): Eukaryota > Metazoa > Chordata > Actinopteri > Siluriformes > Clariidae > Clarias > Clarias laeviceps. The sequence continues at coordinate 2,431,318 of JAQMYJ010000013.1, read as the reverse complement.
GCATGTTTCCGTGCTACTTCGCATGCTGACAAGCTACTCAGAATACCTGCTATTTAGCGTGATGCTAAGTTAGCGCTTTTCTTTTTGCTTTTACCTTTTTCAGCACAGTTGTGACAAATTGTGTTTGTGTTTACTCTGGTTGTTAGCAGGCTAGCACACAGCTAGTCTGTTAGCTATCTGCCAAACGAGCTGATTCGGCTTTATATTCTCTATCTTAAATCATGGCCGTATTGGATAATATTTGCATCTGCTGCCAAGGCTAAATATGTTCCAGTTTAAAAATGTCATTCCTTCCATATATGATACACAAGCTTCAGCTCTGTGTGTGTGTGTGTGTGTGTGTTTTTCTCTTGAAAAGGGCATGTCGGAAAGTTTTGGAACAAAGATATTGTGTGTGTGTGTGTGTGTGTGTGTGTGTGTGTGCCTTNNNNTTGAGGATAGTTATCATGAGCTGCTGCCCTTATTTGGTGAGACACAGAAACAAGTGGTGGAGAGAATATGCTTCTCTCTCTCACACACACACACACACACACACACACACGAGCGCGCACACAGTGTTTCAGACAGGGATCCTTTTGTACTGATCCCTGTAATCCTGGTGTCTTATGAGTTCGGGGTAAAGCCCTGGTCCTAAACCCACCTGATCCAACTTTCGGCTTTATTCAGTGTTAACACAAAGAGATTGCCAAGACAGCTGGACGTAGATCCTGTTGTGCTCCGGCTTATCCTAGATTTAGCTTAAACGTGACTATCAATTTATTGTTAATTTCACCTACACAACCCCTTCTCCCTATTTTGAGGAGAGAAATACACTACCTCACAGTTGTCCCATAACGTAACTAGCTGGCGAAGCACTGGGACAAGGATAATCTTCTGCACTGGTGTATGTTAAAGATGGACAACGGCGTGGGTTAAAATCAGCAAAGTGTGTATGAATTGTAACGGAAGCTGTATTATATGTATTTCTGTAAAAGTCCTTTGTTAATTCTGAGTTTGTTTGTTTTTTCGATGGACAGCGATAGAGTCCGTTACCGTGGCAACAGTGGCGTCATTTCCCTGATGGACAAAGGACAAGGAAGGTCATCTGCAAATGCCGACCTTTCAACTTTGTACTCAGATCTCAGGATCGGTTGAACTTTCACTTTCCTCACATCTTCTGTGTAATAGCCTAGAGGTCCTTCCCCTCCAGTTTAGGGAGAAAATTCAATCTCATCAGTTCTATCTCAACATTTATGTCTTTTCACAATTCAGCGATGTGAATCCTAACGTGAATGGCATTCTATACGATTAACGTGATCATAAAAATTCACATATTTTATCTAAAAAAATAATTAAAAAGCACACTGTTTCATTTTAAAATCAAAAAGGAAGTGAACTGATCCCAGATCAGAAATAATCACCTTTTAAGGTCAGAAGCAAAAATGATCTCAGATCAGTAACATGGACTGTTTAAGCACAAAATGATCAGCAATGATCAGGTCAGTCCGGCTTTCTCATTACTGTCATTTATACAAATGAAAAGCATAATGAAATATGTACAGTGAGCATCTTACTAATACGGTAATAACTATATGAACTGATCACAGATCTGTAGAATTACCCTTGTGTCATGCAAGAATTTCAAGCATTATTTTTAAAGAAAAGTGAAAAACTGATCTCAGGACAGCCGCATCAACTGTTCTGTGTTCATCAGAATTTTAAATAAAAAGCAAACAACTTACAGAACTGGTCTCGGATCAGTAATGTTATATCGGTATTATAGACTAAGATAAGCTGAAAAACTCAGTGACGTTACCCAATTCATGTAACTGGAATTGTTACTGAATAACTGACTGATCTCAGATGACACGCATTGTAGTTAATGAAGCATGTAAAGCATTACTGGTCTGAGATCAGTTATGTAGCCTTCATTAACTTATAAAAGAATAACTGATCTCAGACCAGTAATGCTCTTTATAGGTTTGTTTTGCAGATGTTTAAAGAGTTACACAACTGGTCTCAGCTCAGGGAACCAGGGGTGATTAGTATGAAAAGGAGAAGAAAAAGAGTGAGAGAGAGTGAGAGAGAGAGAGAGAGAGAGTTTTAGATGTATGATCTGTCCAAACAGCTCATCCTGGGAGGTGGGGTCTTTTCCTGTTTTAATAAAGCCTAAACACTGGACAGCGCTCCATTCCGCTGGAGGATACACACTCTGTATAGACACACACACACACACACACACGCGCTGTAAAGCTATGGCGCATTGTGTCATACTGGATGGACCACCACCATGGGGCTTCCGGCTGATTGGAGGAAAGGATTTCAACCAGCCTCTCACTATCGCCAAGGTGAGTGTGTGTGTGTGTGTGTGTGTGTGTGTGTGTTAGTTCAGTGTTCAAAGGGAGTATTTAAGCCTTTGTGTATATTATGTAGTGCATGACTCTCTCTCTCTCTCTCTCTCTCACACACACACACATACAAGTGACAAAGTCACTGCAGTAAGTTGAACAAAAAGTATTCACTTCATTAAAGAAGGTCGAATACACCGAACAAGCAGAGGATATAAACACGACCCAGCATCCAGGATGGATTTCTTGTAAGTGTAAAAGTCAAACTAAATTTAGTGTGTGTGTGTGTGTGTGATGCTAAAAGTTCAGCAGTGAATCATTCCTGAGGAAGGCGGCACTGAGAACATTCGCACCTGTCGCTGGAGTGGATTATCGCTCCTCCCTTCAACTAACTAGTGCTGAGTGATGGACAGTTTTACTGGACCTGATGGATTTGTTCATGTACAACTTCAACAAAACATTCCTCGACAGATGATACTGTGTTTAAAATCTATTTAAAGATGGTTTTATGGAATATAGGATAGAGCTTAGATTTTATGACTAGCATAGCATCCTGAGCATCAAGAGCTCACCTGAACATGACAATTTAAACATTTTTTTAAATATATTCACACAACATTTAGGAGTATGTTTACGGGAATTATTGACCGTTCTTCCAGAAGCGCATTTGTGAGGTCAGACACTGATGATGTTGGATGAGAAGGCGTGGCTCACAGAGGGGTTTTATAGGGTTGAGGTTGAGGACAGTCAAGTTCTTCCACACCAAACTCACTCATCCATGTCTTGGATGGATCTTGCTTTGTGCACTGGTGCGCAGTAGTGATGGATCGTTCATGAACGATTCGTTCTTTTTGAACGAATCTTTAACGTGACTCAGATGAACGAGTATCTCGGAGAGTGATTC
>JAQMYJ010000013.1:2367379-2395295 GCA_030014305.1 Clarias laeviceps | reverse complement strand
TTTATTTATTTATTTCTACGAGCTTCTGGGTTTCGGAGTCACACGTAACAATACTGTACAGCGGAAATGGTGTGTGTTGTTGTTGTTGTTGTTCTGATTCCTCTCCGATGATGTGGGGAAATTTGTACACATTTCAGCGTTAAAGGTGAGTTTTGTCCTGGTTTTTAGTGCAACTTTCTTCTTCTTCTTATTATTATTATTATTATTATAATTAGTATTAATTGATTGTTGTTTAACTAATTAACGCCGCATAGACTCTGGGTTTATTTTCCTTCAGCTTTAACAGAACACCCGGACCTGACCCAGTCTTATCATTAGTGTAGAATTGAAACACATGACGTCTATTTGTTCGTGTTGACTCGCCCCTTCTCTAACGTCATCACTTTCATTTCACAAAATCCATTTGTTTTAGCCACAGAAAAACAAAGTTTTATTGCGTTGAGCAACAAAAACCCATTACAGCCACATGAGAAGATAATGGAAAACAAATTGAAAAAAAAAAAAAGTTGGAATTGAAAGTGTAAAAGAAAATTTGATAAAAAAAAAAAAGAGAGGGGCGGGTCTTGTAGAGGTCAGCACACCTCAAATTCACATCTTTTTATTATATAATTGATATTTCTTAAGAATGAATCCTAGCATGAATCCTGTTGTAGCTCAGGCAGCTAAGCCTCCCGGTTCAAGTCTGTCTGTTGGTGGGTTTCCACCATGCTGGTCCCATGGGAGGGTTGTGTCTGCTGTGGCAACCCATCAACGGGAGCAGCCGAAAAAACTAACAACATATATTATAGATTTTTTTTCATGGCTGACAACCTGGTCTTCCTCTGGGTTTGATATACACTGTATACACTTCAATATGGAGTCGCTATAACAGCTTCCACTCTTCTAGGAAGGTTGTCCACAAGATTTTGGAGTTCATTCTTTCTGTAGAGCGTTTATGAGGTCAGGGACTGATGCTGGACGAGAAGGCCTGGCTCGTAATCTCCGGTCCAGTTCATCCCAAAGGTGCTTGATGGGGTTGAGGTTACAGGGCTCTGTGTTGGGGCCGGTCAAGTTCTTCTACACCAAACTCATCAAGCCATGTCTTTATAGTCCTTGCTTTGTCCACTGGGGCTCAGGCTTGTTGGAATAGAAAAGCGGTCTTCCTTAAACTGTTACGTGGGTTAAGTGAAGTATAGCATTGTCCAAGATGTCTCGGTATACTGAAGCATTAAGATTGCCCTTCACTCGGGATAATGGGCCTGATTGATTGAAACACCTGAATTCAATAATTAACAGGTTTGGCCAAACACTTTTGTCCATATAGTGTGTATTATATTAACTGAGATGCTTTTTCTATTCACAACGGTTTGAAGTGTTAATTTGCGCTACATTCTTCTTATTATTTGTTGTTTAATTGGTTATATTACCGCCAACTGTACTGTAGGTCTCATGTAGGTTTCCAGTCCAGACATCCTTAAAATGTCTAATGTTTCCTTCGACTTGTCTTGTTTTGTCTGTTTGTCTGCTTTATTTGACATTCCACACACTTTTTCTTCTCGGCACGTTTCCGTCTTAGTACTTCTCCATGACTTTAGTGGAAACTCTGTAGGTTGCATCACCGCCACCTCTAGATCTTTCTCTCTCCTCAGCATCACTGTCCTTTAAAGCCGACTTTCCAGTCCATTCTTATTCAAAAACAATATTAAATGATTCCATGACTCCTCCTTCTAAAAGACTATTAACATTGCTTTCTACTCTCCCTAGTTCTTCATTAGGGTTTTATATATATTCGGAGATGCTTTTTTACTCTACACGGTTGTAAAGAGTGGTTATTTGCGTTACTGCAAGCCTTCCTGCTATAAGTCTACTCCTTTCTCATCAACATTTATAGACGGTGAAAAATAAGAAGTTCACAATGTACAGCCCAAAAGAACTGGAAGTGGATCAACCGTTCCTCGACAGCAACTGCGATGCGAGCGGCACCAAACCGGAAGAACCCATCCACCAGGAGACAGAGGAAAGAGATATTACTAATGAGGAGCATCCGGACCAAGCGGAAACCTCTGAAATCACGAGAGAGGTCGAGGAGCCTGAAAGCGTACAGGAAGGAAGTAAGGAGACTATTAAGCCAGAGTGTGAAGTAGAATCGTTAGAGAAAGAGATGTCCAGGCTTGAGGTTCAGCAAGGGTTGACTGTGAAGGATGATTCTGAACGTAAGGAGGACGGTGTTCAAAAAGATGAGGCGATTTGTGGAAGAGGAGACTCCGCCACCTCATCTGAGAAATTCCCTCCACTCACTCGCTCGGAAATGTCCCACTTGATTCACGGTATCCAACTCGAAGGATTGTCCAGCATCTGCGCCTCCCCTTCCTTGCCAGGGGAGGAAGATGATCTTGTTTTTAAAAGCATGGAGGATAGCTACCATCACACGGAACCAGGCAAAAAGTCCTCTGGTGATTTCCACACCTGGAACCAGAGACATTCATCATCATCATCATCCAGTAGTAGAGAGAGCACTCCTACTCCTTTGGACAGGCTCTCTAACGAGCAATCACCCTTGTCGTCACAGCTACAGACAGGACTGGAATCAGTCAATTGGAAACAATGTCCGAGAACCTCAGATATGTCTATTTCTGATGACACGGTGACAGACGTTACCCTTTTATCCTCTCCGGATATTAATCTCCATCGGCTGTTCGGCCTAGCCCCGCCCACCTCCTCTGAATCCACCCCACCTAAAGACACTTCGGGAAGCACCAGTGCACAGCAGCTTGATGCAAATACAGCTGGAGGGAAAAGATCCGGTAGGTATTACAGCTTATGAAAGATGAAAAACCACTTAAGCTTTGATAGTGTTACCTTCTCTTTTTTTTTTATCTTTTCCTGATAAAACCACTATAAATTTTGTCTAATGTATAACTTATAACTCGTTTCAGTCACGTTTGTAGGCAATCAAGGAGTTCGGAAAATCTTCAAATGTATAAGTCATGTTCTGCTCTTAAGTCTTCGTCCTGTTTCCTCTCCGTCTCCAGCTGTGCTGTGTGCACACAGGAAGATGGACAGGGTCTCCACTCCTGGCGAGTCCTCTATCAGCACCAGCAGGAGGAGCAAGACAAGATGGCAGCGTACGACCTGTCCTTTCCCTAGTGACACGGCGCGATACGTTGAGCGCAAGAACCAGCATCACCAGCGTGAGCCGTGCCAGTCCTCCACTTGCGCTTCCTCTCACTCTGGCAGTCACTCGTACATGCCACTCCTCCGGCCTTATCACACCGCCCTCAACAGGCAGCGCGACCAACGACGTATCCAGCGAGAGAACATGGTCCGTGTCAGAGCTCTTTCTGAACGATTCATAGTGTTCAAGTATTTATTTATTTATTTATTTTTTCATTTCCTACGTCTGGTGCCCTGTGTTTCCCCAGTGTTCACAGCTCCTAGTTTACGTCTTTGCACATATGAACACTAGTGGTCTAGGGCAGTGGTGGCTCAAACGGTTAAGGCTGTGGCCCACCAAGTTGAACCTTTGAACAAGGCCCTTAACCCTATCTGCTCCAGGGGGGGGGGCTGTAATCTGTCTGACAAGGCACTCAGGGTGACCCAGCTTCCTAACTAAGATAGGCGAAAAAATCATTTCAATATGTTGTATGTGACAAATAATTGAACCTTATTATTATTGGAGGTTTCCCTAGATCATGTTTCAGCTCTTTTCACCCCCTCATATTCTCAGCAACCAACCATTTTTGCTTGCTGGTCAGTGTCCTGTGTGATTGATGTTAGACTGAGTTCTTGTACTTTTGGACAGGAAAAATGAAAGTTTACATGATTTGGATTTCGATGTTGATCGCTTCTGCAGTATTTAATTCAGGGTCCAACTACAAAAGTGTTATACTGTAGGTTGGCAGAATTTGTTTCTGATCTTTGTCTTTCCTCTTGCTCTTTCTCTATCCCTTTATTCTTATTAAAGAGGAGTACTGCATGCTCTCACAATAAAATTACACGCTCTTAATCCATACCTGTCCTTTTGTCACAGGCCATTCGGAAGCGTTTGGAGGCTGTGAAGCCGACACCAGGAATGACCCGAATAGAACAGCTCACAGACTACCAGCGCCAAGCCGGATACCTCGGAATACCTACGGCTCCCTTTAGGTCTATCAGGTATTAACACTCACGCATTTTACTGTGACGATAGTTTAAAGGACATGTTTTTATACAAACTCATTTTTTCCAGTCTGCCTGTAGACATAAAAACATTTAAATATTACATCTTTATTATTTTTGTATTGGCTGTGGTTTAAACAAGGGAATTAATTAGGTTCCCCTCCCTGTTGTGACCTCAAAAAAAAAAAAAGCCCCTTCTACTCTGGCTCGACACTGAAACAGCGTATTCGGAGGAGGGGTGAAATTATAAAGACAGCATTATCTGATTGCGCACTATTTCAGCTGGAGCGTTAACCCTTTGTCATTTTGCAAGTGTTTTTGTAAATGAAATGATGTCGCACCAACCCAGCAAAAAGAATGTGTACATAAATGGTAGACGTGTTTCCTTTATGAAAGAGTTCATTTAAAGTAGATGTTAGGGTTTTTTAAGTAAGTTAAGTAAAAAAAAAAAAAAAACATTTCAGATTCTCATCTCCACACTCCACACACCAGACTCCGCCCCCTAATGCACAGCTCTCCATTCACAGTCAAATCTTCTATAAGCGACTCTATTCAGATATAAATAATTTCTAATTGCTGCATTGTTTTAAAGAGAGTGATTTATAGTGTCTATGTATGTCTGTGTCCAGCAGAGTAAAAATTTCAATAAAGAAATTAAAAAATAAAGTTCTTGTGTATAGAGGTAATAATCTTGCTCTGAGAAAACGGCTCCTCATTTGAATCTACAGGAGGAATTGTAGGAAAGTGATTTCTTCTGGACCTGAAGTTTGTGATGCTGATGGAGAACTCTTTTGATTTCGAAGAATGAGTCGATCCAGACGTCCAGTGGGAGATGAACTGAGTGATCAGTAAGTGGATTTTCTTATGACGTTACATCCTAATAGAGCTCAGTTCTGCTTTCAAAAAGGGCAGCGGTATTTGAGATATTAGATTGTGCTATAAAGGTGGTCAGTCCACTTACTCACATTCCAGTTACGAATTTCCGCAGATACAAACAGACTGCGATTCTAGTACCGGTTCAATTGCGGAAGTATCTCATGATATCAGATACCAATATTTACAGTTGTATACAATATTTTCAGTGTGTAAGTGAATGTATAAAATGTCTAAAGACCGGTATATTGTATGTGTGTGTGTGTGTGTGTGTGCGGGAGGAATGAGTCGGCCTCAGCGGTTTCAGTGAATCAGTCCGGGAGCACGATGATAGAAAACATCTGTCCTGTAAAGCTGTCCTGATGGTGAATAATCCTAACCAGAGAATTCTCAATAAAACAGAGTTCACAGTCCAATACAGTGGAAAACAGCTCCGAGACAAAAATGGCGTCTGGGATTCCTTTCATGATTTAAAGGAGCAGAGACAGTAAAATTGTGAGATTTCCTTAGGCGCAGTTGCAGTTTTTTGCTGCATCAAAGATTTTATTTATTATGCTTTCATGTTTTTTTTTTTTTTGCACATGTACAGTGGAGAAGACACTTCCGGCCAAAGCTTGGACCGTCTGTAAAACTGGATCATGAGACTTCAAGGTGTGTAGAATTTCAAACAATAAGACTGATAATGCAGAGTAACTTTTTGCTGTTTTTATCTGACATTGAGTAACTGCTCTTCCATGAATGGATGGAATGCGGTTTTGAATTTGTTAATTTTCAGGGTATTATCTAAATATCTGAATCTACTTCTTCTACTTCTACTTTTCTTTATTCCACTGGACAGGAATGCTACTTCAAGACATGGAGCTGAGACATGGAGCTTCACCCCCACAAGTGAAACGCCCCAACTTGCTTTCTTCACCACCACCTCCTCGGCCTTCTATCGTTCTAATAAAGTCTGACAAGGAACTTTCACATGGATCAGAGTTAGTTCATTAGGCTTTGTGAGCTGGATGGACACATGAGGGTTATCTGTCTTCTCCACGATCCACAAAGTCTTTCAGAGAGGAGTGAAGTCCAGAGATGCCAACGGGTCTACCAAGACATTTCCTTGCCTTTTTCCAATCTAACAGTACAACAAATGACCTGTCCGGTCAACTCATCCAGTACCATCCTGCGCAGCATAAGATCATGAAATGGTATAGAAAACTCTTTTTACATTTCCTGGACAAACTGTTTTGACGAGTGGTACAAAAAAATATATATATGCAATTTGTTTGTTTTGTTTTTTTAATTTCTCATATATATTCAGCAAAAAAGGCTCTGCAGACCAGTCACTTTACCCCAAATAAATCATCTTTCTGAATGTTAGAATTGATCTGTTCTGCTACGGACACACACTCAAGGCTTGTGTTCAAAACAATCTGTGAGTGTCATTTATTCTACTTTTTTTTTTTTTACATTTTTTTCTTCGGTTCCAAAATATATTTTCTTCTATGTGTACTTTGAAAAACGTTTAAAAGTTGTACATGATTCTGACATGGATACAGCAGCCATATTACACAGGGGGGAAAAAGTTTGTGCTCTATATAAATAAGTAAAAATATATTAGTTACTATACTGGTAAAGGTTTGAAATGTACACGAATCTAAGGAGGTCTTCAGAAAGCCCTAAGACTTTAGTGTTTTTTAGAGAAGATTGTTTTTGTTCATTTTGATTTCATTTAGAGAAGTTTGTTTTTTTTTATTTTGCTTTAGTTTTGTTTAGAGTAAGTTGGTTTTGTTAATTTGGTTTACAAAATTTTGTAAATTTTGTTAATTACAACTTTTGCTTGTTTAACGGAGGTTCTTTGTGTTGGTGTCTTCTAGTTTAATCATTGTTTTTTTTTTCACCATTTGATTAATAATGTTCATCTTCAACTTAAATGAAAACGTTTACATTTTTACTCCATTTTCTGGCACACCAAAGGATTATCAAAAGGGGATATTATTCTGACAAAAAAAGTCAGACATGCTGTCCACACATCATGTATTCTTACTTCTTTTGCAAATATTAAGTCCTTCAATCCTGTGAGAAATTATTTTCATACCTCAGTGATCAGGGACAGGAAACGTCTCCAGGCTACTGTAACCTGTTCTAGAACTCTCAGTACTGTATCATGTCGTTGTTGACGTCTTCCTAAGACTTGGTGGTAATAAATTGATTTACTAAGCAACCTCTTACAACGTTTGCTACTAATACTAATTCTCTAATAAGCTTGTGTTTGAATAATCTTTACAGTACAGTATGTGAGAAACTTCCTTAAAGAATATTGTAATAGTTATTTTGCAAACTAGATAAGCGCTCTTGATAAGCGAGTCAGCATGTTAATCCAAATGTCATGTTACAAGTATAAGAGCTAGCTAACCGTTTCACACTGAAGAGGTTAATATCACTTAAGTACATTTTGCACACAGTGTGGTTAACTGTTACTTATTCTGTTTTGTGGCTCCCTCTGCTGAATGCTTTCACAATAAAGATGTATTTGGTTTACCCTTGCGATTTTATTTGACCCTCCAAAATGTATGCAAAGGACGTAAAATTTCACGTGACGGTATCTTTGAAACTGCTATTCTATGTGAACTTTAGTGTTATTTAAAAAAGCTGTGGTGCAAGTTTTTTTTTTGTAGAATGTGTCACTGTTTGCTTGCGTTGCTTTCTTTCCAACTTAGGTTTTATCATCTAAGATTATAATGTGCACAAGTCATATGGCTCAATTCATAAACTTTCATAAACTTTTGGGAATTTTAGTGAAACATTTGCACATTAAAAAAACAAACTTTGACACTTTTATTTTGGGTGGATTTGGTCAAAAGATTTTGTTTAGGGAAGGTTGTTTTAACTTTGTCTATTTTATTTACTGTAGGTTATTTTTGTTAATATTTGTCTAGATTTTAGAGTTTAGAGAAGGTTGTTTTGGTTAATTTTGTCTAGGCTCTGTTTAGAGAATGTTGTTTTTGTTTATTTTGATTAGATTTTGTTAAGAGATGGGTACTTTACTTTTGTCTAGTGTTTTTTTTTTTTTTACAGCAGGTGTTTCTGTTCATTTTGTTTAGATTTAATTTAGAGAATCTTGTTTTTGTTAATTTTGCTGTAATTAGAGAAGGTTGTTTTACTTTTGTCTAGTTTTTACAGCAGGTGTTTCTGTTCATTTTGTTTAGATTTAATTTAGAGAATCTTGTTTTTGTTAATTTTGCTTTAATTAGAGAAGGTTGTTTTACTTTTGTCTAGTTTTTTAAAGAGTAGATTTGGTTTGGTTTATTAGGTTTGATTATTTTTGGTATAGATTTTGTTTAGAGTATGTAGTTTTACGTTTGTTTAGTTTTTTTTTATATAGTGGACTGTCTTTGTTAATTATGTCTAGAGAAGGTTGTTTTTGTTAACTTCGCTTTGATTTTGTTTAGAGACGATTGTTTCACTTTTGTCTAGAAATTGTCAGGAGAAGGTTGTTTTACTTTTGTTTTTTTGAGTAAGTTGTTTTTTTAAGTAAATTTTGTCTAGAGTTTGATTAGATAAGTTTGTGTTTGTTCATTTTGCTTTCATTTTGTATATGTAGGTTGTTTTTATTTTTGCTTTGATTTTGTTTAGAGAAGGATGTTTTTTCTTTTGTTTATTATTATTATTTTTTTTACAGTTTGTTATAAGTCTATAATATGTTGTAAGTCTATAATATAATCCGAAATACATCTTTAAATTCGACAGCAAGCCGGTTGCGGAAGTGACGTCACTTAGTTACCGTCGCTAGGGAAACCCGCTTTCTTGAGTATCCACTGCTTAGCAAAGCTGTCGCTGTCAGGTGATTTCTAGCTGAAGCGTCATTTAAATTTTACGATTTAACGGACAAAAGTTTCCGTTAAAGATTCTCACTGTGTCGATCAGTTACAGTCCGTTTGTTACAATCTGATACAGTGTAGCGACTGTCGCGCTGCCGGGCCGCGCTGTGCGCTGATTGGTCACGGCGGTGGTGACGTCATTGGCACGTCACACTCAGGGAACCGAACACAGGCCCGAGTAAAGCGGGTTCTGTTTATTTATTTATTTCTACGAGCTTCTGGGTTTCGGAGTCACACGTAACAATACTGTACAGCGGAAATGGTGTGTGTGGTTGTTTTGATTCCTCTCCGATGATGTGGGGAAATTTGTGCACATTTCAGCGTTAAAGGTGAGTTTTGTCCTGGTTCGCGTCTGCCGCGTTGCCATGGAGCTTCAGTGCAGTTTCCTTATTATGATTGTTATTATTAGGTTGAACACAAGCTGCACTGGATGTTCGAGTGTTTGCTGTGTTTATGTTGTTGGAAACCTCTGCTGTGTTAATGTTTAACTAATTAACGCCGCATAGACTCTGGGTTTATTTTCCTTCAACATCCTAACCTGCCCCAGTCCCTTCATACTCTATACACTAATGAAAAGTATTGCAAAGTTCTGTTAATGTTAAACAAATGGTATTCCACAAACACCTTTTGTGTAACATTAAAAAAACATCAAAAGTCCCCTTGAACTTTTCCACATTTTGTGCAAACATTACAAACTCAAACGTAAAAATAACCAGGTCAGGGTTACAGTTGTGGAGAAGTTTAAAGCAGGGTTAGGTTATTAAAAAAATACCCCAAGCTTTAAACATCTCACTGTTCAGTCCATCATCCAAAAACGGGAAGAGTACGGCACAACTACAAACCTACCAAGTCATGGACGTCCACCTGAACTAACAGGAGAGCATCAATCAGACAAGCAGCCAAGAGGCCCATGATAACTCTGGAGGAGCTGCAGAGATTTATGGTTCAGGTGGACGAATCCGCCCACAGGACAAAGCAATAAGTCCTGTTTGGAGTTTGCGTGAGTGTGTGTGAGAGACACAGCAAACATGTGGAAGAAAGTGCTCTGGTCAGATGGGACTAAAAATCAACCTTTTGTCCTAAATGCAGACTGCTATGTGTGATGGAAAACTAACTCTGTGCATGGTGGTGGCAGCATCATGTTGTGGGGAAGCTGGTCAGAGTTGGTGGAAAGATGGATGGAACCAAATACAGGGCAATCTTGGAAGAAAACTTTAGTTAGAGTCTGCAAAAGAATTGAGATTGGGGCTGAGCTTCACTCTAAACATACAGCCAGAGCTACAATGGAATGGTTTAAATCAAAGCATGTTCATGTTAGAACAGCCGAGTCAAAGTCCAGACCTAAATCCAATTGAGTATCTGTGGTAAGACTTGAATTACTGTTCACAGACGGTCTGTACCAATCTGCAAAGAACGGGAAAAAGAAATTCACCTCTTGTAAAGACACGCCCCAGAACACTTGCAGCTGTAATTGCAGTGAAAGGTGGTTTTTACAAAGTATTAACTCGTGGTGGGGTGAATACAAATGCATGCCACACAGATTTTTATTTGTAAAAAGTTTTGAAAGCCGTTTATCATTTTCCTCCCATTCTACTACTACTACTACTACTACTATTCTACTGTCGGTCTGTCGCATAAAATCCCAATAAAATACATTTGTGGTTGTAACATTACAAATGTGGACAGGTTCAAGGGGTATAAATACTTTTGCAAGGGACTGACTATATGAGCGTAACTACTCCTTCACCTTGGCATAAACATTATTTTTAGTTTGACTTTATATATGGCGCCTATATATAAAATATTTTGGTGTGCCCATTCTTGAATTTGCGACGTCCAGTTGACTATGGGTGAAGCATGGAGGGTCTAAGTTAATGCTGACAACTTTAAAGGATTTCACCTAAGCTTTATTAATAGTCATGGCAAAGGCAATGCCATCTGGAAATTGAAGCATTTAAAGTCTATTTTTTCTGGGGTTTTCCAAATTCCTGAGTGATGATAAGTGATGACGTGGTGGAATTTTGAGAGGTTCCAAAGAATATAAAAATTCCATTGGATAGTTAATGGCTTCTTTTTAGTACACAACAGCATCAACCGATTTGCATGTAGTGCAAAATCCAGGCAGCTCTTATAAAATGTTGTAGTTGATTTTGTTGACATTTTGATTGTTTGTGGCAAGAATTGCGTGTTCACACAGCCACTACTGGTCTTGTTGAAATGTGCGTTTTTTTGTTTTGTTTTTTTTTTACAAAAAATTCTTATGCCGATGACAACATGCAGATGCAAATGAAATTAACCCTGATACAGTGTCAGAGGAGAACTTTCCATCTCCAAGGTTGAGTAGTTGTTTTGCGAAGTTTTCTTCGGTATGGCGCCACCTGGTGGACACACCTTCGACTGAACTATCTGTTCAAACACAGATCAAACAGAATTTGTGTTTTATATACTAGATTTAACATACAACATCTACGTTTTTATAATAATGGTTAAATGCGTGCATTGAAAACTATTTTTAAAATATAAGAGCCAATAAAAATCCAGTATGCAAAAGAGACCACTTCGCAACAATGATTAATCTGTAGAGGGGGCGGAGCTTATAGTGGTCAGCATGTTTATAGAATCGACAAATGTTTCCCAAGAATTCACCTTAAAATTTAAGAGTAGATCTTAGTAAAGATAAAAGCTGTTTATTAAACATCTTAATGCTTTAAAGGTGTTCCAGTAGTGAGGAGTTTCTTCGGCAGAGGAGAAAATGGCAGAAAGAATGACAAAGATAAAATTCTCGCTTGTATGTATGTTTGCTTCGTACAAACCAGCCCCTTGCACACGCCCGCAATCACAGTAAAGAGCTGAGCCATTTTACTCCACTTACTTTCAAATAGATTGCGTACGAAAATTACCAGTGCGGTTATTTTGTTTTAAAACGGCAAATGGGCAGAATTGAGATTGCTTTTAGTAGAGACTGGGTATAAATCATCATCATGAAAATCTTTTTTTGTGGTGATTCACGTATCGACTCACTGACTTCAAAATAAAATTTTGAAAAACTTGTTGTTATTGTTGGTCTTTCGGCTGCTACCGTTGAGGGGTCGCCATAGTGGACCATCCAATCCGCACAACAAAATGGCACAGGTTTTATGCCGGATGCCCTTCCTGATGCAACCCTCCCATTTATCCGGGATTCAGACTGGTGCTGCATCCAGTGGCTGGGGTTTGGGCATTGGCTCTGAATCACACCCAGGCCTTCCGCATGACACGCGAGAAACCTACTACTGAGCCATTAATGGCCCAATTTTTTAAAAACTATTTTTAAGTTTATAATAGAGATGAACCGGTCGATCGGTCAGTGTATAGAATTGTCCAGCTTTTAGTTTGATTGGCCATGACCGTTCATCAGCTGATCAGCCTCAGATATAAACGATTCTGTACTAGCGCCCAAGGATCCGAGTAGCGCAGCAGAAACTCTTTTCTATGGTGTTACATTATCAAAAATCACGCAAAAAAACCCCTCAGATTTGACTTTTTGACTTACATAACAAAGAATGGTTATTTGCATTACCACAATCCTGTTAGATTTAACCAGTCTACTCAGTTTTATTCTCTGATCTTTCTCACAAATGCTTTTTTTTTGCCTTTTAGACGGCGATAAATAAGAAGTTCACAATGCACAGCCCAAAAGCACCAGAAGAGGAAGTGGATCATTCGTTCTTTGACAGTGACTGCGATGCGAGCAACACCAAGCCAGAAGTACCTGTCCAAGAGGAGACAGAGGACAGAGACGGCACTAAGGAGGAACACCCGGACCAATTGGAAAGCTCTGAAATCACGAGAGGGGTCAAGGAGACTGAAAGCACTAATGAGGAGCATCCTGACCAACCAAAAGGCTCTGAAATCATGAGAGAGATCAAGGAGTCTGAAAGCACTAATGAGGAGCGTCCTAACCAACCGGAAAGCTCCGAAATCACAAAAGAGGTCGAGGAGCCTGAAAGCTTAAAGGTAGGAAGTGAAGAGACTGAAAATCCCGAATGTGGCGTAGAATCATTAGAGAAAGAGATGTCTGGGCTTGAGGTTCAGCGAGGGTTGATGGATGATTCTGAATGTAAGGAGGACAGCGTTCAAAAAGACACGGCGACTTGTGGAAAAGAGGATTCTGATAGCTCATCTAGGAAATCCTCTCCACTTGCTCACTCGGAAATGTCCTTAATCCGCGGCAGCCAAGCCGATATCTCGTCCAGCATCTGCTCCTCTTCCTACTCCTCGGCAGCTGAGGAAGATGATGTTTTCAAAAATAAGGAGAAGAGCCAGCATCGCAGGGAGCCAGCCACAAAATTTACTGGCAAATTCCGCCCCCGGAGCTCATCGTCATCCAGTAGTAGAGAAAAAAGCACCACCTCCTCGGCCAAGCTCTCCAACACAGAGTCAACCTTGTCACCACGCCGACAACCACGACCGAGATCATTCAATCGGAAGCAACGGCCCAGAACCTCAGAAATGGCTAATTCTGAAGATACCGTGACAGATGTTACCCCTTTATCCTCTCCGGACATTAATCCACCTTTGTCGTTCGACCTAGCCCTGCCCACCTCCTCTGAATCCCCCCTACCTAAAGACACTCCGGGAACCACCAATGCATGGCAGCTTGATCCAAATGCGGCCGGAAGGAAAAGATCCGGTAGGTATCATAGCCCCACCCATTTAGCCATGCTCACCGACAGGCAGTCATCCTTGTCCCCATGGCAACAGCCACGAGAGAGATCAGTCAGTCAGGAGCAACAATCCAGAACCTCAGAACCGAACGATTCTGATACAGTTACAGACGTTACTGCTTTATCCACTCCTAAGCAATCGTTATGTAAGACCCCGCCCGCTACCACTAAATCCACTAAATCCAAGCAGTCATTCCGTAAGACAACACCCACTACCACTAAATCCAAGCAGTCAGTCCGTAAGGCCCCGCCTACTACCACTAAATCCCCGAAATCCAAGCAGTCGTTCCATAAGGCCCCGCCCACTACCACCAAAGCCACTAAACCAACTAAGTCCACCCTACCTAAAGACACTTCGGAAACCACCATTGCACGGCAGTTTGATCCAAATATAGCCAGAAGGAAAAGATCTGGTAGGTATCACAGCCCCACCCACTTAGACTTGCTCTCCGACAGGAAGTCATCCTCGCCCCTATGGCTACAGCCACGACAGCAATCAGTCAGTCAGAAGCAACGACCCAAAACCTTAGAACCGGACGATTCTTGCGATACAGTCACAGTCGTTACCCCTCTATCCACTCCCAAGCAGCCTTTCCGTAAGGCCCCACCCACTACCACCAAATCCTCCAAATCCTCCAAATCCACTAAATCTACTAAATCCACTAAATCCACTAAAACCACCCCACCTAAAGGCACTTTGGGAACTCCACCACAACTGGATGCAAAAACAGATGAAGAGAAAAGATCTGGTAGGTATCGCAGCAAATGCAAAAAGGTGTTAAACAACCCAGAATATGTTTGATATTATAGATTGTCCAAAATGGATACATTTAGCTATGATGTGTGCGTTGAAAACTATTTTTTATGGGTGTGCCAAGCATTCTCTCATCAGAATCACAAGGTCATCACATGGAATGGTTTTCAGTTCAGTCTTGTCAAGAGGTAATCTGTGACATTTCTTGCCTTCTTAATGTGCTTTAGACCATAAGTTGTCATGTACAAAGGATGGGTATAGAGTCCATAGTAAATAGTCAATATTAGTGCTATCATTAATTTAATAAATGAAGGTCACTCAATCTGAAAAAGATTTGAAGAACTTTAAATGTATTCCCAAGTGCCAAACCCATCACTGTCAAGAAACTGGCTCTTATGAGGACTGACGTGCACCAAGGGAAAACCAAGAGCTACCTCAGCTGCAGAGGATAGGTTTTTTTAGAATGACTAGCCTAAAAAATGCTGATTTACAGCACCTCAGATTAGAGTAGCTGAGATTGTGTCACATGCTGACAACCTGTTTCTAATTGCCTCCGAGTGGCGCAGTGGTAAAGTGCTCGCCCTATCATCCGGCGCTTCCACACCTTCATAGTGATATCACGGAGCTGCTGGATGTTAGACACACGGTGCTTCACCACCTTCTGCTTGAGGAAGCCCCACAGATTCTCAATAGGGTTCAGGTCTGGAGAAATACTCGGCCACTGACAAATACATGAGCATGATGAATAGGACACGTGACTTTGCATGGTTTAAGATGTACAGCTGTTATCACTTAGGGCGTACTCACCTTTGTTGCCAGCTATTTTGACAATAATGGCTGTATGTTAAGTTATTTTCATAGGACAGTAAATCTGTACTGTTATACAAGCTGCACATTGAATATATCCAAGTTTCATTTCTATAGTATTGTCCTTTGAAAAGATATACTAAAATGTTTGCTGAAATTAGAGGGGTGTATCACTTTTGTGAGTGGGTGTATCTTTGTTAGACGTAGAGAGGGTGAACAGACGGTTCCTGAATGTGCGGTTCCAACTGTGAAGCATGGCGAAGAAGGTGTGATGGTGCTATGCTGATGACACTGTTAGTGACTTTATCAAATTTAAGCGCACACTTGACCAGCCTGGCTACCATAGCATTCTGCAGCGACACGCTATCCCATCTATTTGGCACTTAGTAGGACCACCATGTGTTTTCCAGCAGGACAATGACCCCAAGCACACCTTTAGGGTTATGTAAGAGCTATTTGAGATGGTTTGGAATAAGTTGGACTGGAGATTGAAAAAAAAGCAGCCAAGTACTCAACACCTCTGGGAACTCCTTCATGATTGTTGGAAACCCACTCTCAGGCTGACTGGGAGAATGCCAAGAGTGTACAAAGCTGTCATTGAAGCAAAAGGTGGCTACTTTGAGGCATTGAAAATATAAAACATATTCTGGTTCATTTCACAGGTTTTTTAAAAATTGATTTAAAGGATTAATTTAATAATTTGCTACATCTTAATTTCGACGTCTTTAGTATTAATATAAAATATAGAAGAGTCATTGAATAGGAAGGTGTGTCCAGACCCATGACTGGTACTGTATAATGAATACCTAGCTAGGGGCAGGTATGTAGGTGATCATAGATTCCTGAACATCTCCCAATACATAAGCCATGTTCTGTTCTTGTGTTCCTCACATTTCTTCCTCTTCTCCAGCTGTGCCGAGTGGACACAGAAAGATAGACAGGGTTCTTCATGTCTCCACTCCTGGAAGCACATCTGTCAGCAGCAGCAGGAAGAGCAGTGCAACCCAGCGGCATAAGAACTACTCTTTCTCCACCGATGAGGTGCGACGCATCGAGCGCGAGAACCAGCGTCTCGTGCGTGAGCTCTCCCACTCCTCCACTCGGCCTTTGTCTTGCTCCACCTACCGCTCATACACGCCACCTTTCCGGCCTTATCACAGTGCCCTCAACAGGCAGCGCGAACAACGGCGGATCCATCAGGCGAACCTGGTCAGTGTCGGATCCTGTCGTGCTCTAGCTCTTTCTAAAACGATTCTCAAAGTGTTCATTGTAATTTCGAATGTCGGCTGCTGTGTGTTTTCACACCAGTTCAGAAAACATATCTTTTTTTTTGTTTGTTTTGTTATATTTGACCACTAGGGGTCTGTCTAACTCAGTTTTCAGCACCTTTCACGCGTGCTCATGTGCGACTGTTATTAGATCGAGCTCTTCTGCCTGAGACAAAAAAGGAAAGCTTATAATAGGGTTACACAATATCCTGTTTGTACCAGCTGCTGAGTGAAAGTGTTACGTGTGTGTGTGTGAAGACTGTGGAAGCTACAAACGGGAGTTTTGCAGTGCTGTCAGATGGGCAGCGCCAGGTGGAGGAGTCTCAGCCTCGAAGAAAGTTAAATGATCAGAAATCGAAAGTAAAAGGAATGAAAGTTAACATTGTAACCGGTATTTGATATAACTGATCTTCTGTAGGTTGGATAGAACAATAGAGTACATCAGGGATGTTGATCTGTTCTAATATGTGATCAGTGTTGTAATGTCCAACTAAACGAATGTCATGAGCGTTACAGGTTGGGACAAATCGTTCCTACTCCCTCTCTCTCTCTTTTTCCTCCCACTTGCTCTTTCTCGATCCCTCTATTCTTAGCACAGAGGAGTAACACAATCCAGCTAGTGGCTTTTTTTTCCTTCCCTTCACACACACACACACACACACACACACACACACACACACACACACACACACGCATACTCTCACTGTCATTTTCTATTTCTCTGACTCATTATTTTTCATTCTTTCTCTTTTGAGCTTGAGCTTGAACGTTCTTTCTTCCTTGTGTATTTTACTAATCCCTAGCGGTTCTCTGAATCTTTACAGATCTGGCCTTCAGTCTTTGCTCTATTTTCAGTGACGCGCTTCTCACCGGCTTCTGCTTACTGTAGGGTTTCCAAACGCTCTCGGAGGCACGAGTGCTGCTGACATTCTGATCCCTGGTTATTTATACCTTCAATGGGTCACAAGGAACCTTTCACTCCGTTCTAGCACTTGGTGAACTCTCAGTCAAAAGACTTTATCACAATGTTTTATTCCTCCTATACAACAATGATTTGCTCCAAGTTAATATAAACCTGCTGTTAAATTTGGATATTTAATAGCGCTGTTACAAACGACCGTTTACCCGCCTGTGCTCTTTTATAGTCTGGAACATATGATATGTATCTAGAACATTAATATAAGACATAATGTGACACAATGAAATAAAATTACACGCTGTAAATCCACACATGTCCTTTTGTCACAGGCCTTTCTAAAGCGTTTGGAGGCTGTGAAGCCGACACCAGGAATGACCCGAATAGAACAGCTCACAGACTACCAGCGCCAAGCCGGATACCTCGGAATACCTACGGCTCCCTTTAGGCCTACATCAGGTATTTTCACACACCTTTTAAAGGACACGTGCTTTAAAAAGATCTTGTTTTATCGTTTGAATTGGCCAGGGTTTAAACAAGGGAATTAGATTTTCCTCTAGTTGTGACCTCATAAAAGAAGAACCCCTCCTCTTCCTTCGGCTTGCTGCCGTTCAACAGAGGGGCGTGGCTCAGCAATAGCTTATTTGCATAGACACTGAAACTGCGTGTTCGGATGAGGAGTGAAGTAAAAGGAGAGTTATCTGAGTGAGGTGTATTTCAGCTGGAGCATTACCACACACAGTCTAGGGAAGCTCAGTCAACTTGTTAAAGAAATAGTATAATATGGAACCTTTAAAACTAACGGTGTTGTCTATGACTCTACTGTCACCTTTGACAGGAAGAACCACAAGAACCTGCAATTCAACCTCACAGAAGCAGACCTGAATCTACGAAACCCACCAGAACCTCTGCTCCTCGTCCTGATCCAAACCCCCCCCCCGGCTCCATCACACTTGAACCCGCTTCCTGCAACATGGCGCATGTTCTGATGGACCACTTTAATGTTATGAGTATGAGGACCTTTATGAGCTGGTAGTTCTAATAGAGTGTACGTTAAATGCTGGGTACGGAGGAGACCTCGATGATGAACGTAATCTTTGCACATTAACACGTTGTTTAATCCTGTGACCATGTTGCCTTTTTAAAGAGTTTTAAAGAGACCATGCTTCAAAATGATTTCATTATATTTAAATGCTTTGTACACTTTAAATCATGGCTAGAGAATACATTTTATCTAAATAACTGGCGATAGATGATTTGCAAAATTATTGGAGTAGAGATTAGATTTTTAAACTTCTCTATTTAAAAACAGGCACTTCATTATGATAAAAGTGACAAATAATACCGAATGGCCTCTCTGAACCTGTAGATATAGCCACGATATATATATCACACTAAATACTTTCTTTGCCAAATTATGACAATTTGTATCAATATTTACTGTATTTTATAATCCAGGGCTTTAAATGCACAATTTTTACGAAAAACCAAACTTTGATCCGATTTGAGACACATTAATGAGGCTCCTATTCTCAGAGTCCACTGCACACGACAATCAGCATCACCCGGTTTATGGATTTCTAGATCCGTGGAAGAGGGTAACCCCGATTTTTTTTATACTTTTGCAGCCGTACATGGCGCTTGCCAAACTTGGTGCATGAAAATGAATTTTGAACCGCTCGTACGCTGCTCTCAGAGCTACGTGCATTCATTCCTGTCGTACGCTTGCTTGCTTCTTTTGTGCCTGAAATAGCAGTTTTATTGCTTGGCTTAACTCATGACTGTATAATGTGAGCGTATCGTCTGTGGTGTGAGATTTAAAATCATTAAATATATATTTTATATCTATATATGTATATGTATGTTTGTTACATTAATAAAATTCCTTCATTTGCTCCATCGTGTGACCTTTGACCCAGCACATACAGTACATACACGTTAACACAGGTTACTATGCTGTTACTATGGATGGCTTCAGGTCGGTAATCCTAACACTCCTGACCTTTTGGTGCTTCTGTACAGAAGGATTAGTGTTATTATCTCAGGCATGTTGAGAGACAGACCAGTTAACAACCTGTGTTTTGTTTCGTTGTCTTTACGACGCGTTACCATCTTCTTCATGTTGGATCCCTGGTGATGTTACTTAACTCAAAGCTAGAGTACATCAAGGTCACCTAAGTCAGTGCAAATGTAATAAAAGGCATGTCTAAAGTTTGCGATTAGAGACATCTTCCTATCGTCCTTGTTGGACGTCATTGAAAAAGAAGAATACTGAGAAAAATAACGCAACTTGTTTCTGATAAAGAATGCTTGAGACAAAATCATAAATGGTGTTTTTCAAGTTTATTTTTATTAAAAGAACACAAGAACTGTTGACGTTTCTGGTGTACAGACACACGCTTCTTCCATTACCAGAACCCCCAGAGGTGCTCGTTTTTTTTTTTTTTTTTCTTTTCTAAAATTATTATAAACAAACGGAAGCAATATTTGCATCCCGAAAGTAATCGGACCTGAGAGGACGGTCGTGATTTGAGATGTGGGTGGGTCGGGGTTAAATATATTTACACAGGTATAGGGAGTGGACGACGAAGTGGCTGCTTCCTGTCGCTCTCGGACGGTCGGCACGCTCTCAGCGTTCACAGCGCTGAGGATCGTTCGGTGAGCGAGATCTGGAGGCTTCGGCATTTATGTGAACTTCTTGATCTCGTCGTAGAGGACGAGCACGAAAGCGCCGCCCATTCCTCTCAGCACGTTTGACCAGGCGCCCTTGAAAAACGCCCGAGGTCCCTCGTCCTTGATGATCTTCTTCCAGCAATCCACTGTGCCCTTGTACATGATGTCAGCTGGAAAAAGGGAAGCAGAACAGATAAGTGTGGTGAAAATGGTGCAGAGGCCAAAACCATGAATTTGTGATCATGCATGTAGAAGCAAACATCCAGAAGGCGGAGCCAGTCCAGAAGGCGCAAACTTGAAAAGTGTGTTGTCGCCACCTCCTGGACTTTTGTGCAATAGGTGGTACTTGGAAATTTTGGCCCGGTTGGATACTCCTGCGTTTCGTTGTGGTCGGAGGAATCATAGTATTCACAAACAATTTTGGTTCAGATAATTTAGGTCAGTTGGCAACCATGTACATCAAGGATACACCACTGGGTTCCTTAAAGACAACAAAGAACATGTTTTATTTATAGCGTTACCTCCTTTGCGCCCTGACTGCATCATCATACGACGTCTGACGGTATCGAAGGGGTATGAGATGATACCAGCAACAGCAGTGACAGTCTGGGCGATCATCCAGCTGACAACGATGTGTGTGTTCTTGGGGTCTGGCAGCATGCCTGCAAGTTGGCAAGGAATAGGATTTGAGCTTTATATCTATACACAGTATACTCATTCCTGAACGAACTTAATCAAACCTCAGTCAATTGTTACCTTTAGCTGTGTCATAGATCCCGAAGTAGGCAGCTCTGTAGATAATGATGCCCTGCACAGACACATTGAAGCCAAGGTAGAGCCCTCTGATGCCATCTGACTTGAAGATCTTGCTCAGGCAGTTGCCCAGGCCGGTAAACTCTCTCTCGGCAGCGCCTTTGCCAATATCGGCAGCCAGCCGGGTCCTAGCAAAGTCCAGTGGGTACACGAAGCAGAGTGACGTTGCACCGGCGGCACCACCTGATGCCAAGTTGCCAGCAAAGTAACGCCAGAACTGAGTGTGCTTATCGACACCTCCGAGGAAGATCTTCTTGTACTTGTCCTTGAAGGCGAAGTTGAGAGCTTGGGTTGGGAAGTAACGGATCACGTTGGCCAGATTTCCACGCCAGAAACTCAGGAAGCCCTGCTCCTTGGGAATCCTCACCACGCAGTCGATGATGCCTTTGTACTGCATCTCGGCTGTGATCTGTTTGCTGGCATGCTGGACCTGGAGGGGTAGCGGAGAGGAATTTAGTCAACTCGGATGCATGGATCTTAAATACTTGATTTCTTGGAGTTGGGAGTCGAGTTGACACTCAAGAGACCACTTTTGATGGAGATACTACCTTACTGATAAAATTCCCCCAAAAATGACACAATATGACTTGAAGATTGTAAGTTTCATCATTTTGTTTGATCTGGACACTTGAGGACAGGTCTTAACTATTCATGTGACCTTTCTTTTAATGTATTACATTCTTGACCTTTTAACAGTTCCATGAGTTCCATCATGTATTTGTCTCTCGTTCAACTTTGCTCCGGTATTCTTACTGGAAAGATTAGTCTGACTATGTGCTCCAGCCACATTGAGGATTACACCCCTGTGAGATGGGGGGTATGGGTATTGGGTTGCAAACCCTAGGCTATTTTTAGCACTGGATTCACCCCAAGTATCATCACTCTCTGCAACCACGTTTTTACCAACCGTTATGTCCCCGACTTGTTCGGTAGCACTGCAATCAACTCAAAATTGGACGAAATTGATCAGTTAGTATCAGTCTAAACATCCTGCCTTATTGAAAGACAGTAAAAGTTTGGTGTTAGACATACTGTAAAATCGTTCAGAAAGCCTCACAGTGAACGGCCTACACTGTAAAGTCCAGTGTTCTCCAGTTGGAATAAAGACTGGAGAGAGCATGCAAGATGAAAACTGAAAATCGGTGGCCAAGATGGAACAAAGGCGACCACATTTACATTTAGGCATTTGGTAGACGATCGTATCCAGAGCAACTTACGAAAGTGTTTGAAGATTTCATCATTGGATTGATCCTTACACTGGTTACTAGATTACTAACTATAAGTAGCATCAAACACTGTTGGGGAGGTTAGAATAGGAAGGCGACCTTGGGTGACTGGAAAGGCGCCTATATAAATAAAATGCATTATTATTATTATTATTATTTATTTATTTATATTTTAGGGGAGGGGGAGGGGTTTGGAGGGGAGGGGTTTGGAGGAATTAACCCAAATGTCTAAGAAACAGATAGGACTCTTAAGAGATTCAAGAAGCAACCGCTCATGCAAGTACAGACGATGTAATGAAGTATCTTGAGTGATGAAGTATTTATTGATGTTTCACATGCATGCACATGGTTAGTTTATAGCTTCTCTTTGGATGGTTATCAGTTATTGATTTCGAAACAGGTTCTGAAGTTATCTGATACTGTATGTATGTTTTTATGGGCTTTTTTTTTTAAAGCAAAAACAATGTGGCCTTTTATAATATTATATTCATTAGTGTATTAGTGTCCAATAGATGTATTGCATATTACATAATTACATACTTATATGCATGAATATATGTATAAATGAATTTAGATTTATATTATATAACATTTTTATAAATTGCACACACACACACACACACACACCTGCAGCAGTAGTTTGACCCTCTCGATGGGCGCCACGGCGGTTTTGGAGATGGCCGCAGCCACTCCACCTGCCAGGAAATCAATCAAGAAGCTGACGACCGCCTCACTCATGGTGCCGGTGAATGTGTGTGTGTGTGTGTGTGTCTCTCTCTCTCTGTCTGTCTCCGTGCGCTCACAGCTCTCCACACGCCGCTGGACCCTCCAAATGGACGAGCACACGGGCCTGCGCGCTCCTGATATAGGCGCGCACCTATCGCGAGACGAGCGGGGTGACGGACACGCGCGCCACCGAACGGAAAGTGCAGCGGGAATAAAGATCCCGGGTCAGGGGGCATGAGGAGGGGGCGCCATGCGGGACACTGGGGGACGTTTAAAGGACAAAGTGGATTTTTTCCCTGAATAGAATAAATAATAATAATAATAATAATAATAATATTGAAACATGCACAAATATTCGTTATCATATAATAACCTTAATTCCCTTTATATACAATATTTTGTCTCAATAATAACTGTATTATCTTTATTATAGTGTGTGTGTTAAAGTAACATAAACCCTTTTATGTTACATTTTTTTTCGTTAAAATGTTGAATGAAACACACACACCTCAATGCTCAATAATAATTATAATACAGTTATTATTGAGACAAAATATTGAGACAATAACTATAAACATTCAATAACTGTGCACATTGAATACAGACCAGAGAGAAATTATAAATAATTTATAATTATAAATTAATTAATTCTATAATAATTTTATAATCCCCCCCCGATTATAAAATTATTATAGAATTAATTTATTTATAATTATACATAAAATTTTGTACATTTTTACTATAATAACGGTCATTATTTTATTTTAACATGCAATTGTGATTATAAACGATCATATTTACCATATATTAACGATAATAACCCTTTCATGTTACTGTTTTCTTTAATGTTGAATGAAACACACGCCTTTATGTTCCTGTGTGCGTTTGAATGACCTCTCACACAGCAACATGCAAGTTTCCTCCAACAAACCTTACAGTCACCTTGCAACGAATAATAACAATAATAATAATAATAATAATAATAATAATAATAATAATAATGTATGTTGGCACACACAGGAAATTTGATTTCAGCTGTTTGTAAATCTCAAAGTGTAGACCAACATAAAACACTGTACATTTATTATAGACAAGACATTATACATAGTCAGTACACAAAATTCAGTAATTGTACAGGTGTATAAAATAATAATAATGATAATAATAATAATAATAATAATAATAATAAGTTACATATTACATGTTTTTACATGTTATTACATGTTTACCATAATAATGGTCATTATATTAAAACATGCACATTTACCCTTTATATACAGTATAACAACCCGTTCATGTTCAAATATAAAAAAAATCAGTTTAAAATGTTGAATGAAACACGCCTTTATGCTCCTGTGTGCGTTTGAATGACCTCTCACACAGCAACCTGCAAGCTCTCGATAAATCATTCACACCAGCCCTTACAGTCACCTTGCAACGAATCTGTGCTAGTGTCTTCATAATAATAACAACAACAACAACAACAACAATAATAATAATACTACTACTAATAATAATAATGGAATTGGTCTAAACATTTGAATAGTGTCCTCTTCACTGTGCACTCTAAATCCTTTCACTTTTTCTCAGCCTGGACAGAATGACTCGGACCCGTGTAGAGACACAGGGGTCAAAACTTTTTTGTTTTTCCACGCGCGCTTATTTCACCCCGAAGTCTCCCGAGTCTCGTGCGTAATTACGCACAAGGCACATGAGCACGTCATCATGGCGCGAGGGTATCAGTTTCAGTCCAGAGCTTCTGACTCTCTCTTAAGGTCAAACTGTAAAACCCGGAGTGGATCGCAGGCACCAGGAGTGTGTGCTTTCTCCCCCGTGATAGATATTATACGTACACTGATCAGCCGTAACATTATGACCACCTGCCTAATACTGAGTAGGTCTTCACTTTTGCCACTTTTAGCAGTGATGCACTCTGTGTTCTGACCCCTTCCTATCACAACCAGTATTAAACTTTTTATCAATTTGATCTACACTAGCGCTTACACAGGCCAGCCTTCACCTATGACCCTGTCACTAGTTCACTGGTTTTCTTTCCTTGGATCACTTTTGGTATACTTTTTGGAACACACCACATGACCTGCAGTTTTGGACCTGCTCTGACCCAGTCGTCTAGCCATCACTATCTGGCCCTTGTCAAAGACACTCAAATCCTTATGCTTGCCCACTTTTATTTTGGCTTCCAACACATCAACTTACTTCAGGAACAAAGGTTCACTTGCTGCTTAATACATCCAGCCGAGATATTGAAAATGTAATGGATAGACAACTGGGTTAGAGCAACTCCAAAAATGCAGGTCTTATGGAATGTTCCCAGGCTGCAGTGGTCAGGACATACCAAAAGTGATCCAAGGAAGAAAAAACATTTTACCTTTTTATTTACTTATAAAAAAGAAAGAGAAAATTAGCTTTGCATGTAAAATGTTCCTTTTGTGACGATAAATGTTATTAGTATCTTTCATTCTCATGTTTAAATGAATAAGGTTGTTACAAATCTTGTGTTGTCATGTACCAGTATATGAAGCACATCTGGTCATTTTCTTTTCTTTCTTTTTTTTTTTTATAATATAGCCTTTAGTTTTGTGTGCTGTGGGTGAGAAGGTCAGAAGGTGGCGATGGAGAGCTGTGGTCTGGCACATGGAAAGTGAGACGCTGCTTAAGTATTTATCCATCTATCCATCCATCTATCCATCTATCTATCAATAAGATGGTTATTTATTATACTATTACTATAGTACTATAAATGTTATATAAATGAAGTGGAAATCTTCTTTAACTTCTTGACAATAAAAGTGTAGGGTTAAAGTTTTCGATTTGAGATGCAGCTCATAAGAAACAATAAATAAATAAAAAGTTTTTACATCAAAGAGGGTTCAAATTAGAATTTGTGATGAACTTCCTCATGGACGAAGGTGTAAAACAGGTGATTGACATTTACAGAAGACTTTAAGCACAGTACATGGATGAGACTCTTAGCCGCAGTAAAACATGATGATGATCCCAGCCGAGGTGAGCCCGCTGCAGTCAGTCGCTCTCCTGAACACTCTGGTGGGAGTGAGATACCTGAGCCTTGAAAATTGATAGATATTGATAGATGATTGTCGTCGAAATGCAGAAGCAAGAGATACATCTGTATATTCGCCATCACCACTTGCACATTACAGGAACTTAGGAATTATTGCCCGTCCCAGCAATGTCACAGTCCTGACATCACTCCCAGCCATTTCCACATGTTTGGGGCAATAAAGGAATTTCTTGGACGCCAGTGTTTCAGACAGGGAGTCCGATGAAAAATTATTTTCTATCCATGTTCTAATGAAACACTGGGATAAGTGCATTAGTGTAGAAGAGGATTATATAGAGAAATAAAGGGAGTTTTTACTCTGCACAATCAAAAGTCCTGCTTTGACTCAAACATACTTTGTACATTACAGCACAGTGAAATGCTTTTCTTCACATATTCCAGCTTGCTAGGAATCCGGACTCAGAGATGTTTTTATAATCTTTGATTATGTGGATTGTTAGTTATAGTTGTTGCTATAGAAACGATACTTTATTCGAAGGAGCACATTAATATAAACCGGTTACAGAAAGCCCATCAGGATGGAGAATTCCTGGGTTAACCCCGAGAAAAATCTTTCTCACTTCATGAATCCTGCCAACAAATGACACATGACCACGGAGACCTCGGGCTCCCGACTCTTGTACTCAAACTGACTCGAGCTGTAACAAGCTTACATCCCATAGTGCTCCTGCGCCCCGGGTCAGCGGGTGCACACATCTCATAAACGCCTGAATCCATGCTGTATGCAGGATGTCCACAGCTTAAGGGATTTGTGGATGGCAAAAAAAAAAAAAGACACGGGCAAACACAGTCCACTATCTCCAGGAGCTGGATGAGTCGCTGTAGCAACGGTTGCTGGGACCTGGTGTACAATTCTGTTAATAGATCAGTCTCATAAAGACACTTTGTTCAGACTCACGTTAGAACGAGATGATAAATCAATGCTATGATATGTGTTGAGGACTCGATTTTCAGTACTGTGAAGATGCTTACAGAACAAGACATAAGCTTAAAATAAAGGTATAGCTTTGAGTATTATTGCTCCATCATATCTTTTTAAATATGTATTTTTCCTTAAATAATGCAATTTTGCTCTAAGAATTGTTGTAGGTCTTTTGGCAGCTCCGATCAAGGGGTCGCTACAGCCGACCATCCAATCTGGTTGCTCTTCCTGATGTGCAACCCTTCCATTTTATCAGTGATTGGGATCGGCACTGCATCCAGGCACAGGGAACTGAACCCAGGCCTTCTGCATGGCAGGTGGGAAACCACTCAACTGCCAATCCTGGCTTTACAACTATTGGTACCCCTAGTTAGCGGGTTTAGCGGGTGCCATTTGTTTTACCACAGGTTAATGCTTCTATTAAAGTAAAAATATGCAAATTTTTGTTGGAAATGAGAATTGGAATATAGAGAATGGAATATAGAGAATGGAATATAGTATGGATATATATATACATATACTATTTTTTATGTATGTAGAAAGATTCATTAACAATTCTATAATTAAACCTGTTTAAGTAGCTGCTCATTAAAATCTCATGTCCCTCAGCATTTTGTGTATGCGTGTGCGTGTGTATGCGTGTGCATGTGTAGGCGTGTGTGTGTGTGTGTGTGTGTGTAAGTGTTATGAGCATGAAGAGCTCAAATCACTTCTGCTCCAGGAATAAGTTCACTCTTAAATAGTGGTGACCACCTGATTTGTGTGTGTGTGTGTGCGTGTGTGTGTGTGAGAGAGAGAGAGAGAGAGAGAGAGAGAGAGCATGCAAAGACATCAACAAGCCCAATAGGTTAATCATTATTTAATAGAAATTTAGTGCCCCACTTTTATATATATATATATATATATATATATATATATGATTTATTTATTTTTTATTTAATTTATTTTGTGTAAATTACAAAATGCGCTTGAGTCCTTGTACCATTCCAAATGCTTTAATATATATATTAAAGCATTTGGAATGGTATATATATGGTAGGCCTATATATATATATATATATCTACAGGGTGGGCCATTTATATGGATACACCTTAATAAAATGGGAATGGTTGGTGATATTAACTT